>JASPKZ010007258.1:605000-1210000 GCA_030220185.1 Diploptera punctata
CAAGATGCACATGACAGATTTTGTTGGACTGTAATTGAATGTTGCATTTTTTAGTTCTTTTTACAAATATTTTATTCTGTTTATTCAAATGATCACGAGAGTACTGTTGTATATATGAACCTATGTCGCATTTATTGATTTTCTATATTTGTTTGGTTTTGTAGAGTTTGACCTCGAAGCAACATACATTTTTAAAACGCACAAAAGTAATCCAATTTATTAGCAGATTAAAATTAACAGTAATACATTGCAATTTTCGGCGCTGTTAGTGATTCGATATCTGTTGTCACTTTCATATTATTAATGGCGCTTTGCAATTTTTATTTGCTATTTTCAAGGCTTGTTGCGCATAGGATATTAATCGACATCAGATAGCTTAGTTAGAAATAAACAGCTGAAATTTCTTTAAATAAGTTATTAGAATACATGTTATATTAGTAGCAAATTATGACTGATCAAAATACTTATTTATATTACATGTGTTGAAGGTGAAGTTGAGAGGAATTTCAAAACGAATTAGTAAATAATTTTTAATCCTTGTATTTCATAGTGTATCGAATGTAACTGATTTTAAATAAATTAATATTAAAATCCGCTGCACATAACCTATTTAATAAATTATATAAAACGGCAACCCTAAACAGGCTCACAATAAATTTGCTACAGCCAAAGTAGCGTGGCTCATTCCGTGTCTCTGACTTTCGGACTCTCTGCTGTCTGGAGGCACGGATTCTGATGCCCTTCTTTGGAGAGGTAGAACACCTCATCTCATAAAGGACTTCACCTCAACACACAGGCACAATATCGAGGCCCAAAAATGGAGCTGACCAAGTGAGTGAAATCCTATACTGATGACCACTAGGAAATGCGGCTCTCATGGTGCTACATTAGCTCCAGATGCAGCACCCTGGGTGATGCGCAGTCATTGCCATCACTCAGCAGCATAAATTTGCTCGTATAGAATGCTAAGATTATTAGCACGTCTTACTGACAGACGTAAATTGCACTCTCTTTCACTACTTTTCAAGCTTCTGAATTCCTACATCCCTACTTACCTGGCGTCTAGATTTGAGAAGTTATCCTCTTACCACAATATTGACACTAGATCACAAGATAGCAGTCTGCTAACAATTCCTCTTCATAGCACTTCCTCCTATTCTACTTCCTTCACAGTAGCCTCTGCCCGCTCCTGGAATCTCCTTCCTCAAGTTATCAGGGGTTGCCGCACACTTGGTACCTTTAAGTCACGCTTATACAGTTACCTGTTGTCTAATAATTAATTTTTCTCTATTTATTTAATTTTATACTATGTCATTAATCTTTTCCTGTTTTTTTATATATATATTGTACATATTATATATTTAATTCGTTAAATTTAGAGTAAATCAAAATACATTATAAATATTAATTGTATTGTATTCATAACTTGTAATCGTTTATATATATATATATATATATATTGTAATTTAGATTTAAGACTATTTTTTGTTTGTATTTTTTAAACCTGGTTGAGTGGTAGACAAGGCCTTAAGGCCTTAACTCTGCCAGGTAAAATAAAGCTATTATTATTATTATTATTATTATTATTATTATTATTATTATTATTATTATTATTATATGTCAAGATATAACACAAATATACGTAATGCATCCTAATTTTTTTTGAACAAAAATTAATAAATAATTGTAGGCTTTCACGGCCGGCGTCTTGATCCATATTTTGTTCGTCTTATAAGAAGACAACCAGACCACGGCCTATAAGCCCGGAAGACGAACCAAATATGGATCAAAAATTAATAATTTCATAATTTCATAATTAACCATTTGCATTACTACTTGTTACGAGGAAACATATGAAAATCATTTCAATCAGTACTGCCAATGATAAAGTAAAATATAAATTGTATTACTCGTAAGAATTAAAACTATTTTTATAAAGTAATATCACTTTATTTTATTATCCTTATAAAAATAAGTATTGTTCGTATTATTTCTGACTGTATAATTTATGTTGTTCATATTTCATTCGTATTTTTTTATTTATGTAGCAGGTTTCATATTGTTTCACAAATCTTCCTACGCCCAAATGTTCTACTGGAATTCTCCTCCACATCTCTCTGTCATTTCAATCTCCATCGTCCAATCCATTTTCCCTCAAAACACCATCAATACACGTTTCCCCATCACATACTAAATGGAAGCCTGTCTTCTACCATTCTTACCTTTAATTATTTACTTGTATAATTGAAGAGCTTAGGGCAATACCATGATAAGTCACATATTGTTCTTTCTGAGATAAAAGGATTTTAATGTTTCAAAAAATAATAAATACTAATTGGGCAGTATTATTGTTAATACATTGTGTGTCTACAAGTTTTAACTAATCACTGACGCACTTACATATGATTTTATGGATATTCAAACATTTATTTGCTATCATTGTAACAAATGACACTTATTAACACAATGTAGCTTATCATGTTACTGCCCTAAGCTATTCAATTATTCATTTACTCTTGTTTACAGATATTAAATGTATATATATTATATAATGAAAATTAATAGCTAATGACACATGAGAGTCCACCGCTGTGGTCTCGAGGTAGCGTGCTGCCTTGTCACGCAGCGGGTCCGGGTTCGATCCCCGATCGGGACAGTTTTTCTGGGTGAGGTTTTTATCGGAGTTTTTCCTCACCTGTAAGGCAAATGTCAGGAAAACTTTAGGGCCCAAACGGTCCCCGAAATCATATGGCCATCATCTTCCTTATCATTATCATCATCAACATTCTTCGGTGTGGAAAGCAACGGGAAGCTACCACACCTTCAATTCCCTAGTAAAGCTGCAAGCATTGCATGAAAATCCTATGATTGCAGTGAAGGACTTTCCTGCGGGCAGAATTACTATGGATGGACACATGAGAGGCCCGCAACGTAGCCGAGTGATAAAGGCAAGAGACCTTAACGCAGAGCTACAGGACTTGTGCTGATTCGAGTCTCCATGGGGAAGATATTTTCTAATGGGATTTCGGCCAGTATGGGACCGGTGCCCACCCAGCATCGTGAGAGAGCTGCAACAAGTAGCGGCTCCAGGTTGAGGGAATCAGCTATGACGGCAGCGGAATCCGACATGCTGAACACATGTCGCCCCTATAACGGTAGGATAATCGTCTACCTCTGTGACCTCATGTAGATGTGAGTCCAGGCCAAAGGCCCTGTAGGCCAGTCGCGCCATGGAGTTTAGTTTTAGTTTTTTAATGACAAATGAGGGAAATTTTGAAAAAGTGGCTGGATTCAAATACCTATAAAGAAACAAAAATGGGATACAGAAAAGACTTAAAACATACTCTCAATTTTATAAATGCATGCTAATATACATTAAAAAACTTCTGTCATCTCAACTTTTCTCAAAAATGTCAAACTGAAAACAAGTAAAACTGTTATTCTCCCAGTTACATCTTCTTTTTCTGCTTCTTCATTTCACAGTCTAGGCAAAATGCCTGTTCCGCCTCACAGTTGTTCTGTCCATCTTTTCACTGGCATTCCTACATTCCTTGAACCTCTTGGCTTGTAGTTAAATGCTGCTTCTGGTAATCATGTCGTGTTCATTCTTTCTATATGTCTAACCCTTTTTCTCTATATCCTTTGATTTTATCATTTAATAGATATACTATATTTAACTCTGTTCTTATATCTTCATTCTTTAACCGATCCATTCTAGTGCAGCCTTTTGTTCTTCTAAGGAAGTTCATTTCTGCACTTTGTATTCTACTTAGTATTTTTGTTTCATTACCCAAGTTTCACTCGCATAAAGTAATGCGGGAACTGCCAATGTTTTATAAAACTTCAATCTAGTATCTCTTCTTGTTTTGTTCTTTAATGTTTTATGTATAGTTCCACATATCATTTGAAATCTTGACAGTTTCACATATACGTCTCTTCCCCAGTTATATTATGCAGGGTGTTTCATAAAGGATGGCGCAAACTTAAATGGTTGAAAGTACACGATAATAGAAGCAACAATGTGCCAATAAACATGGGTCCGGAAACGAGCCGTTTGCGAGATAATTACGAATGTATAGTTACAAGCCGCCACTGACTTCATTGTAAACATCGTCCTAGTTAGTAGAAATTTATTTGAATTTACACTTTACTATTAATTTTTCATTTCATTTAGTGCACATTTCACAGTTCACTTCACTTATGGGTTACCTGTTAAAGGAGATGTTAAAGTGTCTTCCTTGCATCTGGATGCAATACTGAGCTCGTCTCTGCAATGAATGTCGAATTCTTTCGAAAACCCCTGGATCATTTCTGAGTTTTTGACAAGCATGTACAACTCTCTGCTCCAGTTCTTCAATCGTGTTAACGGGTGTGCTGTACACTTCGCTTTTGAGGTGACCCCAGACATAAAAATCCAAAGGATTTAGATCAGGTGATCTTGGAGGCCAAGGTACAGATCCGCTTCGACCTATCTATCTTTGGCCGTATCTGCGCGTTAGATGCCGTCTCACAGCAGCAGCAAAATGTGCCGGAGCTCCATCATGCATGTACCACAAACTCCGACGTTGCTGAAGGGAAACATCCTCAAGCAATCCTGGAAGATGACGCCGCAGAAACCTAAAGTACCTCCGTCCATTAAGTGTTCGTGGAAGAATGTGTGGCTCAATGAGATAATCACCAAGTACGATGTTACAAACAATGGCGTCAGTGGCGGCTTGTAACCATACATTTGTAATTATCTCGCAAACGGCTCGTTTGCGGACCCATGTTTATTGGGACGTTATTGCTTCTATTATCGTGTACTTTCAACCATTTAAGTTTGCGCCATCCTTTATGAAACATCCTGTATAGCTAAACTATTAAGAGTGTTTGAGAATAAAGTTCTTAGGAACATTTTTGGACCAAAGAAAAATGATCGGACGGACTATGGAGAAGACCATAAAACAGTGAAACATGAAATAAGTGAATTATTAGGATATTTCAAATGAAACAACTATGTGTATAACTAACTGTTAAATCACTCTGCCAGAGATACTTACTAATGTCGGTCCTGTGTAAGTTACACCCCTATATGACATTTCTCCCGTGCTGATATAAGTACAAAAGAAAGGAGAAGTAAAACCGCATGTGTGTCTACAATAAATACGTGCTCCATAAATCAAAGAACGCACTTTTTACACGTCGCCAATTCTTTACAAAACTCTTTCATTTCGAATTTTAAAGAAACTTATATGCGGGTTCTTTCCATAAACATCATTATGGTTAAACTAGGTTGAATATCAAGAGAAAAGTTGATTTTGTTTTATGATTATTGTTTAAACGTAGGCTTATGCCTGTATATCTCTTTTTTTATGCCGTGTATAATACGAATTTGGTCTTTGTTGGCCTAGTAGTTATATTCCTTGCCTCTAGTCACGAGGGTCGAGGGTTCAAGTCTGACCAGGATCGATGCATTTTTAGATGGAGGAAAAATCTAAGGGACAAGTACTCCGAGATGGAATTTAAACTGTGGGTCCCGAGTCTGAAGTTTTTTTGGAATCTTAAAAGAACTTCCCCAAGTGCCAATGAACAAAATTTAATTGAGCTTCCCCACCCAAGTAATGCCTTAGTTCCCTACTAGATGTCTCACCGAGGCGATGTGCTAACAAGAATCGTTAAATAAAACTACTATTTACATTTACTCGTTTCGTTATAACAGCTAATCGGCCGCGGTGGACTAGTGGTTATGCTCCTTGCCTCTGGTGACAAGGGTCGAGGGTTCAAACCCGGCCGGGGTCGATGGTTTTTTAGGACGGAACAATCCAAGGAGCAAGTCATCCGGGAGGGACTTTAAGCCGTGGGTCCCGAGTCTGAAGATTTTCAGGCTCGTAAAACTCCCTTAGCCTGAATGAAAGGGCCTCTAAGCAAAATTTACCTAATTTTCCCGTCCTAGTACTACCTAGGTTTCCTAGATGTCAGTATGAGGCGGAACGCTGACCACGTACCACTCAAAATTACATCTATACGAAAACAAGTGTAACTAAATTGGTATGGTTCAAATTCTTCCCTTTAGGGGGAGAGCGCCTAAATATCTGTAAAGGGAAAACATGGGCTTACAATTAAATTAATTATAACAGCTAAACCTAAATCCTTAAGAGCTAATGGCATTACATTATTGCTTCATCCCATCTCCTTTGTTTAATTGTAATGACGATATATAAACTTCTTCCCTTTCCACCATTCAAGAAGAGTACAGGTAAAGTGATATATATAGTACCAAATCTGAATTGTGAAGTTTAATAAGTAAGCATTAATAGTGAACGTTTACAGGAAAATATCACTATATAGTTTAATTTGATATTAAATTAAAATAGTTCATACCTCACCTCAAATCCAGTCTTCTAGTTATATTGCAGTTTCAAAGCCTTGGCAGCTTCATCTTCAGTAATATCTCGTCCACTGATGTTATGTCGATCAGAAAAACTACTTCTGTAGAAGAACTGCTTCAGAAGTAGCTCTCATCGACATAACGCCAGTCAACAATATATCAATACTAGTAAAATTCATATCAAATTCCGTTGAGGTGAATTCAATATAAAGCAAATTCCAAGCTACGGCATGATTATTTATGAAAATGAGAACAGAAAAGAAATGGAAATTTCGCTAGAACTAAACAATATGCATCCTAAAATATAATTTACGGAAGAGATAGAACTTAATAACAAAATAAACTATCTAGACCTCACCATAATGAAAAACATAGAGAAAAAGAAACTTGAAATAAGTATTTTCCGCTAATCTACGAATAATATGCTCACCATTAATAACAAGTCTAGACACCCATACCAACATACAATCAGCACATTTAATTGTTTAATCAACAGAATGTTAAAACTACCCTTGAACAATACAAATTATAACAAAGAAACTACAATATCTTAAAAACATGGCGAAAAGCAACAGATTCAACAAACAAATCATTGATAAGCTTATAAAGAAACAAAAAAGAAAAAAATGAAGCAAACAATATAACAAAACTTGAAAGAGAATCTAATAATAACAAAATATGGGTAGGATTAACATACACAGGAAACAAAACCACAAAACTAACCAGAACTTTGAAAATGTTAAATAAAAACATCAACATAGCTTAAGAAACAGGAAGCAAATTAAATAACATAATATACAATGGCATAGAAGAACACAACAAATTCAACAACAAGGGAGTCTACAAACTAACATGTAAAGATTTTAATAAATTTTATATTGGCAAGACAAGCAGAAATTTTCATAAGTAATGCCACGAGTGATTTCCAAATTATCGATAAATCCACGACTCACGAAGTGAGGAGTGAATTTATCTAGAGAATTTGGAAATCAAGAGTGGCATTTGTAAGGACTATTTAACGAATAAAATTAAGCTATTTACTCACAAATCATTATTTAAATATAGTTACTTTAAAATATTTATTTATTTAATGTAAACGGCGATGTTTGAAAACAAATGAGAAACGTTATGTTTCGTTTCTCCATCCACTGCAACAAGATCATATAATGTTTGTTATATATTGCCATCTGGCGTGGGAAACTTGAAATATCATCGCGATATTATATGAATGCATCCTAGTGGAGAAAAAATTAAACACATCAAACTGTATATTATAACCAAAATTATAGGTAAATTTATTTTTTAGTAAACAACTCGGTAAAATCATTATTTAAAAACACAGTTATTGAACACAGAATTATCAAAAATAACTCGGTAATATCATTATTTAAAAACACAATTGTCAAATTTGTATTTCGTCTATATCTTCATTTGAAGCACAGCCAAATCTTGTTTCTGCCATTTTGAACATTCAAATATGGCGGCTTTACTGTTCCCTCAGTCACTGCAAAATAATGGTCAGACCTGTTCAGAATATTAAAAAGGAGGAGCCTTCTTTAATATGGTAATCATAACACTGATAAATATTTCGTGAAACATGACTCTGATTGGTTGTAAAACAGAAATCATTGAAACGTGATTGGTCATTGATTCCCATTTGGGGCTGGAGGTTAAATAGTCAATACAAGATATAAAGAACACCTATAAGATTTCAAACACGCGTGTGGTAAATCAAGCTATGCTACACATCTCATTAACGCAGGTCATCGAATGAACACAATTGATAATACTCCCACGATAATCCACCGAGAAAACATTCCACTAAGATAAATATATTTGAAAACCTTGAAATTATAAAGGAAACAAACAACACCTCACTTCTTAATGAGAACGCACCCCAGTCAAACCCATTATACGAGATCGTCAAAAACAAATCAGTTGCTGCTACAAACAGTTGGAGTATACATCACCGTACACAACAACAACGAGTTGCGGAAGCTCAACCTGCAGAAGATGGAAGATAACTTCCGAAAGCGCTCCAGTTAATTTTTATATACAATATTTTAACAAAAGTTGATGACGTCGGCACCTACCAACAGGTACAATTTAATTTTTAACTTTCTACAAGATATTACTGAAGATGAAGCTGCCAAGGCTTTGAAATTGCAATATAATTAGAAGACTGGGTATGAGGTGAGGTATGAAGTATTTAAATTTAATCTTAAGCTTAATAGGCCAAATCGTGGGTGAGAATGCCTATGGACTAAATTCCACCTCTCATATGTTTCAACCGACTTATGTCTGTGACCTAGTAATATAACTATAAGCAAATTATACAGGTAAGTTAGAGATTTGAAGGTAAACTTCCTGGACAAGACATGAGCTAAGTTTATGTGCAGTTTATCAGTATAAAGGACAGAGTTATGTATTTATCCAGAGGAAGAGTCTGACGTCGGAAACTTGGAGCGAACGTGCGTTGAATACAGTTTGGCAAGAGTTTATGTACGCTAGGGAACGGATGTCTGACCTGACCGACTGAAATGTTGTTACTACAAGCTCAGCCACTTTCAATATTGTTTCCTCATTGTTTTATGTGACGTGGGACAGACAAGTCTCTCCTTCAGTCGCTAAATACCTAAATCTTCACCTAAGCATAGGAAGTCATTACAAACTCATGTATAAACAGTACTCTACTTCTATCAAGTTTTTAAAAGAACTACTATACGACATTATTTGGGGCTAGTTCCAATGAACCAAAGTTGTCTTCAACATTCTAAGTTATGTTAGAAATTATTTATTACATATTCTTCTTTAATCAGGGATTAAACGGCCATTTGGTAGAGCACGAATGAGGTGGTAGAATAACATTAACAATGATGAGGGAAGTAGATTATGCAGGGAATGGTTGAAAGCAGTAGCTCAGGATAGGGATGTATAGAGAGCTTATATCTGCGCGGCCATGAACCTACGGATTTGATAGAGCCAGAGAGTTAGTAAGTTAAATCAGGGATTAGGCTTAAGACTGTTCCGGCTTTACATATTCTCCAACAACGTACCCGCGGTATTCCCAAATCTCTCCTTCCTTCAGGTTTATAATCGATAATTATTCTAGGAATACGACTGTAGCTCATTCTTTCTAGGTTTTCCATCCATTGATCTCTATAATGATGAATCTTTTTCTCTATTCCTCTGAAGTTTCTGAGCAGTATGACATGTCCTCCATATGCGTTACCTGCGCTTCACGGAATAAGATGGACACATGATTGCTCTCTTTGGCCATCCACCACAACCATCATTAGTACTACCCCCATAGAAGGGTTGTCTCTTCCACTCCAAAATAACACTGAGCAACAAAAATAAACTTTATTTGTCTCAGAAAGAAATATATGTGATTCTGAAAGTATTTTTCCTCCTGAATTCAAATATGATATCGGTTTTTCTCCTTCGCGCAAGTTTTCTGAGAGACAGGAATTTATAATTTCAAATACTTTAATATTTTTCTACATTCGTAACTACACAATATTCGAACATTCGGACTCACCTAGAAAGTAGGAAATGACGATTTTCTGCTATATCTCGCCTATGGAGCATCCCTCTTGTTGGTCCAACAATAATCGGCCAGCATATAAGGATTCCATTTGCCTTGATATATCTTTTCCATAGCTGAAATCTATTGAGTTAGCTCATTTGGTTTTATTTTACAATGGAGAAATGGATGAAAAAAACATTTATTAAAAATTATTATTTAATTCTATTAATTGAAATTGAAATAAAAAATGGAGAAATTTTGAATGCATGTTTGAAAACACGATAAAAAAACTGCATTAAGTACAATTATTGGTACTCATGAGACAAATATCATGTTGACCAGTGTAATTGGACCGTAGGCTACTAAAGACTTTCTCCATGTTATATCAGAGATGGGTTACTACATTCGTCCCCTAGAAAATGGTGCCTCGTCTGCACATCATGTCCGGTGAGGTCTTCATTATTATATATATATATATATATATATATATATATATATAATATAACATACCACATTAAATGAGAGTAATAAAAATTGATTTTCACAATTCATTAGTCTTGTCGAGATTTGTTTACCCCGGCAGACGAGGGCTTTCACATGTTGTGGTGCCCCTGGAAAGAGAGTTTCTCGTCCGCACGTCAAGTCCGCTGAGGATCTTCATTTTGTATTGAATAGAATACTTAAAAATTAAAGTAAAATTAATGATCAACATTATTCATTATCTGTTAGAGGAAGATAGTATTCAACCATTGTAGACAAAGTGTGCGTTTCATAGGTGGGTTTTGGATTGAGGGGTTTCTAGTCGCCTATAAGATAAATGTTGGAAATAAATTTTAAAGCTCAAATAATCCTAGAAAGAAGGAGGCCATTTAGCCTCATATAACCCATATTACAATTCTTCCTAACATTTATCAACTTATCAGTAATGATGTATCGTTGTCTAAAATGTTTCGTTCTTTCTCGGACATATCCTGTCATTGAACTCATCACTCATCCAAAGAGGTTTCCCATGCCCTTCTGAGCTAAAGGAAATACGTATCTGATCCGATGGTAAGGATCTTTATCTTTTCGTTAATGTAGGGAGCCTCCGTGATGAAATAAATCTGCTAGCTACGCCGCGAGTGCAGATTGCTACCAGAAAGTCACCCCATTCCCGGTTGGAGTTAAAGAAGATAAACCAGACTGAAATATACATGTCGGTGGAAAGTGTGACGATTCTTGTACGCTATAAAACACAAGCCGAAATTACATTTGGAAATGGCTCCAGCATATGGAGTAATATTTCTCCAAGAAGTAATGTATACCACTATTCGGATTTCTGAGTTATGGAATTATTTCAGGGGATTCGTGACAAAAATAGCGATATTTTGTGTATTTTAAAGATTCTGTAGTTATTATTTGCTAGTTAGTTAGTGGACAATAAGACCTTATGGTCTTATTTTTCGAGTTTTGTATGTAAATTACACAGAGCAACAAAAATAAACTTTTTTTGTGTCAGAAAGAAAAATATGTGATTCTGATAGTATTTTTTCTCCTGAATTCAAATATGATATGGGTTTTTCTCCGTCACGTAAGGTTTCCGAGAGAGAGGTTTTTACAATTTCAAACACTATAATATTTTCTACATTAGTAACTACACAATATTCGAACATTCGGACTTACCTAGAAAGTAAGAAATTACGATTTTCTGCTGTATTTCGCCTGTGGAGCATCCCTCCTGATAGTCGAACATAATCGGCAGCATATTAGGATTCCATTTGCCTTGATATCTCTTTTCCATAGCTAAAATCTCCTGATGAAAGTGTTTCCCGTTTTATTTTACAATGGACAAATGGACGAAAAAACATGTATTAAAAATAATTATTTAAATCCATTAATTGAAATTGAAATAAAAAAAACTGTGGGTGATGGAGAAATTCCGAATACATATTTGAAAACATGATAAAAAAACTGCATTAAGTACAACTATTGGTACTCATGAGACAAATATATAATGTTGACCATGTTTATTATTATTATTATTATTATTATTATTATTATTATTATATTATTATTATTATTATTATTATTATTATTATTATTATTATTATTATATCAAGACTGAAAGTGTATAAAACACTGGCTCTTCAACTCTTTTGTATGGTAGCGAAGTATGGACGTTGAAACAGAAGGATATACAGAGACTTAGATCTGCTGAAATGAGATATCTTCGGAGGACTGCAGGATACACACTACTAGATCACAAAAAAAATGAAGACATCTTAGAAGAATTACACATGGAATCTTTAGGAAACAAAATTTCTGATTATAAGTCAAGATGGATGCAACATGTTCATCGAATGGAAGATCACAGAATACCCAAACAAATGTTAAGATATCAACCTGCAGGAAGAAGAAGACCAGGACGTCCACTCAAAAGACTTCTGGATGGTGTTTCTCTTGAGGCCGAAACAGGTCAACAAATGGCCTAAATTCGTGAATGTACTATGATGATGATGATTATTATTATTATTATTATTATTATTATTATTATTATTATTATTATTATTATTATGTCCACCTTGTGGTCTCGAGGTAGCGTCGCTGTTTCCTACTACCGGTTGGGGCAAGTGTTCTGGGAGAGATTTTTTCTGACTTATTCTTCACCTATAAGAGAAATGTCAGGGCATTTTTAAGGCCCAAACGGTTCCCGAACTTCAACTGGCCATTATAATCATCATTATCATATTCGCCATGTTTAATATCAGTATGTGTGAATGATGAATTTCATCTTAATATTGCGCATTAAGCTGATCGTTTATATATCATGTCCTGCGTGGTCAAAAAGTATGTATGCGACCCATAGTTAAAATCACACTCCCTACAGGTCGTGCCGCTCTAAGCCCCGGGTGGCGTGAGTCGTGTAAGGTGAGAGGTTAAATTGTGTTAATGGAATGGAAAATTGAATTATTATCTTTTTTTGATTGCGGATGAGTCCATGTAGGACTACGCAAGTACTTAGAGGCGTTTCCTTTGAGCCCAAATGTCTTTCATTCATTTGCTATGAGTTTGTTTTCTATCATCTGTCCAAGTTGTTCCAGTTTTTTTCTTCGGTTTGTCCTCTTGGTCAACTTGCCACTTATTCACCTTAATTCTAACTATATCTCTGTTTGGGATATCTTCTTTAGTAATTTCTGCCAATTTTAAGTCCTTTTTGACTTCATCAATCCACTTCATAGTATCCACTGGAGCTTTACTTCTGTTTTCGTAGAATTCTATTATCTGTTTTGTAAGCCTATTAGAGTTCATTCGTTTAATATGGCCATAAAATTGTAACTTTCGTTTTTAAATATCACATGAATGTCTGTACATATTTTTATTTTCTTTTTACTTCTGAGTCTAAATGCTTCATCTATGACTTGTGGACCTAAAACTTTTCTTATAATTTTGCATTATTTTTTCACTATATTTTCGAAATATTTTTTTCTGTTCAAAATTAATGTTTCTGCTCCATAGAGGCACTCTGGTTTAATTACAGTGTTATAGTGTCGTAATTTTGTATGTAAATATATGCATTTTTATTATAAGTGTTGTGAGTAAGCCGAAATGCTGTTTTCGTTTTTTTGGCATCTACTTTTATTGGCTTTAGTTTCAATTCCATTTTCCTAAATTATTTCACGAAGATATTTAAATTGTGAAACTCGTTTAATTTTTCCATATTTGGTTTCCATGTATTTTGGTGCTTGTTTATTGCATGAAATATAAGGGTGGACCGCTCGAATGGACCTAATTTCAATTGCTTGTTACTGGCAAACGGTTGAAGATAGAAACTTAAAACAACGTTCATAGTACAGAAAAACTCACCAAGTTTCGAATCCTGTCGGTAGATGGCACAAAGATACGTTTCTCGTTCTTAGATTTAATTGTTTGTGAAAATGGCAACTCCGCAGATGAAAGCGCAAGCTGTTTTGTGGTATGCGGAGTTTAAAATCAATCATTAGAGTTCAAAGGGAGTTCCGGCGTGTGTTTAACCGTGATGCTCCAACTGCTAGAAGCATAAAGAGTGGCGTGATACATTATTAGCTACAGGATCTGTGTTGAAGAAGCATGTGTGTGGTCGCAGAGCATCCGATGAAATGGTAGCAAATGTTCAAGCCGCATTGAGCGAAGCCCCCGGAAGTCATTAAGAAGAAGCTTCGCGGTGAACTTCAAATACCAAAATCGACATTACAACGGATTGTCCACAAACGCCTCAAACTGCACTCATATAAAGTGTCAGTTAGTGGCACGGTCTGGAGCCGAATGACATGCCGAAACGAGTGGAATTCGCCAATACGATGCTGGACCGTCTCGGCGCTGATCCTGACTTCATGACCAAGATTTTCTTTCGGACGAAGCCACTTCCATTTGTCAGGCAAGGTAAACCGGCATAATGTGCGGATCTGGGGATCGGAGAATCCTCACGCTATTCAAGAGCATGTTCGTGATAGTCCGAAGATGAATGTTTGGTGCAGTTTGTCCACATAATAATGTCATTGGACCGTTTTTTCTTCGCCGAGAAAACTGTTCGTGGTACCACATATCTTGACATGCTGGAGCAGTTCTTCTTCCACAAATTGAACAAACTGCAGCCTAACATCGTTTTCCAGCAAGATGGTGCTCCTCCCCACTGGTCCAATGAAGTTCGTACGACTTTGGACAACATTTTCCCTGGCCGTTGGATTGGTAGGGGAGGACCAATCGCGTGGCCCCCGAGATCTCCCGATTTAACACCACTGGATTTCTTTCTCTGGGGCTATGTCAAAGATAAAGTTTACACCACCCCAGTCAAAGACCTTCGTGATCTTCGTGAGCGCATCATAGAGGTATTGAGAACATTCCAGAAGACATACTCCAACGTACTTGGCAAGAAATTGTTAATCGCTTTGATATCGTCACAGTGACTGCTGGGGCTCATATAGAGATGTGGTGATCTGGATATCAAAACTTGTGAGTTTTTCTGTAATATGAACGTTTGTTTTAAGTTTCTATCTTCAACCGTTTGCCAGTAAACAAGCAATTGAAATTAGGTCCATTCGAGCGGTCCACCCTGTTATTCCTTTTTTTCAAAAGAAATCTGTAGATCAACTTTCTCAACTTATCATTATTATTATTATTATTATTATTATTATTATTATTATTATTATTGAGGATTTCATATTTTTTTATTTATGAATATTCCACAATATAGTGGTTCTCCTTCAACCCAAAGTGATTTGTCGCCAGAGGTTCCTGTCTAAAGCATCTTCTCTTCCCTCAAATCTCTAGCTTCCTTAATTCTCCTCACTCCATCCATCTATCGTTCTCTAGGCCTGCCTCTTCCTTCCATTAGCTTTCCAATTAAGGATCTTTCTTTGGTATTCTCTCTTCTTCCATTCTTATGAGGTTTCCATATCATTTCAAACATTTTTCTTCTTTTTTCCTAATATGTTTTTTTCAGCTGCATAATTTCCCTTATTGTGCTGTTTCTGACCTTATCCCTTCTTGAAATTCTTGTCGATCGCTTCCAAAATCCATTTCTACTGCTAACAGCTTGTTGGCATGTTTTCTACGTACTGTCCAGGTTTCGGACCCATATAATAAAATACTTTCTAACAGGACTTGACATACAGTTTTCTTCGTTCTGTGTATTATATTTCTATTCCAAAGCACTGAGTTCATCATACCAATGATTCCTCTTCCATCAGTTATTCTTCTTTCAATTTCAATAGTTGAATTGTCATTTTTATCTAATGTAGATCCTAAATATTACAATTTTTTAACATTAGGTATTCTTCCTGAATTACATTTTAGCTTATCTGTTGTATCCAACGAAATATATTCTGTTTTATTATAATTTATCTGTAATTCCCATTTTTTTGTATTCTATCTCTAATTTCCTTAATATGAAAGATGCATCATCTTTACTGATTTATTAAAGGCGTATGATAGTGTACCCAGAATCTTGCTCTGGAAAGCCCCAGAAGAGGCGAATGTAAAGAACAAAACAATTAGTATTGTAAGGTCATTATACTCAGAAAACAAATGCCAAATAAAGATGGGAAACAGACTTTCAGAAAAATTCCAAGCATCAAAAGGTCTATTTCAAGGATGTTGCTTATCACCAACGTTGTTCAAAATATATTGAAAATTGTACGAAGAATTGGTCAAGACACTGCAAATATACGTGAATTTAAATAGAAGATAATTATTACCTCCACCATTTATCATTCGCAGATGATCAGGTGGAGATTTCTCAGGATCCTGATGATGCAGGATTTCATAATAAAAAACAAAATAATTAAAATATATGATCATATAAAAATAATGACAGAAGAAAGATTCCCAAGAAAAAATACTAGAATGGATACTACCTGTTGGAAGAAAAATATGGAGACCAAAGATAATGTGGATTGTTGATGTTTTAAGTAGCACGAGCGAAAAAAGAATTGGACAATGGCGATTGGCATGACAGAGAAATACGGAAGAGAATGACAGTAAATTAATTGGGCACAGGAAGATGAAGTGAAACATGCTAAATAAAATACAAATTATTATTAATTATTATTATATGATCATGATCACTTCGGCCTATAGGATTTCATTTTGAAATTAATGTATTCAGGCAAAGCTACTCGCTTGCAATAGTCAATACAACTAAAGGGAGAAAGCTTTACCTAAACCGGAAATTGAAACCAAGATCTTCTCGCTTTGGGCAAACGCTTTCTCTTTGCTTTATTAGATTTTGTATATTGAAGCTTATATTAATAGGTCTTACCTTGTGCAGTTCGGTCCGGTACATTGCACAGTAGAGATTTCTTATAGGACTTTCTTCATATTGAATAGTCTATCATATCACAAGAATAAACATCACTAAATAAAATCACTACTTATGACTGCACTACAATAACATTCACACACGGACGGTGAATTATTTCATTTCAACCGACTGGTACAACATCTTGAATACAAATAATTCGCGCCGAACAACTGATATGCTTCTATTGCTTAACGTATTTTTCATATATTCTGAAACAAGGAGAAAGAAATTATATAATTATACTTCATAAATTCACAGCACATAGGGTGCTCTAAAATTCCCCTTACAAACTTCTAGGACCTGTAGAGGGGACTGAGTTGATAGTATTTAGAATTGGAAACCATGTCCGGAAACTGTGCTACAGCCGTTTGAAAACATGAATTTAACGGGACCACTTTTACAAGTAATTTATTATGAGGAGTGACACAGTTCATCACTTGTTTTATAATTCAATTCATTAATAACCAAAGAAATAAAATAAAAACTAATCATGATTTACATTAATAATCCCGGATATACCCTCCACAATCAATTTCCGCAGTTTCCAAAATTTCGTCAAATGTTGTGATTTTTGAAAAAAAAAACACAGGTCTTCGAATACTCAACAGGGAAATTTTCGATTTAGACGAATCGCGAAGCTATTACTTGTTGAGACACGTGACGTACGTTCAGGCAATGCTTGTTTTCAAACGGCTGTAGCACGGAAACGGTAAGTTTCCGGACATGGTTTCCAATCCTAAATATTATCAACTCAGTCCCCTCTACAAGTCATTGAAGTTTTGTAAGGAGAATTTTAGAGCACCTGTATTACACAATATAGATATCTTATTTGCAGTAATTATTATTGTATATATAATTAATTATATTTCAGTCACAAATCCTATTGTAAAATTTCAATACAAATACTCAGGTAGGTGTAATTATGCAGATAATATTCGGATGGAACCAAAGGGACTGGCATCGGAATATAAGAACTACGTAGATTCAGAATAGCAGGGGATACGGACCTGTGGAGAGGTCGTGAATGTGGGATCGAATCTATGTGTTCCTTTAGCCATAGAGTTAGTTGGCTATATATATATATATATATATGTATTTATTTATTTATTTATCCGTTTCTTTATTTTACGAGATGATTTTTTCCTTATTTTTCATTTTCTGTTTTTTACATTAGTTTTACTTGTTTCCTTGTTCTTTCTCAAACACACAAATATAGAACACACACCCAGACCCAAAATGGTTACTAAAATCGGTTAGTCTCCCGGGAATGGAACCCTGCTGATTTTGGGCTACGTTGCAGAACAATTTTTATTACACGCTTTATATTAGCTTGCCCTGTATCTGTCTATCTATGTAACGGAATCTTTCAACACGATTTTCACCCACTTAAAAACATTGGATCGACTTGAAACTTTGTATACTTGTAAAGGACCAATGACAATACAATAATTTCATAAATGATTTTCTAAGATCCTGGCCAGGATCTTCAGGACATAAAAAAAGACCGGTATAATAGGTTGCGGACTTACCGACGTTTTAGTCCATCGTTGTAAGTAATTAATATTATATCCTCTTGTAGCTCAGTTGGTAGAGCGGTGGACTGTAGTGGTGTATAATTTCAGTAATCATATGTCGCTTGTTCAAATCCGGCCCGGATGATTTTTTAGAAGAATATTACTTTTAGCTCATACTACAATAGTGTCGAATTTAAAGATGTTTACAATTTGATCTTATTCTGTAAAATATTAATGACAATTTCGTAAACTTACCACATTGTAATTTATACAAAAGATATGAGAAGGATACGATTAACTGTAACTATTTATTTATATTAAAATATTCAAAAATATTATAATAATGTTAGATAATAATTTTAAAAGAATATAATTATATTCGTTCGTAAACACTAAAAATATCGCAAGCAATTAAATTTTCATGGGATTCCGGTTCATGACAATCAGTTAAACTAAAAATTTAAAAAAATAAATAATAGTTTAAAAAACCAAAACAACACGCTTTATTAGAAAATCAAACTAAAAAATAAAAAATAAATAATAGTTTAAAAAACTAAAACAATATGCTTTAATATAAAACCGAACTAAAAAATGAAAAATAATTTTGATTTCCAACACGCTTGGGATAAAATTAAAGTGGTCAACAAAAAAATCATCTCCAACACATCTAGAATAAAACTAGAGTTATCTACAAAAAAAATAATTTTACTATCAAAAGCGTGCTTTTTACGTTTTCTTCTTAGAGACTTTACTTTTACCAATATCTATTTGTTATCAAATTTATTAATTGATATAGAGCACCCCACGCTTTTGGTGGTAAAATTATTATTTTTTGTAGATAATTCTAGTTTTATTCTAGATGTGATGGAGATGATTTTTTTGTTGACCACTTTAATTTTATCCCAAGCGTGTCGGAAATTAAAATTATTTTTCATTTTTTATTTCGGTTTTCTAATAAAGCGTGTCGTTTTAGTTTTTTAAACTATTATTTATTTTAAATGCATAAATGACTACGGACTTATAGACTATCGGTTTGTAACAAACATTCACAAATTTCTCTCAATTAAAGTTCTCCATAGTTCTCTGTCATCTGTGTCTTCGTCTGTTACACAAAATTTCCTGATTGGATTCTGAATGTGATTCTTCAGGTTATTCTAGGTCTTGCTTTTCTACTTCTTATTTCAATTTTCCATGTATATTTAAACGGTCTTTGGTAGTCTTCCATTCTGCATTCTTCTTATGTGTCCATACCATTTCGGCCTTCTGTGTTCGAATCTCATCCACTATACTTCTTTCTGTCCGCCGCTGTGGTCTCGAGGTAGCGTGCTGCCTTGTCACGCAGCGGGCCCGGGTTCGATTTCCACTCGGGACAGTTTTTCTGTGTGAGGTTTTTATCGGGGGAAAACGTTAAGGCCCAAACGGTCCCCGAAATCATATGGCCATCATCATCATCATCATCCTAATCATCATCATCATCGTCCTTCACCGGTGTGGAAAGCAACGGGAAGCTACCACACCTATAATTTCCTAGTAAAGCTGCAAGCATAGCATGGAAATGCTATGATTGCAATGAAGGACCTGCCTTCGGGCAGAATTACTATGGATGAATGGATGGATACTTCTTTCTGTATTCATCCATTTTCTAATTTTTGTATTTATAATTCATTCCTGTCGATATCTACTGGAAACTCTTCTCCAAAAATCCATTTCAACTGCAGTTATTCTGTTAATATGTTGTTGTGTCATTGCCCATACTTCAATCCATATAATATTGTAGTTACAAAAATATAACTTATAAATGTAATAGGCTACAACTTGTAAATTAATATAATAATTAAATAACTTCTAAATATTTAATCAACACTTTTAAAATTCATATTAAAGCACCGTTGAGGTCATGTAATAAGATGTTAAATATAGAATTGATACCTGGTAAGTCAGTCGTCCTCAACTAATTTATTAATAGTTCCAATATAGAGGCCATTCAAAATCAATGTTTCATCTGCACCAGTTAAAATGCAGAAGATGAAGCATTTATTTTGAAAGGCCTCCATATTGGAACTATTTAATAATTTACTTGAGGACGACTGACTTAACAGGCACCAATTTTATAATTAACATCTTATTTCTAAATATTTATGTTATATTGGAAGATCTAGAGATACAGATAGAAGCGAGATTCAAGCAGGAATGTGAGTAATTGTCTTGAATTAAACTGTCTGGGTTCGGTGGTTGAATGATTTAAATTATCCTTAATCGACTTTATCTGTGAAATGGAAACCATCACAATCTTATAAGACCCGTATTACTCCACATTACCTGATAGAGTCTTGGAATCTTACCACTGTATCTTAATGTAACCACATTCCCTTTAAATTGGATTGAGCAGGATTCGATTACAGACTAAATTGTCATCCTTCTTGTAACTTTGAGAGATTATTCCCAGTCCAACTTATTACCTCAGTAATATGAATTAAGTTTCTTTTAAATTATTCCATATACTTAAAATTCTGATTATATTTGTTTAATAATTAGAAAAAAATTATTGACATGTCTTCTTTTTATAGTCGTTATATAGATGGCATTCTACGAGATCATCAGTGTGGAATTAGAAGAAAACAGGTCTACAACAGATCACATTTTAGCTTAAGACATATTTTAGAAAAGAAATGGGAATATAATGGTACTGTACATCAACTATACGTAGACTTCAAAAAGGCATACGATTCAATTAACACACTATTGAGTAACTCTAAGAAATTAAGACTGGAAGTAAATATCAATGAAAATCATTTTGTGGTCACACATAGAAACACATTATATAATGCAAATAGACAACTAATGACAAATAAGAGACTTTTGAAGAAGTGGCTTAATTGAAATACCTATAATCCACAAATAGGAATGAGATGCAGAAAGAAATTAAACATAGGTTTAATTCTGGAAATGCATGCTATTATGTATTACAGGGACTCTTGTCATCCCAACTCCTTTCAAAAACGTTAAACTAAAATTCATAAAACTGTTTTTCTACCAGTTACATTATATGGATGCGAAAAATGAACTCTTACTTTAAGCGAGGACAGGAGATTTCAAGTATTTGGGAATAAAGTTCTTAGAAAATTTTTGGACCTAAGAGAGATGAACAGACAGGTGAATGGAGAAGACTACATAATAATATACTACATGGTCTTTATAGGAAGCCAGATATAATAAGAGCAGTTAAGTCTCGTAGACTGCGCTGGACAGGACATGTGGCACCAATGAGGAATGGAAGACGTGCATAGAAGATTCTTGTAGGAAAACCAGAGGGAAAACGCCCAGTTGGTAGACCAAGAATGAGGCGGAAGAATAACATTAACTATGATTTGAGGGAAGATGATTATACGGAGATGACGACATTGGCTCAGGGTAGGGATGTTATGGAGAACGTTCGTCCGCGCGGCCATGAACCTACGGTGTCGATGAGTGCCAGTGAATTAGTTTAGTCCGAACTTTCATTATTTCTAATGCTTATTTCAGCCACCCGGCTCTGAAATTCCCCTCCTCGATTATATCAACGACTAGCGACTCAAAAACAGTTTTAAAAAAAAGGTCACTAAATATTTCCTTAGACAATATAGTATAATTATAACCATGTTCTACGTATATTTTGATTAAGGTTATATATATACTATACTCTTCTATACATGTGTTTTGTCACTGAACTCCTCCTAAACTACTGGACCGATTTTTATTAATTTTGTTTTGTGTGTCTGATTGGGTCTCTCGATGGTTTCGATTCACAATTGGACAGTTTAAAACCATTAGGTGTAGGAGTTAACCTGAAGTGATAAATTTAAATCACTCTAGCGATCAAATTTTTCGATATGTATATATCAGTATATCGTATTCAAATAAACTGAGGTAGATATTGTCAAAAAATGAGCGAAATCGAACAATTGGAGGTGGAAGTTTACTTGAAATCTGAAATTAAAAACTGCCTAAATGACTGGACCAATTTTTATGAAATGTTTTGTGTGACTGAGTGGGTTCCGAGATGGTTGAGTCACAATTTGACTCGGTAGGTGGCGCTGATATCGGGTTATAGGATTTTTTTATGTCAGATGTGTCATCTGCATTATCGACATATTCCGCGCGACAAAAATGTGATGTCTTTCTTGCACTCTTGCTGAGCGGCAACAGATTGCTGTGAGAGTTTTCTTTAAAACTTATTTAATAATATCTAATTACGTCTTAATTAGGGAATGTATTGCATAAAAGTAACTTTTTTTCGCCCGGCTATGACACGAGAATTGAACGTTTGGGCAGGACAACGTATGCAAGGTACATTTGTTATTTTATATTTTATTTCTCAAACCAATTATTCATTGAACTTATAGGTTTATTATTATTATTATTATTATTATTATTATTATTATTATTATTATATTACTAATATTATTATCATTACCATTATTATTTTTTTGTTCTTTTCTTATCTTTATATTGTGTAGTCTATGCCTATTATGTATTGTTGTGTGTCGCGCATAGCAACGTTTGAATTGCGCGGGCGAGTCGCCCATGGCTAGTTGGAGTACCCGCACAGCCGGCGAATTTTCTGGAGTGTTTTGCCAGACGCTTCTACCGGTGTCTCATTCCTCCTTTGAGAAAGACTTCAAAGTATCTCGAAGATGTTTCTAGAGATTTCCTCGCGCCTTATAAAAGGGCGTAGGCAGGAGACCGCAGTCAGTCTGCGATAGCGAGTCTTGTGGTGAATAGTATGATGATAAGGTGTGGAGAATTTATTTATCAGTGAGTGGAAAATTGTTTTCACTGAGATAACAAAAGAAGATTATTTCGGGAATTGTAATTTTGAATAGAAATTTGTTGATAATTGAAGAATTAAATAAAGTGTTTAGTGAAATTTTAAAGAAATCCATTGAGCTTATTTACGGCTAAATAACATAGAAGGAAAATAGAGGCTATCCCGGCGCATTATTATTAATGAAGCTGTAGATAATTCATTATCATTAATAAACTAACTGACTGGCACTATCGAACCCGTAGGTTCATGGCCGCGCGGACATAAGCTCTCCACACATCCCTATCCTGAGCCAGTGTTTTCCAATCATACCCTGTATAATCTACTTCCCTCAGATCATAGTTAATGTTATTCTCCCCACCTCATTCTTGGTCTACCAACTGGGTGTTTTCCCTCTGGCTTTCCTATAAGAAACTTCCATGCACCTCTTTCATTCCCCATTCGTGCCACATTGTCCTGCCATCATAGTCTACTAGACTTAACTGTTCTTATTATATCTGACTTCCTATAAAAACTATGTAGTTTCACTGTTATGTATTCTTTTCATTATCATTAATATCTGTATAATTTAACCTTGATGAAGTGGAAGAGAATATCTTACGTGTCTTAGCTCTATCGGGTAAATGGATTATTATTGTTATTGTAATATTATTATTATTTATTATATTATTATTATTATTATTATTATTATGTACCTCTCATCTTGTAGGTAGGCTACTTTTACATGACACACGTGGATTTTGCTTTACTTCCTAAAGGAAACGTTACACAGAGCCCAAAATACAATACTCAAAAATCCATTGATCCCATGAGGGATTGAACCAATAGTCCATTAAAATAGACAGGAATGGGTTTGTAGAAAAAAATACGATGGGAAATACAAACTTGGATCCAAAATGTTAAATAAAGCCATGGAAAATTTGGGTGAATACAGGAAGAACACCGCCAGATGTGAACATTCAGAAGAATATATTTAACTGTAAATGAGTTTTGTAAAAACTTTGTAAAATACCTATATTCTGTTGAATAGAAACAAATAATAATTTGTTATTATAACAATATAAATAATATTATTACAATAATTAAATTAAATTTCTACAGAAATGTATTTTCGAGGCGTTCATTTGGAATTTACAGAAGGCATAAAAAGAAACAGCGTAACTAAACAAAAGATGATCAAACTTTTATTCTGAATTTCATTTAAAAAGAGGCAAAAGTCATGTAAAAGTAATGACACAAGACAGATTTCCAAGAAGAATGGGTGTCATCTGGTAGAAGGAGAAGACGATGGCCAAAATATAAGTTTTCAGCAGCATGAGGGTAAAAGGATTAGGCGATGGAGATCCCAGTTATCTCGTATCCAGGTTTGAGAAGTTATCTTTTTACCACAATATTGACACTTACTTACTTAGTCACTGACACTATCGAACCCGTAGGTTCATGGCCACGCGGATATAAGCTCTCCATACATCTCTATCCTGAGCTAATGCTTTCCAATCATTCCCTGTATAATCTACTTCCCTCAAATCATAGTTAATGTTATTCTCCCACCTCATTCTTCGTCTACCAACTGGGCGTTTTCCCTCTGGCTTTCCTACAAGAAGCTTCCATGCAAGTCTTTCATTTCCCATACGTGCAACATGTCCTACCCATAGCAGTCTACGAGACTTAACTATTCTTAATATATCTGGCTTCCTATAAAGATCATGTAGTTCATTGTTATGTAATCTTCTCCATTCACCTGTCTGATCATCTCTCTTTGGTCCAAAAATTTTCCTAAGTACTTTTATTCTCAAATTCTCGTAATCTCCTTTCCTCCCTTAAAGTAAGAGTCCATGTTTTCGCATCCATATAACTGGTAGAATAATATTTTTATATATTTTCAATTTAAACGTTTTTTTGAAAGGAAGTTGGGACGTCAGGAGTCTCTGTAATGTATTTCCAGAATTGAGTCTATGTTTAATTTCCTTGTGCATTTACAATATTGACACTAGGTCACAATATAGCAGCCTGCAAACAATCCCTATCCACAGCACCTCTTTTTTACTGTACTTCTTTCACAGTAGCTTTTACCCGTTCCTGGAATTCTCTCCCTTAAGATATAAATATTTCCTCACACGTGATACTTTTAAGTCACGATTATGCTTACTTGTCATCAAGTAATCAATTTTTCTCCAAAATTAGATTTATTCTATGTCATTACTACTTAGTTTTTTCTTCTTGTATATTTTATATTTTATTCGTTATATATTGATCAAATCAATATACATTGTAGATAATTATTGTATTGCAGATATATCGTATAATCATTTATGTTCATTCTAGTTTAGATATAAGACTAATTTTCGTGTGTTTTTTCTACCAGGTTGAATGGTAGACAAGGCCTTATTATTATGCCCAAATTGTCATGGAATGGATCGCACTAGAAAGGAGGAAGAGAGGAAGACCGAAGAAAACTTGGATAGAAGGGGTACAAGCAGCTATGAATATCAGAGGATTGGAGGAAGATCAATGGATGGACAGAGAGGAATGGCGTTTGTTTTCAGGAATATGGCGGCAGCTGCCATGATACCGGATGAATAATGATGATTATTATTATGGTTATTATTATTATTATTATTATTATTATTATTATTATTATTATTATTATTAGAGGAAGCTCGGATAATTGAAACCTTCAGTTTTGAGTGGACCCTATTAATATCTTCTTTAATTGATGCTACCCTCGAACAGAAAATATTTTAAATAAAACCTCGTCCCCTAATTCAACTTTGACGTGTTAAAAGTCCTGTTTGTATTATTCTTTCGCAAACAAGGGTTTATATTGTGACATTTATGAAAAAAACCAGTTCAAAAAATTTTTCTAGCTAAGAATTAATTCTTAATTTCGCTATTAAATAATATAAATATTGAAAATAATCCTAAATTTATTATATTATGTAGATGCAGTTTTAATATACTGACGGATTTGATCTGATATTATACGACAATGGCGCTGAATAAAATAATTAAGCATAACAAAGTATTTGGGTAATGTGGATCCTCCCTTGAAGCGGTCAGAGTGTACCATGGTTTAAGATTTAAGATTTAAGATTTAAGATTTATTTAGCCTGGTGGAGTTAAGGCCATGTGGCCTTCTCTTCCACTCACCAGGACAAACATATATTACATAAGAATATAACAATCTTATTAACTCTAATATTAAACACTAATAAACATTTGATCAAAAATAATATCTAATATACATATTACGATCTATAATACAACCAGTTAATATTAGTTAAACTTAAGACTAAAACTAATAATAAAATGTATACAAGCAAGACATATTAAATTGTCCCTGTCTAGTGTATATAAAAAAACAGGAAGATGATGAGATATAGAAAACTAATTTAACGATTATACAATATTAAAAACAAAACAAATAAAAATATTTGTTATTCTTAATATTATTTACATAAATAATTAAATATATTAATATTGCTAAAAGAATACTATCAGTGAGGTGTATAAGTCAGTTTGTTATAAATAATTCTTTAGTTTGTTTTTTGAAGGATGTTATAGTTTGACAGTCTCTGACATAGGGCGGAAGGGAATTCCATGTTTTGGTAAGTGACACCGTACAAGATAATGAATAATATACAGTGTGATGAGGCGGGATATAAAGGACAATGTGGCTGATGGGATCGAGTGTCAAGATTCACTTCGCAGGAATACGTATATTTTATAAATGGGGATGCTATATATAAAAACCTCGCACTTAATTAATTTTAATTAATATCCTTGTCATTTTCTTCTTCTTCTTCTTCCTCTTCTTCTTAATCATAATTTTTAAGATTTTCATCCTTTTTATTTCCAAAATCACTCCTCCGAGGAAGATGTATTGGATGTGCATTCACTGTCTATCCATTTTTGGCTGGTCTCCCTCTTGTTCTTCTCCCGTCCATTGCTCTATCCTCTTTAGCTCTTTTTTGCAAGTCGGTTGTCTTCCATTCTTTCTATATGACCTTTCCATTATGTTTGTCTATCTATAATAACATTTAGACTTGTAATTTAACTAAAACCCAAATCGCTGTCTGCAGATGAATGACATGTGAATGTTATAATCAACGATAATTTTTTCAAAATATTAAATAAATATAACGCTTTTTTAATTACGATCGCCATAAATATCTTTCAGATTTATTTGTGCCTCTTTATATAATTAATAGAGTAAATAACTTAAAAATAGTCTAAAAGCTAGGGTGCAATACGGGGTCCAGTTTACCCGAGTATGGAGGTTAAAGTGGACCTTCTTTGTAATGTAAAAAAAGTTTATAAATTATGAAGATGTTTCGATTTTTGAATAAAATAACAATGCTATTTCATAGTTATAACACTAATGATAATATACTTCTTCTTTAGCAGGCGACTACAACTTCATTGAAGTTTTGGCCTCCTCAACAATGTTTCTCTACCTGGATCTATTCTGAATACAGACTGGTCAATTTCCAATTTCATCTAATGATAATCACTGTAATTAAACAAAATTAAAATCTCTTAATTAAAAGAAAAAAACAACAATTTCAAAATAGGGTTCCACATTACCCGAAGTTCCTCTATTATTAAGGATATTCTCTACATTACAGTAGTTATCCGTCAGCCAAAATGTATTTTGTTTCACCCCACATTTCTATCCTCAGACATCTTCTTCTTTGAGTCTATGCTGATCATGTTTCTTTCTTCTCACTTCATCCATCCACTGTTCCCTAGGTTTCCCCCTCCTCCTGCCTTCGGCATTCCAATCCAGCATCATTCTTGGGATTCTATTATTCTTCATCCTCTTCAAATGCCCATACAATTCGATCTTCGTTCTTCTATTACTTCTATAATATTATGTTTAACATTCATTATTTCTCTAATTTTCTGATTCAGAATCTTCTCTTTTCTTGGTTTTCTTCATGCCCTTAGCCAAAAATCCATCTTCTGTTTCCAATATTTTTTTTTCTTGCTCTCTACCTAAAGCCCAGGTCTCTGCACATATAACTATTATTATTATTAGTTATTATTATTATTATTATTATTATTATTATTATTATATATATTATAACAATAATCACAAAGAATAGGCACAATGAGATGCAAGCAATTCTGGAAATGCGTGCTATAATGCATTGCAGAGACTCTTGATGTCCCAACTCCTTTCAAAAAACGTTAAACTGAAAATATACAAAACTATTATTCTACCAGTTATATTATATGGGTGCGAAACATGGACTCTTACTTTAAGGGAGGAAAGGAGATTAGAAGTATTTAAGAATAAAGTAGTTAGGAAAATTTTTGGACCAAAGAGAAATGAACAGACAGGTGAATGGAGAAGACTACATAACAATGAACTACATGGTCTTTATAGGAAGCCAGATATAATAAGAACAGTTAAGTCTCGTAGACTGCGATGGGCAGGACATGTTGCACGTATGGGAAATGAAAGACTTGCATTGAAGCTTCTTGTAGGAAAGCCAGAGGGAAAACGCCCAGTTGGTAGACGAAGAATGAGGTGGGAGAATAACATTAACTATGATTTGAGGGAAGTAGATTATACAGGGAATGATTGGAAAGCATTAGCTCAGGATAGAGATGTATGGAGAGCTTATGTCTGCGCGGCTTTGAACCTACGGGTTCGATAGTGCGAGTAAGTGTTATTATTATCATTATTGGTGTTGTACTACAGATTTCCATCCATCTCTATAATTGAGTTTTTTTAAAGAATCTCATAAAATCAGAGTTAGGAATTTTACTATATATATTTACAACATTTTCAAGAATACTCGTAAAGCCTACATTACAACGTACAATGAAAATTGCTTCAGGATATTCAATTTTACAAGAACGTCGTTAGCTATTACATCTCAGCTGAATCTGACATTGTATGATTAAAAAAAACTTGAGGGTAAATATATGAAAACTTTGAGATATATATTCTAGCTTCCATATAAGATATGTTAAAAGGGCTTATGCATGCGTGTATGAAAAAGGCTAATCTGGTAGGTGAATTATATATTATAATGCCCTTCCCGTTGAAAAAAGAGATGCCTAGCGGAACAACGCGTAAACACTGCAAACGAGCTTATATACAAAGGGAATATATACATGTGAAATTTCTACAGTATGACTATGTTGCATCTGTGGTGAACTCCATATAGTGATGTTAAGTATTTTTCAATGTGCGCAAATATGTTGTAAATTAAATCGTGAAACTAAACGGTCAGACCTTTAAAGTGATCCCACAACAGGCCCGGGGGCCCTTGGGGTAGTAGGAGGTTAAGGCTCCCACTTTTTTCTAGACAATCGGCACTTTATGTCAGCCGAGTTGTCAGCCCTGCGTGACGGCCGCCTTTACCCCCAGAACAAGCGTCTGGTACTCAATTCCGTTAGAGGCTGAGTCGACCCCAGGGCCATAGTGCCGCCAGAGAGTTTGGGTCAGTTTAAAAATCCTGACCCCAACGGGACTTGAACCCTCGACCCTCCGGCTTGTAGCTTAGTGTCTTAACCACTACGCTACGGCGTGCCCCCAAAGTAAAGTATTCCCACTAATGGCCTCAGGAGGCCCTTGGAGTAGTGGGAGGTTAAGGCTCCCACTATTTCTAGACAATCGTCACTTGATGTCAGCCGGGTTGTCAGCCCTGCGTGACGGCCGCCTTTACCTCAGAACAAGCGTCTGGTACTCATTTCCGTTAGAGGCTGAGTCGACCCCAGGGCCATAGTGCCGCCAGAAGGTTTGGGTCAGTTTAAAACGGTCAGACCTATATAGGATATTCAAAATATTGTTTGTAATCGTTGGTGAATAATTTTACATATCTAGGATTCAGCATCTCATATGAAAAAGGAAAGAATATAATGCAAAGTAAAAGTTTTTTAAAGGATTTTAGGGTTAATAAATTCTATCTTTTTTTTTTCAAATACCCCAGGTTTGTCTTTCGACATTCCTGGTTTCTCTCCTGGCATGGCGTACTTGTAACCCACTTCTGAGGTTGGGGCGCCTGGAAGGCGGGGTTACGTTGCCCCGATGATATGATGGCTGATGATGATGATGATAATGGTGCGCCAGGAGAGTCCCTAATCCTAAGCATAACCTAAGATGAATATGAATGATAATGATTGCGATGGCCATATGATTTCGGGGACCGTTTGGGCCTTAAAGTTTTCCTGACATTTGTCTTACAGTTGAGGAAAAACCCCGATAAAAACCTCACCCAGAATAATTGTCCCGACCGGGGATCGAACCCGGGCCCGCTGCGTGACAAGGCAGCTCGCTACCCCGAGACCACAGCGGTGGACATAAATGCTATCTTGAAGGCACAGTTAGTCCAATAACATTCAAGACAAAAAATAGTATAAAACACTGGCTCTTCAAATTATTTTTTATGGTAGAGAAGTACGGACATTGAAACAGAAGAATATTCACAGATTTAGATCTGCTGAAATTAGATACCTTCGAAGGATTGCAGGATATACGCTACTAGAAATAAAAAATGAAGATATCTTACAAGAATTACGCATGGAACTTTTAGAAAACAAAAGTTTGATTACACTGGTCGACAAAAATTAACATTTTTTCTTTCACAAGAATAAAAATATGAGATTTTAGAAGTATTTTTCATCCTGAATTTAAATATCATTTCAGTTTTTTTCCTATCAGACAAACGTTTACTGTGATATTCATTTACATTTTTTTTTATAATTTTTAATAAAATCCATCTAACTGTAGCTCATTCTGATATACGTAGAAAGTGGGGTAGGTAGTGATTTTCGGGCATATTTTGCATCTGGAACATCTCTCTTCTTGGTCCAACAGTAATCAGCCAGCATATTGGAACTCCACTTGCCTTGGTATACATATTTTCCATTGTGGAAATTTGCTGATGAAAACGCTTACCGTGCTCATCAGAGACAGCCCCAAGATTTTCCGGAAATACGTCTATGTGAGAGTCCGAAAAGTGCATTTTTAAGGAGTAGCTGTCACAAAAAGCTATGCCTGATGGAAAAAATTCTGATTACATATCTGAATTCAGTATGACAAATGCACTAGATTCACTAATCGGATTTCTTGTGAAGAAACCCTTGTCAGTGTTATTATAGGGCAATATGGTTGCAAGAAGTTCATCGAATGGTGGATCACAGGATTCCCGAAAAAAAATGTTAAACTATCAACCTGCAGGAAAAATGAGAACAGGACGTTCACTCGAGAGAATTTTCTATGGTGTTTCTATTGAGGCCGAAACAAGTCAACAAATAGTCTATATTCGTGAGTGGACTATGATGATAAGATAATCTTGTACCGAAATCACTTTTTCGGTACGTGAAAACTACGTAGCAACTACGTCATCGCGTCTTCCTTCTACAGTGATGTTATAGAGCAGTGCCAAATTCCTGTCTTCGTTGTCCTCTCTCCTACGTACATCCCCCTTCATTCTATATGCGCTGCGTGTGACTGCGCACCTTCCCCTCGTTATCGAAAGCCTCAAATAAGCTGTGCAAGTTAGTATCAGGGTCATCATAAACTTTGGGATCGTCGTGGTCAGATCGACTGTAGCTCGAAGGAGCTGTTTGGTTTCATCAGTCCCATAAGCCAGGGTAGGGCAACCAGGACTGTGAATCCTAGCCCTCGGCTGGACTGAATTGTGTGTATGTATGTATGTATGTATGTATGTATGTGATGTATGTATGTATGTATGTATTTTTATTATTATTATTATTATTATTATTATTATTATTATTATTATTATTATTATTATTATTATTATTATTGACTTTTTGAGTCCCGCGCCGTAGCCGAGCGGTTAAGGTAGGAAGCCTTGGCGCAGAGCTACGGGACTTACCCTGGTTCGAGTCTCCAGGGGGAAGAAATTTTCTCATGGCATTTCGGCCAGTATGGGACCGGTGCCCACCCAGCATCGTGAGGCAATTGGGTAGCTACAAGAAGTAGCGGCTCCAGGTTGAGGAACCAGCTAACGGCTGGGGGACTCGACATGCTAACCACATGTCACCCCTACACTGGCTTTGATCATCTACCTCTGTGATTGACACATGTGGATGTGAAGGGCCAGCAGCCGGCTGGTAAAAGGGCAACCGCTGAAAAGTGGAAAGACCTCAATCGGAAATCGGACTTTTGAATTATTGATGACCTAGTTTGTTAATTTATATTATTTAATTCATATATTTTGTTTCAATGGTCAAGAAGATAACTTTTTGTAAATTATTTGAATTTCAATTATCTGATTTGATTTTCATAAGTAATGTCACGAGTGATTTCCAAATTATCGATAAATTCACGACTCACGAAGTGAGGAGTGAATTTATCTAGAGAATTTGGAAATCAAGAGTGGCATTTGTTAGGACTATTTAACGAATAAAATTAAGCTGTTACTCACAAACCATTATTTAACTATAGTTATTTTAAATATTTATATATTTAATGTAAACGGCGATGTTTGAAAACAAATGAGAAACGATAGGTTCGCTTCATCTGCTTCTTTTGTTTATCACTGCAACCAGATCATACTATTAGTGCCAAAGGAACGCAATATTGTAAGAATGCTCTCTAGTGGGAAAAAAATGAACACATCAACTGTATATTAATTCATTTGTGATGTCGTATGATGTAAATATGACAATTATATTTTTCTGGATTATTACCTGGGAAAAAATACTTTAAGAAAGTGCAAACAGTGGTTTCTTTTTTTGGTGGTATAATCAATTGCTACAAATTTTGACATGTATGCACTATATATACAATCTGGTAGCCGTATTTCTTATAGGCTCAGTCACTGCAAAATAACGGTCAGACCTGTTCAGAATATTAAAAAGGAGGAGCTTTGTTTAATATGGTAATTATAACACTGATAAATATTTCGTGAAACACGACTCTGATTGGTTGTAAAACAGAAATCATTGAAACGTGATTGGTCATTGACTCCCATTTGGGGCATGAGTTAAATAGTCATTAAAAGTTACTTATTTTTAGTTAACGTATGTTTACTAATTGTGTAGCTAGTCATGTTTCGTATTAATATATATTCTAAAACTTTCTCTAGCCAGATTAATCCCCCTTTTCCTTTTAGCTTCCACGATTATAATACTGTTTAGCATTCAGTACTATATGTTAAGTAATTTACAAAGGAAAGGTGGTTTAATCTTTGCCTTCTATGGGCTCAGGCAAAGAAATGTCGATATAGTCACTCAAAACTTTCAAACTCAATGTTAATAAAAAGGTAGGTAGGATCGCGCAGCGCAATCTTTGGAAAAGAGTAAATTAAAATAAGTGCTGTAGTAAGTGGATCAATTAAAGGCAGATACGTCACTGTCAGTCATAAACATTTGCGCTATTGTCAAACTTCTTCCTCTCTGTACTTCAAAACAAACATGCTGTTCTAGTTGCGGTGACTTTGGAACAGGCTAGTCTTCCTTTAATAACTTCACAATGGTTTTAAAAAATCCAATTTTGTTTAATATAATCACAATAATTCACTGTACAGTTGGCAGAAATGAAAGTGGCCACAATCCTGAACAGTTCCACTTCGGATCATGGTGTTTTTCAGACCATGCTTGAGCTTCTAGTTGTTTAGTTGAAATAGGTTTTCAAATGTGGTGTTTAAAAGAGAGGTATTCAACAACTACGGTACCTTTCAAGAATACTGAGGTAAAGTTCCTTCGTACCATTTGTCTTAGAGGAGAGGAAAAACCTCCGAAAAATACCATCATTGAGGAAATATGTCTCGACCTTAGATCGAACCTAGGTCCATTGCGTAGAGTGCTGCGATGATACCCTGAGACTGCAGCGGTGAATATACCTTCTTCGTCTTCTTCACTTCACGGGCAAAGCAAATATTGTCTGTTTCGCCTCACAGTTGTTCTCTCCGTCTATTCACTAGGTTTCCTACGTTCCTTGATCCTCTTGGCTTGTAGTTAAAGCTGCTTTTGGTAATCTTATTATTCATTATTTTTACATATTTTAAACCATTTATCCCAATATTTTTATTGCTTCATTCACTGAATATATATGATACTTTAATTATTTGAACAATGTCTTACTATTTAACATACAATGTAGCTTTATTAGAAAATAAAGTTATATATTTAGGGTGAATCAAATTCTCCTTACAGAGTTTGAGGACTTGTAGTAGGGACCACGTGTAAGACAAATATCAGGACGCTTAGGGCCCAATAATCCCCGAAAATCATCCGGCCATCACTATCATCCTTATCATTATCATCATCATCCTTCACCGGCGTGGAAAGTAACGGGAAGCTACCACACCTATAATCCCTAGTAAAGCTGCAAAGCATAGCATGAAAATGCTATGATTGCAATGAAAGACCTGCTCTTGGGCGAATTACTATGGATGGATGGATACATTATCAGTAATAAGACGAAAAGAATTTTGTTTAATTATATTACGAGTATTTGAGAATAAAGTTCTTAGGAAAAGTTTTGGACCAAAGAGAGATGAACAGACAGGTGAATGGAGAAGACTACATAACAATGAACTACATGGTCTTTATAGGAAGCCAGATATAATAAGAACAGTTAAGTCCCGTAGACTGCGATGGGCAGGACATGTTGCGCGTATGGGAATGAAAGACGTGCATGGAAACTTCTTGTAGGAAAGCCAGAAGGAAAACGCCCAGTTGGTAGACCAAAAATGAGGTGGGAGAACAACATTAACTATGATTTGAGGGAAGTAGATTATACAGGGAATGATTGGAAAGCATTAGCTCAGGATAGGGATGTATGGAGAGCTTATGTCCGTGCGGCCATGAACCTACGGGTTCGATAGTGCCAGTGAGTAAGTAAGTAAGTAAGCATTTGTCACAAGATAAGAAGATAACAATCCGACTTTCACGTTATGAAAATATTGATTATCCGATTGTATTCCCCGCATTTATTGTAATGTTATTTAATTTCCCTGGTGTCAGCGTTTTCAGAACAATAACTGGAAATAAGATATTACGTCTGATTTCAGTTTTCGCGCTTTGCACTTTTAGAATGTGTTGTTTAAATATTAACATGAAGGGGCGTCGCTTGAAATTGAATCAGTTATATGTATAATTAAGTTGATTCAACTGCTAATATTTGCACTCATTACGTAATTCGAAAACTCAGCAGAAATGAAACGTTAAGTCTGTTAAACAAAAGAGCGAATATTCCTATAATTGGATTACACGTAATTAAGAATCGTTTGAAAACGTGTCAAATATTCGCAATTTCAGAATAACGTTTATTATTATTATTATTATTATTATTATTATTATTATTATTATTGTTATTACTATTATTATTATTATTATTAATATTATTATTATTATTATTATTATTATTATTATTATTGAAACCTGGACAGTAAGTAGAAAACAAGTCAACAATCTGTTAGCAGTAGAAATAGAATTTTGGAGGCGATGACAAGAATTTCAAGAAGGGATAAGGTCAGAAATAGCACAATAAGGGAAATTATGCAAGTTGAAAAAAACATATAGGAAAAATAGAAGAAATACGTTTGATATGGTATGGACACCTCATAACAATGGGAGAAGAGAGAACACTAAAGAAGATCCTTACTTGGAAAGGTAATGGAAGAAGTGGAAGAGCAGGCCTAGAGAACTATGGATGGATGGATGGAGTGAAGAGAAGTATGGAGGCTACAGATTTGAGGGAAGAAGATGCTTTAGACAGGAACCTCTGGCGACAAATTACTTTGGGTTGTAGGAGAAATGGATCTGAATCTTGGGTACTTACAAAAAAAAAATTATCACACATTCAAGCCACTGAAATGAAATTTTTAAGATCCGTGAAAGGGTATATACGCATGGATAGATTACATAACGAGTAAATAAAAAAATAACTGGAGATGTTTTCAATACTCGAAAAACTAGCAGAGCACAAATACCGATGGAAAGAACATTTGGACAGAATGGATAATACAACATTACCAAAAACGTTCTACACCTACAGATCGCATGGAAAAAGACCTTTGGGACGACCAAGAAAACGATGGACTTGAGACCGGAATAGGTCGCATTGCCCTAATCCTGGAAAGGAAGAAGAATATTTATTTATTATGTAGTCCTGTAAGAACAAAGTTGATCAGTAATGGGATTTATTTACTCTGGGTTCTGTGAGAACTTTTTCCATTTAACTTATACGATTTTTTTTTAGTTTTAGTGAATATTTCTTTGTTTTTTGTTTGTTTAATCTCCACATTACCATTTCCTTTTCACACAATTACCCAAACCCAATGCGGAATTTAAACTTCTATTCTGTCGGAATCAAATCTGGGTCGCTTGAATGCTAGATAGGGACTCTACTGAACACATATTGATGAAGGACATTAAATCTAATATATAAAAATGCTTGTTTGTTTGTACTTTATGCGCGGCCATACCGTTGATCCGATTGTGATGGGGCTTTTTTGTAAAATATTCAGGAGATTTCCCGGATGAACATAGGCTGTAAGAGAGTTCCCATATCCAACTCCTACACCCTTAATAATCGCCCTTTGTAGTGGAATATGTGAAAAAAAGTAGCTCTTTGGACGCTTAAATGGCTTACGCTGGCTAAACCATAACAAATACACAAAATTAATGTACACAGAATTGAATATCTCAAAAAGCTCTACAAAAAAGTCCGCGACAGCATATGTTTATCTCTTACGGATAACTCACAATAACCATTTTTGTCTTTCATTAATGCGAAGAAGATCGAGACAAGTACGTAGATTCCTGTGCAAGCATAGCAGCACATGACGGGTATTATTTTACGGATAACTCACAATAACGACTTTTTGTCTTTTAGCTCATTTATGCCAAGAAGATTGAGATAAATAGATTTCCCGGGCAACACCGGGTAATCAGCACGAGGGATCTTAAAATAATTACGATATACATTTCTAATTATTTTTAATTTTACTTATTCAACTAATAATAAGAAGTACGTTAATTTTTGTCTTTCAGCTCATTTATCCCAAGAAGATCGGGATGAGTAGAACCCCGGACAACGGCGGGTAAACAGCAAAGGGTATCTAAACATAATTACGATATATATTTATATTTCTTTCCATTTACCATTTAACTAAACATAAGAAGTGCATTAATTTCCGTTTTTAAGCTCATTTATGTCAAGAATATCGGGATAAGTAGATTCCCGGGCAACGCCGGGTAATCAGCACGGGTTATCTAAAAATATAAATGTATTATACATTTTTGCATATAAGTATTCAACTAAACATAAAATCACATTAATTTTCGTATATAGCTCATTTATGTCAAGAAGATCGGGATAAGTAGATTCCCGGGCAACACCGGTTAATCAGCACGGGGTATCAAAGAATATCAATTTATAATTATTTTTCCTTTTCCTTATTCAACTAAACATAAAAGCACATTCATTTTCATTATTTAGGCGTAGCAGCGCACGCCGGGTATTAGCTAGTAACGGAATAAAGAAGTTCAGCACTTGATTCGCCTTATCACTTCAGAGCCTCAACAAAGTGATAAAATTTAATTAAACGTAGTGAAACTTGGGAAAAATATAGAAAATAGCGCTCATGAATACATTTTATCTGTAAAAGTCAATATTTTCTTCAACTATTTTGGAACGAATCAGGATTTCACAGTAAATCAACTGAAGAATCATCAAGTACGGTCCAGTCATTTGAGGTAAATGCGAATTAAACGAATCTCCTACTGTAATACAACTGAATACTTGAAAATAAAGGAAACACAATTATTCATGTTTTGAAGAAGATAACATTAGTTTGAAATACGTTATTCATAACTACTACAATTTTTTTATGTTCTCTTTATTCCTGTTCATTATAATTATATTACTTCGCATTAAAAAAAAACATACCATGTGCAAAATAATTGTTTAATACACCTCACTTCACACAGTTTATGAATTCCAAGAATTTTGAGGTTGGATTATTACCGTGTCTTTAATTAACTCAGACTCATTAAAACCCGTCACAGATCATACACTTAATAAGGAATTAAAATATAAGCGTACTGAACACTATATTAAAAAATACAGGGTGTCCCATTCAAACCTCCCACATTTTAATAATTATAATAACTCTCAAAGTATGCGGAATCATGAAATGAGATTGGCATTAAAAGAATGAGAAACTCAAATAATTTTTGTTTTTCACTGTTGCAGTTAATTCATCTGTCGCAGGTTGGTCAATAATGACATAAAAAAAATGGCGACTCCTCAGCGAACGATCACAAACTGTTTTTTAGTATGATGAGACGAAGCTAATTTATTAAGTGGAAGAAATTCACCGGGAGTGAATATGGAGAAGATGCACCTGATGGGAAGGTCATTACGGCATGGCTGAGACGTTTCTGCGACTGGAGGGTTAAAAAAGAATCAGGAGGTGCTCGTACACGTGTTTCACATTTTAATTATTAATTATAACTCTCAAAGTATGCGGAATTATGAAATGAGATTGCATTAAAAGAATGAGAAACTCAAAATAATTTTTGTTTTTCACTGTTGCAGTTAATTCATCTGTCGCATGTTGGTCAATAATGACATAAAACAAAATGGCGACTCCTCAGCGACGATCACAAACTGTTTTTTAGTATGATGAGACGAAGCTAATTATTACAGTGGAAAGAAATCACCGGAGTGAATATGGAGAAGATGCACCTGATGGGAAGTTCATTAACGGCATGGCTTTGAGACGTTTCTGAGACTGGAAGGGTTTAAAAAAGAATCAGGAGGTGCTCGTACACGGTGTTTCAGAAGAAAAGATTGAAGAAATTAGAGCAGGAATTTCAGAAAAGTCCACAAAAATCAATTCGCCAAGCTTCCCGGCAGTTCAATGGACATGTTGGAGAGAACGTGGCACGAAATCGAATACAGACTTGATATTGTTCGTGCTACTAATGGTGCACATATAGAGGTGTTTTAGTGTGTGGCAATGAAAATGCTTTGAGTTTCTACTTCGTTTAATACCGGCCTCATTTCATAATTCCGCATACCTTTGTTAGTTATGATTAATTAAAATATGGGAGGTTTGAATAGGACATCCTGAATAATAAATAACAAAGTTCTAGGTATACTTGTAATATTATTTTAATTTTGTATTTTAATTAAGGTGGTTCCATGTCGATAATAGTTATTCACTTGCCCTCCACCTCTATCACTCGATGTGGGATTGATGGTGAACAAATCGGAGATATGGGAGTTTTCTCTCGGAATTTCTCCTTACCCTTGGCAAAACGTCTTTCCACTTCTCCATTACCATGCTATTCTTCAAGTTTCATTTCATCTGCTTGTGTTCCCAATAAGAACATTGAAATAATTTATATTTTTACCTGTTCGGCAATTAAAACATATTCTTCTTTTTTCTTCACTTCACAGGTTAGGAAAATTGCGTGTTCCGCCTCACAGTTATTCTGTCCATTTTTACACTGGTCTTCCTTGAACCTCTTGGCTTGTAGTTAGATGCAGCTTTTGGTAATATTTTTACATTCATTCTTTCTACATGTATAAACCATTTATCTCCATATTCCTTGGTTAAAAAAATATATTGCTTTTAAATATAAATTTAAATATTCTATATTAAGATGATTAAAAATTGAATAATGAAAATAATGTCATATTAAAAAAATGGATGTGCCTATACAGTTCTTTTTTATTAATACATACAATATTAACTATATAGGCCTAACACACTGACTTCAATGAATAATAGAGGTTCATGATTACGTAAATATAATCTCTCCATACACCCCTACCCACGTTAATATTTTTAGTAATTTCATATATAATTTATCTCCGTGAAATAGTGGTTAATGTTATTCTCTTACCTCATTCTTGACCTACCTACTGGGTGATTTTCATCTGGTTTTCCTACAATAAATTTAAATTCCCTACTTTCATTCTCTTTTCATGTCAACTGCAATCTGCAAAAGTTTAGTTAGTACTTTTATTGCTTTAGGATTTCCCATAAAGATAATACAGTTTTATTCTATGAATATTAACTATTCTTATTGCATATCTTATCCCATAAATATCATACAACTCACTTATGTAGTCTTTTCCAATCACCTATCCACTTATCTTTGATCTAAAATTTTTACTAAGCTCTTAATCTTTTCTCCTCTCTTAAAAATAAATTAAATTCCCTTTCATATAATTGGAATAGTAACAATTATATACAGGGTGTCCCATTCAAACGTCCCACATTTAATTAATCATAACTACAAAGTACGTGGAATTATGAAATGAGGCCGGTATTAAACGAAACATAAACTCAAAGAATTTTCATTGTCACACATTGCCACACATTAAAACACTTCTATGTGTGGCACCATTAATAGCACGAACAATTGTTGTTTGTACATGACATTTACATTGCTACATTTATTGTATCTTTAACTGTTTATAATTAGTACAGTGTATATCTATAATTGTCGAATATTTATTTGTATTTGTGCTGGTTGAGTGGAAGAGAGGGCCTTATGGCCTTAACTCTGCCAGAATAAATAAAGTATTATTATTATTATTTATTATCAAGTCTGTATTCGATTTCGAGCCACGTTCTGTCCAACATGTCCATTGGTACTGTTGCAATTGCGTCAAAGATACGGTTTCGTAAATTATGAAGATCTTGTACTGGAGTCGCAAATACACGATCTTTTACATACCAGAAAACAGTTTGTGCTCGTTGCTGAGGAGTCGCCATTTTGTTTTATGTCATTATTTGTCCAACATGCGACAGATGAATTAACTGCAACAATGAAACAAAATTCTTTGAGTTTCCTTTTCTTTTAATACCAACCTCATATCATAATTCCGCATACTTCGAGAGTTATGATTATTAAAATATGGGAGGTTTGAATGGGACACGGTGTGTGTGTGTGTGTGTATATATATATATATATATATATATATATATATATATCGTTCCTATTCATTTTTTACTTCAGTTCTATTTTTTTAGTGTTAGGTAATATAATGTGTGTCTGGCTTTTTAGCAATCTCTCACTATCGGTTAATAATATCCAATAAAACAAATAATCTAAAAACTGATCTAATAGTGTGATTGTAAATTATAAGATTACGGAAATATTTTTCTAATAACTATTAGTTGATTTACCCATCAATTGGGAATATATCATATAAGAGATATTGATTCAATTTATTTAATATTGTTTATAGAACAACAGAAAAACAAACTAGTAAAAATACTTAAATTTCTATCAAATTACACAATAATGTACAATAATAATTTAGAGTTTTTCATGACTTTGTTTTCACTACAGTCCGAAACATTTAAATACTTGCAAGAGAAATTATTGTTTTGCCAATTTAATGATTAAGTTAATTTTAAATTTAAATTTTATGTTGAAGATATGGAGTAGAAATAAAAATAAAATTGAATTAATCAAAGTAAAAGCATTCGGTGATAACGAAACCAAAATGTAAAGGAATTATATAGAGGGTCGCATTTCTAGTTAGAATAGTCCATTGTTTCCTCATCCACTGAAACAATACAGTACTTCTAACTCAAAACGGTATAATATTTGGTTGAAACACTTCTACAAGAGACGTCGACAGGCATTTCCCTTCCAGAAATTCATTTTACTCCCCCACAAACCCCTTTCAGAATTGTCACCACAACCGACTATATCTCCACTGCCACCCTCTGAAGTGCTCTATCAGTTATATGTGACTCTAACAGTCCTGGTTAGCTTCTTTAGCCTTAGCAGTAGCTCCCGAAATCGAGGCCTCTCCAGATAGAAGGTAAAACAAAATGGATGTTGGAAGGCGCTGAAACTGACAGGGAAAGGCTTTGGAGTGAGAGGATATTCTAACATCTCTCTCTCTCTCTCTTACTACTCTCTCTAACGTTAAACCTCATCGTCTTACAACATTAACTGTCTCCTAACTCTCTTTCGCTCTCCGCACGCCCATCGCGATGGTAATTTCCAACACGTTGCCTGTCACTACACTGGGCTTTTCGATATTATCAAGTTATGATGGTTACATGTTGTGCTTTTGGAAAACGGAAATATAACATAATATTCTTCCTTTAATAATTCTCTTTCCTCAAGCTGTACAGCGCATGGAATCAATATTATTTGACGTTAGAAGAATTACGAAAGATTTAATTAAATCTTCTTCTAGTGAAAGCTGGATCGTGTCGAAAAACTGTTAAAGAAATATCTATAAAAAAACTAAAGTAAAATGATGAGAAAAATACTTTCTATAGATATACATTTCTAACTAAAACATTATCGTGATATAATTTGTTTCTTGCTTCGTTTCTGACTAGAAGAAACTATAGATTTGAATAATAATAATAATAATAATAATAATAATAATAATAATAATAATAATAATAATAATAATAATAATAATAATAATAGAGATTTTCAATGTTTGCACATATTTCTGTACATGCAGTTTTATTTTCTTAGCTATGAATAAAATAATATATACACAAGAAAAAAGTGCTAAAAGGGTTATTGTAATTGAATAGATAATGCAAAATAATTGTCATCGCTAACATTTAATTAAATTTGCATTCAATAAAATTGAACTATTTCTAAGAATATGTAGAATATCTCTACTCGTCTCTATCCAACCACTTTATGCCTTCTAGTCCTCTTGTTCCCATTCCAGTTCTTATTTCTACTATCCACGAGTTTCGAGGTCTTCCTTTCTTCCTTCTTCCAGGTGGACAACATTCCAATGATTTTTTTCTGGGTGACATTTCTTCTTGCATTCTTCGTACATACCAATAATAATAATAATAATAATAATAATAATAATAATAATAATAATAAATAATAATAATAAAATAATAATAATAATAATAATAATAATTTTTTCCAAGCCCATCACGTTGTCTTCAGATGTTTCAGGAATTTTCTCCTGGCACTGGCGGATTTGTAATCCATCCCTGGGGGGGGGGGTGCCTGAAAGGCGAATTTATGTTACCCCGATGACATAATGAGTCATAAGTTATAATGAAGCACCAGGAGAGTCCTTAAACCTAAACAACCTAAGTTTCAAGTTTCAGACCATGAGGCTGGAAAGAATAATTCCCTCTAAAGAAAAATCCCATGAGGGTAGCTCATAATAACAACAATAATAATAATTCTTCTTCTTCTTCACGGTTTAGGCTTATCTACTAGCCTGTCCAGGCTCCAAATTGCTGCTCTTTCCATCTTTTCCTTGGTCTTCCCAAACTTCTTCCTCCTCGAACAATAATAATAATAATAATAGTAATAATAATAATAATAATAATAATAATAATAATAATAATAATAATAATATTATTATTATTATTAATAAAGTTATGATAATGAATAATTATATTTTGGAAACGAAAGAAAGTGGAGAAAAAATATTGGTATGCTAAATCCAGTTCTGTAGTGCATTAAAGTCTTCAACCAAATCAAAAGATAATATCACATTCAATCCATTGAAAGCATAGTATAATGTGACGCAGAAATTTCGAACAAAAATGAAAACGTAATAAAACATTTACGACTGTTGCAATGGATTTTTTAAAAATATTTTAAAGAAAATCAGAATACAAATAATCAAGAATATAAATACATCAATAATAATGGAATTGAAATAAAATACAAATATAACAGTGGAAAATAAAGGAAGTTTGCGATATTACGGATATATTTAGAGAATGGACAGGGAAAGCATCCGTAAATTAATACCTGAATGAGAAATTTATGGAAAAAGATGGCTTCGTAGAACAAAAATAATGGAATTAAAATAACAAAAATATTATAAATAATTCCAAAGACACGTTTAATAAATAATTACACTTCCAGAATCTAAATATCCATACAAAATTTTGTTCTGCCAGAAGAAGGTATGAAAGTTAGAAACATTTTAAGAAAAATGTTAACATAAACTATTCAATGTATATATATATATATATATATATATATCATCATCATCATTCGGTTTCAGGGCAGCTGCCGCCTTTTTCCGGAAATCAAACGCCATTCCTCTCTGCCCATCCATTAATCTTCCTCCAATCCTCTGATATTCATACCCGCTTGTACCCCTTCTATCTAATTTTTCTTCGGTCTTCCTCTCTTCTCCTTTCCATTGGGATCCATTCCATAACAATTTCAGGCAATCATTGCTTTGTCATTCTTTTGACACGGCCATACCACTGTAATATTTTCTTTTCTATAATGTCTATGATGTCTGGCTCTTCTTGTACACCCATAATTTCCCTTATTCCTTTATTTCGTATTCTATATTCATTCTAGATTTTCCAGCTGAACTTCTTAAAATATCCATTTCTGTACTTAATATATATATATATATATATATGATATTGTCCACCGCCTGTGGTCTCGAGGTATCGTGCTGCCTTGTCACGCAGCAAGCCCGGGTTCGATCCCCTGTTGGGACAGTTTTTCTGGGTGAGGTTTTTATCGGGGTTTTTCCTCACCTGTAAGTCAAATGTCAGGAAAAACGTTAAGGCCCAAACGGTCCCCGAAATCATATGACCATCATCATCATCATCATCATCATCATCATCCTTCACCAGTGTGGATAGCAACGGGAAGCTACCACACATACAATTCCCTAGTACTCGTATAGCTGCAAAGCATAGCATAAAAATGCTATGCTTGCAGTGAAAGACCTGCCTTCGGGCGGAATTACTATGGATGGATATATAATATTCATTCACTGCGTAATCCACTTGTTATTATATAAAATTTTCTCATTAGAGGATTATCTCAAGGACAATGTGACACACACAATTAATTTTCGAAATTGATGAAATACATTTTGTAAATACATTAAAAAATTTCAAATTGTAATTGAAGTCTACATGAATTCAAACAAGTATGCTATTTCCCTCAAATTTATACCACTCATTAACACAAGCTTTAATTAGTTCTTAATGTTTATTTCTTGGTCTCTGACGGAATTACAAAAGAATAAAATTAGAACAGTTGTATTTGATTATTTTAGAAGAAGCCTCCAGAAAACAGAACAGGGTAATGTAAGAAATGAATTCTTTTGGAGAGAAATGAATGTCACCACATCTGTTGTTAAGAGGATTGAAAATCAAACGCTTAAATGGTATGGCCATGTACAAAGAATGGAAAAATGAAAGATGACCGAAAAATATATACCAATTGTCACCCCATGGAAGAAATAAACGTGGCAGGCCAAGATGGAAATGGAAAACCTACGTCAGAACTATAATGGATGATAGGAATTTGGAAGAGGGAGAATGGAATGATAGAGATAAATGGAAACTGAAGACGGGGAAAGCCGAAGAAGAAGAAGAAGAAGAATGTTTATCTAATTTATTTCAGAAGAGTAGTTTATGTACAGCCTTTGATAGAATTGGTGGTGCACATATAACTTTTAAGTCCCAGAACGAAGCAATTGCGCATGATCACAGATCAGCTACTTGGTTCACAAGTGCAGAACCACTGGAGAAACTTAATCCGTTCTATTTCGTTGTGTGTCATGCAGGGGAAAATAATTTTGCGTAAACAAATAGTGCGGTAAATGCTGTAAATGAAACAAAGAAAACAAATAAAAGAACACATACAAAATTGATTGAAGTAAGGACGAGATAGACAGAGAGAGATAGAACACGCTACCTCATGCTTGGAAAACACTTTCCCACCACTAGACCAAAACCGTTCTTGCTAGAAACAGTCTGTATGAAGCGGTGCAATACTTTAGGACTTACGCGTGTACTGAAATTAGATATTAACTTGATTTAGTTTAATTTGTCCACCGCTGTGGTCTCGAGGTAGCGTGCTGCCTTGTCACGCAGCGGGCCCGGGTTCGATCCCCGGTCAGGACAATTTTTCTGGGTGAGTTTTTATCGGGGTTTTTCCTCACCTGTAAGACAAATGTCAGAAAAAACGTTAAGGCCCAAACGATCCCCGAAATCATAAGGCCATCATCACCATCCTTATCATTATCAACATCATTATCATCCTTCACCGGTGTGGAAAGCAACGGGAAGCTACCACACATACAATTCCTTAGTAAAGCTGCAAAGCATAGCATGAAAATGTTATGATTTGCAGTGAAAGGCCTGCCCACGGGCAGAATTACTATGGATGGATGCATTTTGCATTAGTTGTAGAAATAAATAATCTTGTAATGTCTTGTGTTTTGTAAACGAAGTAATGAGATGTTGTAATCATTATTCATTTTCTGTATATGATGTTTCCTTTAATTGATATATATATATATATATATATATATATATATAAAACTTGCTGTATATACACCAATTTATTTATTTAACCAAGCCTGGTAGGCGTTACGAAAATTTACGACGTTATTAAAAAAAATATTCTTGATCAGGAATAAACCTGGACCCGCGTCTTCTCAAGACAGCATCTTACCGACTGCTCCACTGAAGCAAACGAATAAGAATACTGCATGAACAAAGACTTACACTGTTCAATTTGAACTCAAAGGAGACAGCACACATAACAATTTAATTGGTGTGAATCGCTCTCCAAAACTCTCAACTTTCCATCCTCAAAAGATGGGCAATAAGTTTTTCAAAGAATGTATGCTTATGTGCATATTATTTAGCTAAATAAGAACATAATAGAGCTACATTTTATGGTTTAATTATAGAGTTTCACTTTTGATTTCATTACTTTCCTATATCAATTGAATGTGTTGATTATCAAATGGACACACATTTATTTTATTATATAAAACGTATTTAGTGTATACAGGTATAACTTGAAAAATAAACATATTGAGGTTTATTATTCATTTAAATGAAATTAATTAATTTACAATGACTATTTAACTCATGCCCCAAATGGGAGTCAATAACCAATCACGTTACAATGATTTTTTATTTACAACCAATCACTGTCGTGTTTCGCCTAGAATTTACCAACTAAAGTTTATCATAATAAAGAAAGCACCTCCTTTTTAACATTCTTGATTAGGTCATAGCATTATTTTGCAGTGACTGACTCACCAAGAAATACGGCTACCAGAATGTATGTATAGTGCATGAATGTCAACACATACCGCATGCGGGAGTTAATATAAAAACATTTGTAGCAATTGATTAAACCACCAAAAAAAGAAACCACTGTTTTGCACTTTCTTAAATGTATTTTTTCCCAGAAAAATATTATTGTCATATTTACATCATAGGACATCAGAAATGAATTAATATACAGTTTGATGTGTTTCATTTTTTCTCCACTAGAGTGCATTTTTACAGTATTGCGTTCCTTTGGCAATAAATAATATGATCTGGTTGTAGTGACGAACAAAAGAAGCAAATGAAGCGTACCAATCGTTTCTCATTTGTTTTCAAACATTGCCGTTTATATTAAATATATAAATATTTTAAAATAACTATATTTAACTAATGATTTGTGAGTAAACAGCTTAATTCTATTGTTAAATAGTCCTAACAAATGCCATTCTTAATTTCCAAATTCTCTAAATAAATTCACTCCTCACTTCTTGAGTCGTGAATTTATCGATAATTTGGAAATCACTCGTGGCATTACTTATGAAAATAACATGGATATTAAGCTCTACGTAACTTTCCCAGGAGTTGTAGAAACCCATGTTCGGGGGGATATTTTATAAAATGAGTGGCCTATGTACGGTAATATAACAAATGTTTATATCATTTAATATATGTTGAATATTGTCGATACATGTGCAAAGCAACACACGTTGTCTAAACGCAAAATAATCCCTATAAAAGTGGTAGTATCGTATAGTACACGAACTGAAAACATATCGGAATTATAAATAGAGTACCTATGTAAAAGGTAAAACTTTTAAAATTCATACGTCGTCTAAAATACCAGATATGAATTTTAAGATTATAACCTTTTACACTTCTCACGGAATTTATAAGTATTGGTTAAAATAATTTATCTCTAAATCTCTTACTACGCAACAGGACAAATCTAATATTTAAATACATGTTGCCGTTAAGAGATTATTGTTTTCCAATCATCCCTGTATAATGTACTTCTCTCAAATCATAGTTAATGTTATTTCTCCCACCTCATTCTTGGTCTACCAACTGGGCGTTTTCACTCTGGTTTTCCTACAAGAAGCTTCCATGCACGTCTTTCATATCCCCATTCGTACCACATGTCCTACCCATCGCAGTCTACGAGACTTAACTGTTCTTATTATGCCTGGCTTCCTATAAAGACCATGTAGTTCATTGTTAAGTAGTCTTCTCCATTCACCTGTCTGTCTGTTCATCTCTCTTTGGTCCAAAAATTTTCCTAAGAACTTTATTCTCAAATACTCGTAATTCTCCTTTCCTCCCTTAACCTATCCGCCTCAGAAGACGAGGTAGACTCACCGGCAGTTAAATGGCTTTCAAACTCAGAAGACGAGGTGCACTCGCATAACTCTGCTTTATATATTTTTCAATATTTTGTGCATCCCTAGGCAAGGCAACCTTTTGTTACTATTTATGAATAGTGGAGGAATGTGTTTTAATCTACCCTTATTATGATCTGAAGTACCGTTATATTTTGTTCGTTTTGAATGTTTTAAAATGGACAATATAATTTATGGTGATTTAAATCCGGTTTCTGCATAAATGCATTGATTATTTAAACCTGAAGCGAATGGGTTTGAAGTAAGAGTCCATATTTCGCATTCATATATTATAAACTGGTAGAATAATAGTTTTATATATTATCAGTTTAACGTTTTTTTGAAAGGAATTGGGACGACAAGAGCCTCTGTAAAGCGTAATATCACGCATTTCCAAAATTGAGCTTATGTTTAATTTCTTTACGTGACTAAAGTTTGTATTGCTAATGTTAGATACTCTCTGCAGAGATAATTCTTAATTGAACTACCATTTCAGTAATAATCATAAGGTCCAGGATATGGCTGTTTTAGCCTTTATATACCTGTATTACTCGTATCTGAATCAACGCTTTGAAGCAGAAACTGTCAGATTCTAATCAATGTGTTATCCGTTCAACCCTTAACGACAGAGGTCAACAGATTAATGCCCGCAGGCTCTTCGGTTGGCTTACTATACTGTACCAAATACTAGAAACAAGTGAGGGAAGAAAAGGCTGTCTAATAAATCGATAATTATGTTCAAGTGAAATAGAACAATACTGATATGATATAATTCATGGAGTCAGGCTTAACTATGTAGAAAATTAATAAACAAATATCCTCAACTGGTGTCCAACTCAGGGTCAGGTCGAGGGATGAGATGAGATGAACCCTATATATATGAAAAGAAAAATGAAAGCTTGAGTCAGGATTTGAACCCGAGTCTCTAAACTCTGTACGTTTAGCGCTCTAACCAGCTGAGTCACTCAAGTATTCCAACACAAACATACATTTTTCTTATATATGTATTATTCTCAATTCACACAAGAGGTAGCGGGAAATTGTTCCAACTGACATCCAGTGGCCAACGTAACAGTTAAGCAAATTTTTAAAGAGAATATTTACTTTACAGCAGTAACGCTTGTATATTTAGATGTTTTATATATATATATATATATATATATATATATATATATATCATCATCATCATGAACAAATTCGTTTTAGGCCATGTGGCCTGTACGGTAAACCTAGCGAAGATGGTCTTGATCTTTCCACCGATGTTTTGGTATGTATATATATATATATATATATATGGTGTCGAGGTAGCATGCTGCCTTGTCACGCAGCGGGCCCGGGTTCGATTCCCGGTCGGGACAGGCTCCTGGATGAGGTTTTTGGGTTTTTTCCTCACCTGTCCCAAAAAATCATCCGGCCATCGTCATCATCCTTCACCGGTGAGGAAAGCAACGGGAAGCTAGCACACCTATAATTCCCTAGTAAAGCTGCAAAGCATAGTATGAAAATGCTATGATTGCAGTGAAAGACCTGCCTTCGGGCAGAAATATATATTTAGATGCCTGTGATTGACAAGAGTGCCTGCCGACCACGCCTGACGCAACAACACATGGGTAGATGAACAAAATTGAAATAAAATGGATATGAGTATGGAAAAATGGTGGAATGAAATTGTGGCAGGGGAAAACGGGAGAAAAACCCCGACAAAAAACCTGTCCATGCTCCGTTTCGTTCACCAAGAAAGCCCATAAAATAAAATACCTTAGTGACAATTCCGCTAAAAAGAATTCACTGTCGCTGAAAAATACGGAAAAGGACTTCATATACTTTTTCACATATAATTCTGAAATTTCTTTTTTTTTATGAAGTATTTAATAATACTTATTTAAAATCTCAAATTAAAATAATTTATAGTTCCTGAAACATAAAATAATAATTATCACACATTTTAAATTCTGAAACCTGTATATTCCCCCTTAAAAGATTTAATTAAGTTGTAATTAGTGGAACCTTAAAGTACTAATTTAATATTTTTTACTGTGAGCCGGAATTTTATCTGTTTTATTATTAAAGACATTAATAAAACTTATGGTTTGAGTATATGTGTGAACTGAGAGAAAAATAAAATAATTGCAGAGGGTTCAAGTATGTTGCTGCATTTCATTATGATATTGCTTATGATTCTAACATATTAACTTACTGAAAAATAAACTTTGACTAATTTAACAAGAAATAAAACATACTCATTTATGATGATCTTGAAGAAGATTTTCGGGCTGTAGGCCGTAGTCGTGAGGCTTGGTAGTTCCCCGACATTTCGCCAGAAGACTGCGAAACGTCGGGGAACTACAAGCCTCACGACCACGGTCTACAGCCCCAAAATCTTCTTCAAGATCATCATAGAAACTCCGGCCGTGAAAGTCTACGCGAATACAATACTCATTTATATTTATTTATTTATATTTAAACTGGGAGGAGAAACTGCCCTAGCATTGCGATTTGAAAGATCAATAGCGCTTTGCCAGCATTATGGAATGACTGGAACGAAAGTATAATCTACAGTGTTATGTAGTTTTTTTACGTGCCTTCCTTCTGGACGGACACATCAAGTACTGGACTCATGACTCAAACTGCTGTTTTATTGGTTCAGCTCCTGGCCGTAAGGAGGGACTACAACCCTTCCGTTTGCCCCTATTCTGCTCTCTTAAGTTCTTACTCAGACTCGGGTCATGAGAAAGCACATACGTGTGTATCCCATTAGATCCCCGAAACAACATATATTCAACTTTTGTGGTTCACCGAACCAAATAATTTTTACTTAACATGAGATAAGGTAAAGGGTTATACGAAATGAATGAATGAGAAAATGAAATAACATGAAATACGAGGGAAGTTAAATGATGAGTGTTGCTGGGATGTAATTTGGGAAAAGGGAGAATCCCTGAGAAAACCCCGAAATATCTCTGTGTACCCATTAGAGTTTCACCTCCGGACTCGCCAGGATTCGAACCGGGAAATCCTAGTCGTGGGAGGCGAGCGCGCTAACAAGACGTCAATCGAGACGACTATGCTCTTACCCACGATATTGACACTAGATCACAAGATAACAGTCTGCTATTCAAATTCCTCTTCATATCACTTCCTCTTATTCTACTTCCTTGACAGTAGCCTCTGCCTGCTCCTGGAATTTCCTTCCTCAAGATATCAGGGGTTGCCGCACACTTGGCACTTTTAAGTCACACTTATACAGTTACATGTTGTCTAATAATTATCTATCTATTTAAATTTATACTATGTCATTAAAATTGTTTTCTCCTTTTTTTATATACCTTGTACATATTACGGTATATATTTAATTCGATAAATCTAGAGTAAATCAAAATGCATTATAAATATTAATTGTATGGTATTTATAACATGTAATCGTTTGTGTATATTGTAATGTATATGTAAGACTATTTTTTGTATTTTTTTAAACCTGGTTGAGTGGCAGACAAGGCCATGAGACTTTAACTCTGCCAGGTAAAATAAAGCTATTATTATTATTATTATTATTATTATTATTATTATTATTATTATTATTATTATTATTATTATTATTATTATTATTACTACTATTATTATTTTAACTTAGATTTTTTTTAACTTTAGAATTTCAATTAAGCAGATACAAAGGAATACCAAGATAATAGTACCTAAAAAAGACATCATCGCACATAAAAGCATTGATGAGCTTATCAATGTTAAAAGTGTCCAGAAGGAAATTGCAAACACTTTGAAATGTAAATTGAGGGCGATACACGTTTTATTCAAACCAAAAGGAGATGTTAAGGGAAGAGGAGGGATATACAAGCAGCCACTAATGTGAGTAGACATTTATCACCAAGGCAGCGAATGTGTCGTTCAGAAAATGATAGACGAATATATCCCAGCATCCACAATGCAGCCTACTACAAGCCCGTTTCTTGCACACATGAACAAGAGATGTAGGAAAACAGCGTATGTCTAAAATAACATCGGGTTTCCATGCTAGTTTTTGGGGGGAAAAGGGCATCGAATCAAAAAGGGGGTTGAGAGAGGTGTTCTTGTCGCTCGATCACAAGCAGGCGACACGTTTTCTAACCTAGTTTTTTTCTTTACTTTTCTCAAACATCCGTGCACGATCCCTTCAAAACCCAACTTTTTTTTCCTTTCCCTTCCATATCGTATATATCTACTATACGATATTTGGAGCACTTTAGCAGACACGATTTCAACGCACCCTTTCCCTCCTCGTCTTTCAAAAATATCCAAACATCGTAGTTTTAACACTGCGCCTTGCGCGCAGCTGGGTTAGACAGCAAATGGCTCGTTGTGGAAAAAAGAACAAAAAGATTGTAGAAAAAACAGAGGTTGGAAGAAGGTAAAGGATGAAGAGAAAATATCCTTTGGGGAGGATATCGGGGAAGAAAAAGAAGAACCATATGCTTTCTGATTTTCAAATTACCTCTCGATATAAGCTATTGGTTAGTCTTGGTTTTCTGTCAACTCCATTCTCCCCCACTTTTCTATCCCTCGATATTATTACTGGGGGATAAAAACCTTTTTAATGTGAATGATTCTGACATGGGATTTAGGTAGGCCAGGGTCTCCTATCTTGAGACACCATGATTTCCTCTTCTCACCCTATTTCATTACTTTGGAATCTCCAGGTTAGTTTTTACTAGAATGAGAATAGTAATAATCATAACGTGAAAGTTAAATCATCAATATAGAACGTGATCAGAATATAAGACCATTAAAACAAAGACCTATAACTTCATAGCGTATAACAATCATAACTTTTTTCTACAACATCTGATATTATTCGTAAATATTTGCATATTAAATGTCCAGTAATTCATGTTACTGTACGTACGATAGGTCGATAATCTTGATAGTTGAGACGAAGATTTAGTAGTAACATTAAAAATGTAACCACACATTTTTTAAATACTGTAAAACATAAACTATATTTAAATATTATCATTGATACAACAAACTACAGATGTGAATTAATTTCAAGAATAGCCATTCACACTTAAGAAATCCTTCATATGTTATTATTTTATTTAACAGCTGGGGTCATAGATATAATAAGAACAGTTAAGTCTCGTAGACTGCGATGGACAGGACATGTGGCACGAATGGGGAATGAAAGATGTGCATGGAAGCTTCTTTTAGGAAAACCAGAGGGAAACTTCAAGTTGATAGACCAAGAATGAGGTGGGAGTATAACGTTAATTATGATTTGAGGGAAGTAGATTATACAGGAAATTATTGGAAAATATTAGGTCAGGATAGGGATGTATGAAGAGCTACATCCGCGCGGTCATGACCCTACGGGTTCCACAGTACCAGTGAGAGGTAGTTAACAACTCGGGTCATTAACGTCGTAATTCAAATCAGGGCGTGAAGGAACCTAAAAATTTGCCGAGAGACCTCTTTTTCTTGGGCTTGAAATTCTATTGCAAGCACTGAAGCCATGAGACAGTAGTCACATATCTATTTCAATTTCGAATTAACCTATATTCAGAATATTTAACACGTGAAATATGTATTGACTCTTCCTAGTTTTGAACCCGCAAACTTTGGAACTCGAGGCGAACATTATAACTAAGTAGTCCATCAGGACCGACAGATAATCGGTCATTTTAACTTTTTATTTTGTGAATATAATATATATATATATATATATATATATATATATATATATAATATATATAATATTAGGGAGTCCCAAATAAATCGAAGTCTTTTATTTTTAACGCATACCCTCTTAATTTATTTCTATAATGTTAAAACAATTATTGTAAGTACAATTTTGTGTATGTATACCCTCGGCTTAACGTGCCGATTTGCTTTATTCTGATTGTAAAAGCAAACTTGGAAAAGAAAATTTGAACAAATGTTTTTTATTGTAAAATAGTAAATAGTTATACGTTTTTGGCATATTTATGTTTTCGTCATCATCATCATCCGGTATCATGGCAGGTGCCGCCGTCTTCCGGAAACCAAACGCTATTCCTCTCTGTCCATCCATTGATCTTCCTACATTCCTCTGATATTCATAGCTGCTTGTACCCCTTCTATCCAAGTTTTCTTCGGTCTTCCTCTCTTCCTCCTTTCCATTGGGATCCATTCCATAACAATTTTTGGCAATCTTTGCTCTGGCATTCTTTTGACATGACCATACCACTGCAATCTTTTCTTTTCTATGATGTCCGGCTCCTCTTGTACACCTATAATTTCCCTTACTTCTTTATTTCGTATTCAATCCATTCTAGATTTTCCAGCTGATCTTTTTAAAACATCCATTTCTGTTCTTAAAATTCTTTTCATTTCCCTGGTAGGAATTTGCCAGATTTCAGCATCATATGTTAAAATGCTCTGAATTAAGGTTTGATATGTTTGTAATTTTCTATTTTTTGTGATATTTTTGCTCCACCAAACGCAGTTTAAAGCATTTATTGCTTGTTTTGTTTGTGCGATTCTATTTTTAATTTCCACTGTGTTATCGCCTGAATGGTCTAATTTTGTTCCTAAATAAGTGCATTCAATACTAGGTTTTAGTACTTCTCCATTGTTGAAAGTTGTATTTTCCATTTCTTCTCCTATACACAGGTATTTAGTTTTCTCAATATATTGATGTTTTATTTACTAAATAAACTTTTAGTTCTAGAATACTTCTATACTAATCCAGTACAAATTTGCATGTCTTATGTTTGGCATGAAGTGGGCTCGGGTTGTTATGATCCAATCGCAATACTTGTTATTTGAGTTATTAAAGTCAAACAGAAAAACGTAGAGGGTCTGCTTATTTGATTTTGCGAAAAAAATCCTTTATGCCTTGGGTTACCCTACTATATATATATGTTAAGAAAAATTAAATGCCTTGAGTCGGGATTTGAACCCGAGTCTATAAACTCGTACGTTTAGCGCTCTAACCAACTGAGCTACTCAAGTATTCCAACACAAACGTACATTTTTCTTATACATGTAGTATATTCTCAATTCACACAAGAGGTAGCGGGAAGTCGTTCCAACTGACATCTAGTGGCCACCATAACAGGTAACTAAATTTTTAAAGAGAATATTTACTTTATAGCAGTAACGCTTGTATATTTAGATGTTATAATTATAACACACACACACACACACACATAATATATATATATATATATATATATATAATCTTTTAAAGCTCCAGAAGGCGCCAATTTTTTTGTAACCAAACTCGGCATAAAGCAGTCGATTAAAAAATGTGTCGAGTTCCGTGAAAAAATATATTAATTTCTTGTAAGAGAAAATCACTATAAAATTGCATTTAAAAAATGACTTACTTATGAGAGAGTATTTACATAATGAACGTAGGGTTCAAATAATTACATCCACATGTAGTAATCCAACAAAACAGATTATCACTACTGGAAGTGCAATAAAAGTAATCTAGTTACCCAATTATCAACATATCACTGATGGCAAAATGATAACGTTGATTTAATCAAGTCCAGAACACAACCATATAATCCGATGTTTTGACTGTATCCTGATATGTAATAATGATTTAGGGCATCTCTCTCAACATTTCATATTTGGTTATATAGTTTGTTCGTGATGCGATTCAAAAATTAGAGAGGGGAGATACAACCCAGAATCACATATAGAAAATCGATCATGGGAATAAAACACAATATTTGAAACAGAGAGAGAGAGAGAGAGAGAGAGAGAGAGAGAGAGAGAGAGAGAGAGAGAGAGAGTCTATTCTTGCAGTTTATATACATACACATTTTGTGCGAATTCGACTATACTATAAATACAGCTCAATTTACCACTAAGTGAATTTCATTAAAACAGTGTAACATGATTAAAAAAGGTCAATCGCCAGGAAATGCGTAAATAAATTTCTTAGCAAGACAAATGCATGGTTCAATATTACTGTTTTACGAAATATATCTCTTCTCTTCTTCTTCACTTCACGGGCTAGGCAAATTGCCTGTTCTGCCTCACAGTTGTTCTGTCCAACTTTTCACTGGCCTTCCTACATTCCTTGAACTTCTGCTTAAGTCGTTGTCCATTAAATCCGTCCGGCTGAACACTGTGAGAAAAATGAGTTTGGAATTTTTTTACGTGGACGGGTTACCTGCCCAGACGCACAACCACATTCCCTAGTGGATCGGGGATTTATTTCGGAGTTTCCTTCTCCTAGACGGGTTGATAACCAAAGCTTTGGAGTCCCATCCATCCCTTGTCTTGCAGGTTTCTCTTCCGCCTTCTTAACCGTTGAGAACAAGTTTCTTCTTCCGCATCTGAAGCCGTTGAGGTTCCCGCGTTGGAGCTAGTTCGCTTCCCTTATCCTCTTACTAGATAGCAAGCTAGATTAAAACTAGACTTTCCTATCTAGTCATCTAGTTCATTAGGTACTGAGCCAATCCACCACGACAAGGGAAATGTATCTCTATTAGAGTTAATTAAATCATATATATCATATTACATTGCGTCCACCGCTGTGGTCTCGGGGTAGCGTGCTGCCTTGTCACGCAGCGGGCCCGGGTTCCATCCCCGGTCGGGACAGTTTTCTGTGTGAGGTTTTTATCGGGGTGTTTCCTCACCTGCAAGAGAAATGTCAAGAAAACTTTCAGGCCCAAACGGTCCCCGAAATCATATGGCCATCGCAATCATTATCATTCATATTCATCTTAGGTTAAGCTTAGGATTAGAGACTCTCCTGGCGCACCATTATCATCATCATCACCCATCTTATCATCGGGGCAACGTAACCCCGGCTTCCAGGCGCCCCAACCTCAGAAGTGAGTTACAAGTACGCCATGCCAGGAGAGAAACCAGGAATGTCGAAAGACAAACCTGGGGCATTTAAATATATATATATATATATATATATATATATATATATATTACATTGCGATAAAACAAATGACGGACGCTAGAGCAATGTTAAAATTACGACTTTCAGGTAAACTCCCACTCTTAATGGTACGATTTCGTTGATATTTGAAAAAAAAAAAACTTTCATTTAATTTCAATGGCGCATATCGAGTTTCGTTGTAGAAATCTAAAATTGTGCAGGTAGAGTTCTTCACTCCTAATACACGACATTGTTGGTTAACCAACCCGACCTTATTTGTTTCAATGAATAAAAAAATGCAAAGTATTATTTCGAAAAAAAATCGTCTCGCGGTTTACATCTATTTATTTACTTTCCTCAGAATTTATTAATTTTTTCCCCCAGTTCACTCATCTTCTTACACCATGATAATAACGATAATAATATTAATAATAATAAATATAATAATAATTATCGTTATTATTGTTATCATTATCATTATTATTACTATTATTATTATCATCATAATTGTTATTCTTGTTATTATTATTACGGCGTGCCCCCGTGTTATCATTATTATTATTAGTATTAGTATTATCATCGTTATTAGGCCTATATTTATTATTATTATCGTTATTATTATCATTATTATCATTATTATTGTTATTGTTATTATTATTATTATTTATTATTATCATTGTTATTATTATCGTTATTATTATTATTATTATTATTATAAAATGTAAATATGTTAACGGAATTTAGTTAAGTAAACTATGAAGGCTGCTCTAATTAACATTTTTTAATAGATCAAATAAAGATGAATAAGTTTTGTGGTGTAGTTACATAATCGTACCGTGTAATTAAAGGGATTTTTGCAAATCCAGGCGGTGAACTTCTAAGTAAAATTGTTTCCAGAAATATGCAGTACTTTGAAGAAACATGGATGCGAAACATGGACTCTTAATTTATGGTAGGATAAGAGATAATGATAATTTGAATATAAAGTTCTTAGGAAAAACAGTTGGACCAAAGAGACAGACGAATGGAAAAGATTACAAAGCACTGAGCTTCATGATCTTTATAGGAAACCAGACATAAAAAGAATAGTTAAGTGTCGTAGACTGCGATGGGCAGGACATGTGGCACGAATTGGTAATGGATGAGGTGTATAAAGCTTCTTTTAGGAAATCGGAAGCGAAAACTCCCAGTTGGTAGACAAAGAACGAGGAAATAGAATAACATTGCCTATGTTTTGAGGGAAGTAGATTAGGCTATATAGTTGATGATTGGAAGATATTAGCACATGGTAGGGATATCTGGAGAGTTTATGCCCGCGCGGACATGAAATTATTCGTTCGATAGTGCCAGTGAATGATATAGTTAATTAGTTGATACATATATCTGAATATATAAAAATTACGTGTCACGCTGTTTGTCCGCGATGGAATCCTAAACTACTGAACCGATTTTAATAAAATTTTGCACTCTGTATGTAATCTGATCCAACTTGAGACCTAAATTTATAGTCGCATTATTTTTTTATTGCAAATTATTTGTTTATTATTTAACAAAAAGTTACAATTATCTGTGAGTTCCATACGATTCTAATAGATGACGGCGTAAGTTAATTGGTTTATTATGTAACCAGGTAGCTGTGCTTTTTGTTTCAACCGCGAATTTCAATTGAATTACAGATATTGATTATTTCATAATTTAAGTGTGTTTGTGATGATTTTATTTTCGATATATTATATTAATTATATTAATTTCGTGAGTAAGTATTAGTTTTAAGTAATCTGGCTGAAAGACAGCAACTTAATTTAAATTTAACTGGACCGAGATGGGACATTGAACGATATGGCGAATCAGTTCTAGAGACCATGAATGATAAAATATCAAGCAAATTTCCGCAAATTGGTATAGGACTATGTGACATAAATCTTACATTTAAGAAGAATGTCAATTTAAAAAATTTTATGAAGGTCCTAAGGAACGGAATAACAGAACTGTAAATAAGTCTGTTAGTTATAATAATATGCCTAATATTACAGAAACAATCACCATGCCTCAATTAAATGAAAAACAAGATGACTATAATATATCACAAGATGATATTACTATACAGAGACTTCTTGATGATGATGAGAATCCAAACTGCCAACAAGTTCGTAGAAAAAAACGAAAGTATAATGAAATCAGCAAGCCTCCTCAAAATATTCCATCAATAAATGTATATAATCCTTATGATACACTTATGGATGATACTGAGAATGCAGATAACATAAATTCATCTCAATCAACAAAACCATACGGAAAAATTAACGTAAAAATAAAGGCGATACGAAGTTCGCCGGGCCATCTTGTATTATATATATATATATATATATATAATTCATTTATTTATTACGAGCTACTTTTCAACTTTGTTTCCCCTTAAATTCTTTATAGAAAATGTGTATCAGTGTTCGACTATGAGTTGTGAAGCAAAGTGATGAGAAACTGAGTTTCTAAGAAAAGCACAGCAGTCAATTTACTTTCCAAGATAGTTACTTAGATGAATGAACATGAAATTTCTTGAACAATGCAATTTGATTTGAATCTAGTTTATTCGACTGTGCAAAGTATTCAGTGAATAGGAACAAGTGATAAAGACATATCTTACAAGAAGGTACGTTAACACCTGAGGCGTTAAAAGTTGATAGTGTTCTATTTCAACTGACGTCTCTTTTGTGTTACTATCGTAGGCGACAACATTTAGAGAAGAATATACATGTTTACAGTAAACACAAAACGAAACAGAACTGAAACATCGATATTCTGTCTGAAACACACATGGCATACGGGAGACATGTTCGTAACTAGAGCTGTGATTTCTATGTAATGTATATTTGTTTTTACATTAATAAAAGTTAAAATATCGTTACATGTTTATGAATTAGGGTATTTGTTTATGATTAGGGGGGTGATGGGTGAAATTTCTATTTTCTTCATTTTCTGAGCTAGAGACTTGAGGTTTTGTATAAACAATCACTGCATGATACATAATGATGTAAGATTCATTCTTGTGGGACATTTATTTTACGAGTTATTAAATATTATATGGGTATCGGAAAAATGTATATTTACTATAAAAGCCGGAAGAATAAAAATAATTAAATATTATATATTTTTAAAATTGCATATATTATAATTAAATGGTGAGGTATTAATTAATGTATATTGCTATTGTGTTATTATTTAATTGTAATATTATTGCGTTTTCTTTATGTAATTGTAATGCTATTGCTTTTTTTTGTTTATTTTTCTTCACACTAGTAGCAATTATTACTTTATTGTAAAAGACTCTCAACAGCACGTACGGCTTGGCTTACTGCCCGTGCGACCCATATTTGTAAATAATATTGTAAATATCTTACTTTTTGTCTAATAAAGTCCTACTACTACTACTACTAATTAAATGGGTTCCACAATTTTTTAGTAAAATGTCTGTTTTTTTACAAGACCCCTAAAATATTTAGAAAAAACATCATGCATTAGAATTCTTATAATGTGAATACAAAGGGAGAAAAAAATAATGATGTACCTCATGCGTGGAATTAGAAAAAAATAATAATTGCATAATTTTATTTTTTATTTCTTAAAATACTATTTCAATCATGAAGCCCATGCACTACTTTGTTTCCCGTTGTTTTTAGGACATGCAGTAAAAATTCGAACCTTCTAGGACAACATTTCTGAATTTCATTCAATTTTGAATGTACAAATATACAATGAGAATAAAAGAGTGGAAAAACAAGTTTAAAGATTTGCATGCAGGTAGTATTTAACTGGCGCAGCCTTTTAACTCTGACGTAATGTAGGGCAATTAGAAGCTCCATAGGCCTATGAAACTTTGCCAACATATACATTAGAGTACAGACTATGTTTTAGTACAAAAAACAGAAAATACCAATTTTGATCTCAAATGGTAAATTTTTCACTCATCACCTCCCTTAAGACATATTTGGTTTTACATATTTGTCCATATTTCAGGGAATAGTAAATATTGTATACATTTCATGGATATGTCACATATATTTATACAACTAAACGTTTTATAGTGGAATGCAGGCTTTCACGGCCGGTAATCATGGTAGTAAAAGATTCCGGGCTATGTGGCCGTGGTCTATAACTGGCGTTTCCCAGACGTTTCTCCCTCCGCAGTTGAGGGAGAAACGTCTGGAAGAAACGCCAGTTATAGACCACGGCCACATAGCCCGGAATCTTTTACTACCACAACTAAACGTTTTATTTTAAAATATGGGGAATTCTATACTACCAACATAAATTCAAATAAAAAACGGAAAACAGACAACGTATTATGAAAATACAGTAGGAAGTAAGATTATGAGGTTCTAATTAATAAATAAGTTGGGTCTGCCGTCATCTGACTTCCTATTTTGTTGTTTCTTGAAATACATGTTTCAAAACATCTTTACTGCATCTTCAGTTGGTGCAGACTGTCTAAAGATGGAGCAAAGATGCTTTGAAACACATCATACAAGAAAGAACGAAATATGAGGTAAGATGACGGCAGGCAGCTCATTTATTATACAACTTATTGTTGCAGTATGTTAATTTATCTGAGACTATTTAACTCATGCCCCAAATGGGAGTCAATGACCAATCACATTTCAATGATTTCTATTTTACAACCAATCAGAGTCGTGTTTCACCAAATATTTATCAGTGTTATAATTACCATATTAAAGAAAGCTCCTCCTTACAATATTGCGTTCCTTTGGCAATAAATAGTATGATCTGGTTGCAGTGATAAACAAAAGAAGCAGTAGAAGCGTACCTATAGTTTTCTCATTTGTTTTCAAACATCGCCGTTTATATTAAATATATAAATATTTTAAAATAACTATAGTTAAATAATGATTTGTGAGTAAACAGCTTAATTTTATTCGTTAAATAGTCCTAACAAATGCCACTCTTGATTTCCAAATTCTCTAGATAAATTCACTCCTCACTTCGTGAGTCGTGAATTTATCGATAATTTGGAAATCACTCGTGGCATTACTTATGAGAAATATATACTGTATGTAGATCTTTTCACAAAAAAAAAATTAAAATGCCTTAAAATATAGTGACAAATTGAACTCAAAGTAACTTAAAATCAACATACTTTCAATGTAAACATATGCATTTGTCATTGCCCAAACAGTGTAGCCACCGCATAGAAAAACCCCGCTAACAAACAAGGGAACGCTAAATTAATCTGGTGTAATAACTCGCTCATTTTCTTACACTAATTTTCCCAAACTAACACTAATTTTGTCCACCGCTGTGGTCTCGGGGTAGCGTGCTGCCTTGTCACGCAGTGGGCCCTGGTTCGATCCCCGGTGGGGCAGTTTTTCTGGGTGAAGTTTTTATCGGGGTTTTTCCTCACCTGTAAGACAAAAGTCAGGAAAACGTTAAGGCCCAAACGGCCCCCGAAATCATATGGCCATCATTATCATCATCATCATCATCATCCTTATCATTATCATCATCATCATCATCCTTCACTGGTGTAGAAAACAACGGGAAGTTACCACACCTACAATTCCCTAGTAAAGCTGCAAGCATAGCATGCAAAATGCTATGATTGCAGTGAAGGACCTGCCTTCGGGCAGAATTACTATGGATGGAACACTAATTTGCTCATCTAACACTAACTTGCCCATTTTATCACCCTAACTTGCCCACCAATGTAGGCCGACTCTTGGAATTGAATCCTCTTTTATGTGAGCAAACTTGTTGGCAATTGGCTCTAGCGGGAACATATGTTATCACATTGTTCAATACAATGCTAAAAGCCATTTGATCTCCGATCGGATAATCGCTGGTGGCACGGTTTCATGCAATTGATAAAATATGTTTAATATTTTATGATATCAAATTATTCTTTTCAGATAATCATTTAAAATATTGTTTACTAGCAACTGCGGGTCCATTGCTTCGAGGCAACGAATTCACCCCGAGACCACAGCGATGGAGCAACATGGATATTTTTAAAAAGTATTAATTATTCCCAAACAGTCTGTGTAATCTTCTAGTTGGAAATTCAGTGTAAAACATACGGCTCTCTTCTGTATAACAGCCCATTATAAAAGCGTGCGAAAAACAATCGACTACCGAGAATTCTAAGCGAGTTGAAAAGCTGTTCATAGATTATGCAGCTCGATGTTCTTGTACGGAACCGTGAGCTCTTTCATGAATATTATCTTCTATACATCGTTCCCTTTATATTTTTGAAAATTAAAAATAAAACGTATTTATACAGAGAGGATCTATATGGAACAGGTAAAAATAAATATAGCCTAAGCTATCTATTGTTCAAATGGAGAAATTTTATATTTCATGAGTGTGAATATTTCGGTAGAGTAGTCATAACACAAGAATATGATGCAGAATGGGCTACATTTTACAACATGTGACGCGACTTTTTAAATTCGTTCATAAACTCCTGTCAAATTGTATTCTTAAAGTTTAATTTTTAATATTATTTTTCACGATTTACAATCATTTTTACATATCTTCTAACGATTATTTAAATATATTTTCTATCATATTTAACTATATACGTGAAGATGTGGCAGCCATATTGATTTTAACGAATATTCATCATCATCATAGTACATTCACGAATTTAGGCCTCACGAAAAAACACCATCCAAAAGTATTTTGAGTGGACGTCCTGGTCTTCTTCTTCCTGCAGGTTGACATCATAACATTTGTTTGGGTATCCTGTGATCTTCCATTCGATGTACATATTGCATCCATCTTGACTTATAATCAGAAATGTTGTTTTATAAAGGTTCCATGTGTAATTCTTCTAAGATGTCTTCATTCATTTTTTGTGATCTAATAGTGTGCTACCTGCAGTCCTCCGAAGGTATCTCATTTCAGCAGATCTAAGTCTCTGTATATCCTTCTGTTTCAACGTCCATACTTCGCTACCATATAAAAGAGTTGGAAGAGCCAGTGTTTTATAGAATTTAGTCATGAATGTTTTTGGACTAAATGTGGTTTGAAGATAGAATTTATTAACCCTAAAATACTTATTTTTTATATTTTTGCATTTCCATCCTTTTCTTCTTCATATGAAATATTGCATCCTAGATATGTAAAATTATTCACCTGCTCTAAATGTTATTGTCAAGTACAATTTTACTTCTGTTATATAATTAAACTTATTTAGTTTGTTTTTTTATATCTGTTTCCACTGTGTATGAAATTTCGCAACCTAGGAAGTTATATCTTACTACTTGTTCTATTGGTTTATTTTCTAATATTATCTTTGTCCGAACTGGATGAGCACCTTTGAGTTTTTTATTTTTGTGAGGATTTTCCATGTTGTATATTTTTGATATTTCATTTAGTTTATATAGCATTCTTTGTAGTTCGTCCTCTGTTTTTTGCTATTAAAATCTGGTCATCTGCAAAGGTTACTGTTTTTATTACTATATTTCCTAAGTTAATTCCCCCAGTCGTCATTTGCTTCCATGATCTTATCATGTCGTCGAAATAAATGATAAAAGTGTGGTTGATAGTGGACAACCTTATCTAACTCCTCCTGTTATATGTACTGGTTGCCTTTGATTTATTTTTATTTTTGTTTTCTCATACATTTTCTTAATTACTGCTATCAAGTGTAGTGGAATTCCTTTTTCACTTAATATGTTCCATAATTTTGGTCTAGACACTTTATCAAAGGCCTTCTTATAATCTATAAAGGGGATGTGCGTCTCTAAGTTGAATTCTCTTCGCTTCTCTATGATTTGTTTTAAAGTGAATGCGTTTTTCTGTGCAGCTTCTTCCTTTCCTAAATCCTGTTTGCTCTTCTGATATTATTGCGTCTACTATAGTTATTAATCTATGGTTGATCATTTTTGCATATATTTTGTATGCTGCACATAGTAAGCTTATGCCTCTATAGTTTCCTGGCTTTGTTTTATCGCCTTTTTTTAAATATTGAGATTATTTTTCCAATTTTACATTGTTCTGGTATTGACAGGAACTACACCTTGAAATGCCATACTTTTTGTTTTCTCTGTAGGTATCTTCAATCCATATTCATCTGTAATTTTGTTAAGTTCATACAGACCATTCTGCAGATTATCTTCTGAATTTGCAATTATTATTTGGTCATCTGCAAACAATAGGGTGTTTAATTTTGTATTTTCTGATATTCTTATTCCAAATGTATATTTCTTGTTTCAACAACATATTACTTCTTTGATATAGATCGCAAAAAGTGTTGGGGATAGGGGGCAGCCTTGTGTCACACCACGATTTATAATTCCTTCTTCAGAAAATATGTTATTTAATTTAATATTTATGGCGCTGTCTTTGTAAATATTTTGTATGTTCTGCAGAAGTAAATTTGGTATATTTCTGTCTTCCTGTATATTGAAGAGTTTTGGTCTCTTGACTGTGTCGAATGCTTTTTCTAAATCTATGAAAGTAAAATGTATTTCTAAGTTGAATTCTCTTCCTTTTTCAAGCAATAGTTTAACAGAAAATGCTAAATCAATACAAGATCGTCCTTTTCTAAATACATTTTGACATTCCATAAGGAATTCTTCGCTGAAACGTTTCAATTTATCATTTAAAATGTTTGCATAAATTTTGTAGCGTGTGTTTTAATAAACTGATTCCCCTATAGTTGTCCATTTTTCTCTTGTCTCCTTTCTTGAATATTCTATGCAGCAACAAAGACGTGTTCTTGTGCAGCCAACATAGAGTATGTACTAATTAACTATACACATATGCTTCAGAATTTCAGAACTTACGTTTTATTTTTCAGCGTTGCATACCTTCACAGGTTAGAGTACATAAATTGCGTTAGGTTAGCTTTTAGGTTGGTCTTTCACAGGTTAGACTACTTAAATTGCGTTAGGTTAGCTTTTAGGTTGGTATTTCACAGGTTATAGTACTTAAATTGCGTTAGGTTAGCACTTAGATTCGTTAAATATCGTGTATATGTTGGCTGCATCCGGTGATTCAATAGTGGAATCCGCTTCGCGTTTGTTGGCGCTTGAGCATAGTCTATGATAGGATCTAAAAATACATCGACTCAGGCCGGATTTGAATCTGAGATCCTCGGGACCAGAGCAAGGAACGTAAGCAATATTTCACTGCGGCCGAGTGGTCATCTACTATAAACCCTATTATTACTATTATTGTTATTATTATTATTATTATTATTATTATTATTATTATTATTATTATTAATTTCAATTGAATAGCCCCGTCAAAAAAATCGAAGCTCTAATCTTTTAGTAACTTGAGTTTTTTTGGGGGGGAGATATAGTTGTTAATGGAAAGTGGTACACTTGTTAACCCATTCGCCTCAAAAGACGAGGTAGAGTCGCCGGCAGTTAAATGGCCTTCAACTCAGAAGACGAGGTACACTCGCTTTAAGTCTGCTATTATATATTTTGCAATAGTTTTTACATGCCTTGGCAGGGTAATATTTTGTTAATATTTATGAATAGTAGAGGAATGTGTTTTGGCCTTCATCCTTATTGTGATAGCAAGTACCGTTATCTTTTGTTTGTTTTGAAAATTTGAAAATAGAAAATTTAATTTACGGTAACTTAAATCCGATTTCTGGAGAAATATATTGAGCATTTATAACTGTGGCGAATAGGTTAAATTCAAATTAGAAAAAAAAGAGGATTACAACCTTGTTCTGGGCGGCATTTAAGTTATAACTAGCTATATGCTGTAGTTATATAACATAAACAGAATTTTGATTGAACGAAATTATCTGGTGTGTATTGCTATAAAACTATTATTCTACCAGTTATAGTATATGGATGCGAAACATGGACTCTTGCTTTAAGGCAGGAAAGGAGATTACGAGTATTTGAGAATAAAGTTCTTAGGAAAATTTTTGGACCAAAGAGAGATGAACAGACAGGTGAATGGAGAAGACTTGCATAACAGTGAATTACATGGTCTTTATAATGAGAAGAGTTAAGTCTCGTAGGCTGCGATGGGCAGGACATGTGGCACGAATGGGTAATGAAAGACGTGCATGAAAGATTCTTGTAGGAAAACCAGAGGGAAAACGACCAGTTGGTAGACCAAGAATGAGGTGGGAAATTAACATTAACTATGATTTGAGGAAGTAGATTATATAGGGGATGATTGGAAAACATTGACTCTGAATAGGGATATATGGAGAGCTAATGTCCACGCGGTCATGAACCTACGGGTTCGACAGTGCCAATGAGTTAGTTTAGTGTATTGCGCTTTGTCAGTGTTTGCAGATTTTTTTGCAAAGGAAGCTTAATAATACGCATTATTACAACGCTGTATATTGTAAGTTGACCTAAATTTTCGTTTATTAACTAATATAATATTTGTTGTATTATATTTTGATATAACTGTGTTTATATATGAGGAAATATAAGACACTTCCTCGCTAAGAGAATACTTTATTGGCACATGTATGATATGCTAGACCTTGGATGCAATATTTGCAGCGGGTATGTCCGGCATGCCGCTGTATGCACACTCTGGGATGATAACAATACTTTATGGGATAAGATTACATAGAGAAACGCGAGTGGTACAACACAAGAGATGTATTTCTAGTGAGCGTGCTTTGCAGACAAAAGATAAGATTTGTTGCGAAAAATACAAAAATTACTTTTTCCACCATCTACCAAGACATGACTCCCTAGCAGCATGCTAACATGCAAAATGAATGCAAACTTAATTTAATTCTCAGTCTTTCAATTGAAGTTTCAATGTTTCTTCTTATGAATGACCTCTGTATTCAACATTTTTGAACCTAAGAGAAACGAATAGATACGTAAATGGAGACAAATATATAACAAGACCCACATTATCTTTTTTTGGAAAACTAGATGTAATAGAAACAGTTAAGTCTCTTAGATTACGAGGGCAGGTCATGTGGCACGAATATAAAATGAAAGGGGACATGCAAATTTCTTGTAGGAAAACCACAGGAAAAGCGTCCAGTAGGTAGAACAGGAATCAGATGCCGGAATAATATTATTATCCAATACTAGATAATACCCGGCGTGCGCTGCTACGCCTAAATAAATGAAAATTAATGTGCTTTTATGTTTAGTTGAATAAGTAAAAGGAAAAGTAATTATAAATTAATATTTTTTAGATACCCCGTGCAGATTGCCCGGCATTGCCAGAGAATCTACTTATCCCGATCTTCTTGACATAAATGAGCTAAAATACGAAAATTAATGTGTTTTATGTTTAGTTAAATAAGTAATGAGAACAATGTATATCGTAATTATTTTTAGATATCCCATGCTGTTTACCCGACGTTGTCTGGGAATATATTCATCCCGATCTTCTTGGCATAAATGAGTTGAAAGACAAAAATTAATGTACTTCTTATGGTTAATTGAATAAGTAAGATGAAAAATAATTATAAATGTATATCGTAATTATTTTAAGATTCCCCGTGCTGATTACCCGGTGTTGTCCGGGAATCTACTCATCTCGATCTTCTTGGTATAAATGAGCTAAAAGACAAAATTCGTTATTGTGAGTTATCCGTAAAAGAAACCCGTCATATGCTGCTATGCTTGTACAGGAATCTACATACTTGTCTCGATCTTCTTGGCATCAATGAAAGACAAAAATGGTTATTGAGAGTTATCCGTAAGAGATAAACATATGCTGTCGCGGACTTTTTTGTAGAGCTTTTGAGATATTCAATTCTGTGTACATTAATTTTTATATTCGTTATGGTTTAGGCAACGTAAGCCATTTAAGCGTCCAAAAAGCAAAATTTTTCACGCTTTCAACTACAAAGGGCGATTTTTAAGGGTGTAGGAGTTGAGTATCACAACTCTCTTATAGATGAACATTTTGCAGAAGCCCTATGACAATCGGATCAACGGTATGGCCGCGCATAAAATACGAACAAACAAACATTCATTTTTATATATTAGATAATATTAAATATTAACTATGGTTTGAGGAGGTCAATTATACAGGAAATGATTCGAAAACAATTCAGCTGTGGTGCCTTGTCACGCAGCAGGCCCGGGTTCGATTCCCGGTCGGGACAAGCTACCTGGGTGAGATTATTTCGGGATTTTTCCTTACCTGTAAGACAAACGTCAGGAAACTTTGAGGACCAGACGGTCCCCTAAAATCATCTGACCATCATCATCATAGCATAGCATTAAAATGCTATAATTCCAGTGAAAGACCTGCCCTAGGGCAGAGCACTGTAAACAAGTAAGCTCAAGATGTAGACAGCATATATCTGAGCGGCCAAGAATCTGTGTGTTCGGTAGTGCCATTGACATTTACATAAAATTTCATGACTGGCCTTTGTATTGAAGTGTTTGGGAAAGTTTGAACCAAAGAGAAACGAACAGAGGTGAATGGAGAAAACTACATAACAGTGACCTAGGCTACATGCTCAGGTTGGGAAGACCAGCTATAACGGCTGGGAGACCCGACATGCTGACCACTTGTCACACCTACACTGGCTAGATGATCGTCTTGCTCTATGATTAACGCATATGGATGTGAGGCCAGCAGCCAGATGGTAGGCCAAGGGTCTTCTAGGCCTTTCGCGCTTGGAGTTTTATTTTTTATTTTTTAGGAAATAAATCCAATGGGTACAACTTGGACACTACACACACCCAGTCCCAAGGTTGAGATTTTAAAAACCCCTTACCCCGCCGGGAATCGAACCCGGGTCGCCGGAGTGGAAGGTAGGTACTCTACCGTCTACGCCACAGCGACGGACTTGGAGTTTTATTTTTAGGCTACATTATATTTCTGGGAAATCAGAGGTAACTAAAAGTAAACTACGATGGGCAGACATGTGACACGAATGGGGAGTGAAAATCAGGGATGAGAATTCTTATAGGAATATCTTAGGGAAAGCGCTTATTAGACCAAGATGATGTGATAGAATAATATAAATCATTATTTGAGGGTGATAAATTATACAGGGGATTATAGGAAAATGTTATCACTGGATAGGTAGGCCTATATATGAAGAGCTTGTGTCCGTTTACTATTGAATCGGTTTTTGAGTTCAAAACACATTTTTTTTACATAAAAACTTCTGGGAAATAAGGTTCTAGAACGTTATTAAATTAATCATAGTATCCTTTCTAAACAATATATGACTAATCTCTACATAAACACATCCATACATAGTGTTCTGACCAAGAGCAGGTCTTTCATTGCAAACTCAGCACTCTACACTCCTTCCTTAACTCAGACTTCCTTTTTTGTATCCGCATACAAACCATTTATTTTAATATTGTCTATCATCTGATGTATTTTTTTTTGCCTCTAATCTTCTTTCCGTTGACCATTCATTCAAGGGCATCCGTCAGCAGGCACTTTCTTCCTAGCTAGTGGCCATTCCAATTTATTTTCCTCTTTCTATCTCTCTAATGTTCCATTATTTTTTATAAAGTAGCATTTCACAGATTTCTATAACTTTTTAAAAAATAGTTTATAATAAATGTATTAGAACGAAGAAGATAGATAAAATGGAGTCACAACAGAAAGCAATTAATAAAATGATTAGATGTGTTACGCAAGAGCAATGGAAGATATTTTCAAATCAGTATAAGGAAGTTGGAAAAATGATAGGAAGTTCATTTTTAAAATTAGGCTAATACAAAATCAGGAGACAATATAGAAAAAAAATTCAAATTGTGAATGATGAAGGCTATAATGAATTTTAACCCATTACAAATTCCTTTAGTAAACGCTGCAATCCTTTATGTTTCGAAGAAAGTTTTATGCCGTTTTAGGCTCAGATTTGAATTACTACCTTAGATGCTAAAAAATACTCGAAACAGGGAAAATAAAAAAAGTGAAATTTTTAAATATCTTGGGTCAATAATTACATTTTTAGGTAAATGTAAAAGATATATACAAACTAAAATTGCAATGGCAAAAAATGAACTAAGACATTACATGGAATAATTTGGAACAAAAATATTACAAAGGAAACTAAAATGGAAATTTATAAGAGCATAATACAGAATATGTTGTCATATGAAAGTGAAACTTGGTCTTTGACAGAATTAAAACAGAATACAATTAGAACAGTTAAATTTGATTATCTTAGAAGAAGTCTTCAGAAATCGAGACAGGATAAAATAGGAAATGAATTCCTTTGGAGAGAAATGAATGTCACCACATCTGTTTGTTAAGAGGATTGAAAATCAAACTCTTAAATTGTATGGCTATGTACAGAGAATAGAAGATGGCCAAAATATATAGCAATGGTCACCCCCTGGAAGAAATAAACGTGGCAGACCAAGATGGAAATGGAAAACTTATATCAGAACTATAATGGATGATAGGAATTTGAATGAAGGAGATTGGAATGATAGAAATAAATGGAAACTGAAGACGGCAAACCTTTAAGTGGGGGGAAGACGAAGAAGAAGATGCTAAAGAGCGTTATTAAAAAGTATTTATAAATTAAACTCTAATGTCTCGTAAATTTATCAGTTTATTGAACACACAAAATTAGCAACTTGAGGATTGCCCTGTAGAGAAAGTTAAACATTATTGTGGTCCTGTGCCACATATGTGATTTGAAGTAATAAACCCAAAAAAATTGAGTCGATATTGGTGTCATTTCAATCCATCTTCCGGTGAATGAAATAAAAGCGCTTACATGCATGTGTTATGGTAAAAGCAATGTCCACCATCAATTGCACATCAGTAATTCAGTAACATGTTTAGTTTATAACGGCAAAACAAATGAACGCATTTTATGTAATAGCATTTGATTTCAAGCAGTGTAATAGAGGAATTTACACAATTGAATAATGGACAAATCATGAAAATCTGCCTTCCATACCAATCCTAGCTTCGCGGAATATCAAACGTTCTAATGCATTTGTTCAAATTCTGATTTCATAGAATATACAGAGTGCAAATTAATCAAATGTATCCGGCAATAATAATTATTATGATTTTTATATGGAATATACCACATTTCAGTAGCTCTCCTTCAACTCAAAGTGATTTGTTGCCAGAAGTTTCTATCTAAAGCATCCTCTTCCCTCACATATCTAGCTTCCATAGGATCTTCTTTGGTATTCTATCGTCTTCCTATCTTATGAGCTCTCCATACAATTTCGGACGTTTTCTTATATTTTTTGTAATATATATGTATATATATTACAAAAAATAGAAATTATGCAAGTTGAAACAATATATATATATATATATATATATTGTTTCAACTTGCATAATTTCCCTTACTGTGCTTTTTCTGACAATATCCCGTCTTGAGATTGTTGTCGATCGCCTCCAAAAATCAATTTCTACTGCTAACTGCTTGTTGGCTCGTTGTCTACTTACTGTCCAGGTTTCGGACCATAAAACAAAATGCTTTGTAACAGAGCTTGAAATACTACTACTAGTACTACTAAAAGGTAAAAATTAAAATGTACCTGTTGGCAGATGCCGTAGTTATCAACTATGTAAAAATAACATATTTAAATTATTATTAATTGGAGGCCTTTTGGAATTTAACTTCCATCATCAGCAGGATGGGCATGCGCTATTAATTGTTGTACTTACGACGCTGTAGACGTTGATGGTCTTGATACGTCGTCAGTAGGAACTGACTGGTTTTAACTATTTCGAATAAGTATTGTGAGTTTCGGGTGTTTTCTCATTTAATAGCAAGGTGTTGTTGATTTCTTTCATGATTTCAAGGTCTTCTAGTAGATTAATTTTTGCTGGAAGTCTTTCTCTTTGAACTATCAATAGAGTGTGATCTATTGTGTCTATTGTGACCAGCGTTAGTTACGTGTTTTGCATAGCTTGACTTTCCACCCGCGTACATAAAATCTCTGAGGTGTTCCTTGTATCTTATGTTGAGGTTTATATTTGTTCTGTCTCTATACTACTACTAATACTACTACTACTACTACTACTACTACTACTACTACTACTAATAATAATAATAATAATAATAATTCGAGTATACGATTGCACCAGAACCTCCTGCTTCACATCCCACAACACAGGATTTCCCATTATTATATTTCTTTTGCAGTACCTAGTGCTAGAATCTGGAACTCGTTACCACAAGAAATCTCGTTTTGTCGGACATTAGCTTCGTTCAAAATAAATTAAAATCACTTCATTTTTAAATGGTCTTTCAGTGGATTAATTGGTGGTTTCTTATGTTTTGTTTCTCTAGTAATATTGAATTGTTTCATCATAATTTTCGTTTAATTTGTATAAATATTTACTTATAATTTATATGTTACGATCTTGCGTAAATATTTTTTATTTGATATTTTGTTTCGATAGTTAATGGAAGAGAAGGCCTTATGGCTTTAACTGAACCAATTTAAACAAATAAATGAATAAAAAATATAATAATAATAACAACAATAATAATAATAATAATAATAATAATAGTAATAATAATAATAATAATAATAGTTTATTCAGTATGAAATCCCACCCAAATTAAAATAACTGATTGCCGTTACTACATACAACAACAACAGTTAAATAATAAGATACATTTTGAAGTCAGAATACCTTCTGGTGTTAAACAAGCAGAAACTTTGTTTAGTATATTGATAGACGCCATATCAAAATGTTAATTAATGAACAAAAATATTTGAAATATTCCAGAAAGAATATTGACTTAGAAAATCTGAAAATTAATAACACAAGTCTGGAGCAAGTAAAATCACTGAAGTATTAAGGTTCCATTAAAATAGTAATAGTACTAGTCTATAGAAGAAGAGTCTAAAGGAACAATTTCACTAGGAAACAGAGAATATTAAGACAATATCCCAATATTAAAGAATAATTAATTTTCAATAACGTAAAATTTATTATATAGAACAATAATAAGACCAATAGTGACTTATGCATGTGAGTCATAGGTACAGAAAAAGTCTAGCCAACAAAATATGTTTGAATTCGAAAGGAAAATTTTCGTACGATTTTTTGACTCTACTAAGAATATTGATGACTCCAGGAGAATTAAAACAATGAGGAACCAACTAATTTAATCAAAGATTAAACCATTATTGATTTTAATATAGCTATGAGACCAGCGTGGTTTGAAAATGTTAACATAATGCCAAATAAAATATCTACTAATAGAAACTTTAAATGGCAACCCATCTACACAAGATTACATGACAGACCCAAAAGTAGATGGGAAAATGACGTCATAAAATATGTGATAAGAATGGAAATTAGGAATTGACCAACTTGCGGCCAAGATCGTGCACGTTGGAAATTTGTTGAGAACGTCAATACCTTCAGATAGAGGGATGTAGTGCTTACAGAAGAACAACAATGGTTTACTTAAGCTGGTAGAGTTAAGGACATAACGGCGTATTCTCCACTTCACTAAATCATTGACTCTGTCGAATCCGTAAGTTTATGGCCGCACGGACATATGGTCTCCATATATCCCTATACTGAGCTGTTTTGCAATTATCCATTTATAATAAACTTCCCTCAAATCATGGTCCATGTTATTCTCCCACCTCATTATTGGTTTACCAACTGGGCGTTTTCCCTCCGATTTTCCTACAAGAAGCTTCTATGCACCTCTTCTATTCCCCATCCATGCCCATCGCAGTCTACGAAACTTAACTGTTCTTATTATATCTGATTTCCCATAAATAGTCGGCCGCGGTGGACTAGTGGTTATGCTCCTTGCCTCTGGTTCCGAGGGTCGCGGGTTCAAATCCGGCCGGGATCGATGGATTTTTAGGATGGAAAATCCAAAGAACAAGTCGTCCGGGAGGGACTTTAAGCCGTGGGTCCCGAGTCTGAAGATTTTCAGGCTCGTAAAAGATCCTTAAGCCCGAATGAAAAGGCCTCTAAACAAAATTTACCGAATTTTCCCGTCCTAGTATTACCTTGTTTTCCTAGATGTCAGTATGAGGCGGAACGCTGACCACGGACCACTCAAATGACATCTATACGAAAAAAAGTATAACTAAATTAGTATGGGACAAATTCTTCCTTGTAAGGGGAGAGCACCTAAATCTCTTTTAAGGGAAACATGGGCTTACAAGATACAAGAAGAAGATTTCCCATAAATACAATAAAGTTCGATGTTATGAAGTCTTTAACCAGGGAATGTTAAAATTAAACTAAATTTATATATTTATTATTCCATGAATGCAGTTTCATCTCTCACCCTATAGGTATTATTACTATGGATTATATGCATATTTTTTAACCACATGTCATGGAAAGTCAACTAAAATGTGGGATCAGCTCAATGTAAGGGCCTCCTCCGAGACAACACAACATTAAGACGAAGTACACCATTCACATATACATTCTTACTAAACATGGCGAACATGATAATGATGATTATGATGGCCAGAAGATGTTCGGGAACCGTTTGGTTTTTAACGTTTCCTGACGTTTGACATGTAAGGGGAAAAAAAACAGATAAACCCCACAACCCAGGAAACTTGTTCCGAGGAGGGATCGAAACCGGGTCCGCTGCGTACGAGACAGGGACGCTACCCCGAGAGCATAGCAGTGGACGACACTTGAAGATAATAATTTTGATACATTCCAATTCATATTCTACTTCCCTTAAAAACAAAACTTTATAAGTACACTGTAAGTCTACGGACCCACTAAAAATTTAATTATTTAACTCATCTCCAAATGGGACTCAAAGACAAATCACGTTTCAATGAATTTTGTTTTAAAACCAATCACAGTCGTGTTTCACCTCGATAATTATCGATTTTTGATTACAAAAATAAAGAAAGCTCTTCCTTTTTTAATATTCTGAACAGGTCAGAGCATTATTCTGCAGTGACTGACTCTCTAACAAATACGTTGAATGTAGCAAATATTGAACAGATTCTTTCGACCTACACATTTGATAATCGTGTGTTGAATAACCGTGTTCTTAAATACTGATTTTACTGAGTTGTTAAAAAAAATAATAACCTAGAATGTTGGCTATGTCCACCGCTGTGGTCTCGAGGTAGCGTGCTGCCTTGTCACGCAACGGGCCCGGGTTTGATTCCCGGTCGGGACATGCTCCTGCGTGAGGTTTTTGTCGGTTTTTTTTCCTCACCTGTAAGACAAATGTCAGGAAGCTTAGGGCCCAACGGTCCCCGAAAATCACCCGGCCATCATCATCATCATGATCATCATCATCCTTCACCGGTGTGGAAAGCAACGGGAAGCTATCACACCTATAATTCCCTAGTAAAGCTGCAAAGCATAGCATGAAAATACTATGATTGCACTGAAAGACCTGACCTCGGGCAGAATTACTATGGATGGATGGAATGTTGGTTATAATATACAGTTTGGTGTGTTTCATTTTTTCTCCACTAGGATGCATTCTTAAAATATTGCGATCCTATTTAGAAATAAATAATATGATCAAGTTGCAGTGATGAACAAATTAAACATAATCAAACATTTCTCATTTGTTTTCAAACATCGCCGTTTACACTAAATATATAAATATGATAATTAACATTATTTAAATAATGCTTTGTGAGTAAACAGCTTAATTTTATTCATTAAATTGTACTAACAAATGCCACTCTAGATTTCCGAATCTTCTAGATAAATTATCGATAATTTGGAAATCACTCGTGGCATTACTTGTGATAAACGTATACACTGTGCCAAAGGAGCACTTATAAAACGATCCCGGTTCAAATGTGGACTTGATCCTAAAATATCTGCTGGTTCAAAATATAGAATGGAAGTCAATATTCATGTAGATTTAATATCTAAGACCTTTACTAAGGATAAGAAGAAATTGAAAGCACATTCACAAAATAATGCACTAGTGCCTGAAGAAGAATAATATCATCACGATCAATCATCAAACTTCACGGATTAGGTCTTTGCCTGTTCTGATTTAACATCTGTTCAGCCCAGCGCTTTCTTGGTCTTCCTACCGATCTTCGTCCTCCAGGAGTATACATCAGTGTCATCTTTGGTATCCTATCCTCTGCCATTCTTTGCAGATGTTCTATCCAATTTTTCTTGTGTTCTTCTATTAAGAATAAGATTAACGTGTTTTAAAACAAGTACAATTTCTGTATGTTTCAAAATGTCTTTATTTTGGATAATGCTATTCCGTTATTACTTAATTGTAATATTATTGTGTTTTCTTTATGTAATTGTAATGTTAATGTTTTTAGTGTATAATGCTATTGTGTTATTATTTAATTGTAATATTATTATTGTGTTTACTTTATGTAATTGTAATGTTATTGCTATTGTGTTATTACTTAATTGTAATATTATTGTGTTTTCTTTATGTAATTGTAATGTTAATGTTTTTAGTGTATAATGCTATTGTGTTATTATTTAATTTTAATATTTTTATTGTGTTTCCTTTTATGTAATTGTAATGTTATTGCTGTTTTTGTTTATTTTTCTTTACACTAGTACCAATTATTACTTTATTGTAACGGACTGTCAACAGCACGTACGGCTTACTGCCCGTGAGACCCATATTTGTAAATAATATTGTAAATATCTTACTTTTTGTCTAATAAAGTCCTACTACTACTATTTTCGCTTGTGTGTTTCATGATATATTATTTTGACGTTCAACCATTTTGTTGCTTTTAGCCGGTGTATATTGTGTTTGCTGTTACATAGGGCAAGTGTTCTCACAAGGGATGCAGCAATTCCTGTGTGGGAAAGTGACAGATGGGTGTTATTTTATTTCGTCTCCGCACAATGACAGTGGATATTTTGTGGCATTATGTACCGCATGAGGTCCAAGACTACTTGAATGGACTCCAGAGAAGCTCTAACCTCCTTGTAAGGTTCCATTCACCAGGGTCAGTACAGTGGAAAAGGCCGGACTGACCAATGTGTACACAAGAGAGATTTTCAACTGAATCTAGATTCAATTCAGTGCATTTTTTTTCTCCCATAGCGCTTCGGTGGGTCGTGTTTAAGCTCTTATTCATGGCAACCAGTGTCGAAAAAAGATGGAAAATATCGGCGGAATCCTAACAGTACACATTCAGTAACATATGTAATCCTTATTTACACATATTGAACATCTTCTTTGAATATACATAGTGAAAAGAAAATAATCTTGAGTTTATTTTGCTGAAAATGTTCGTGATTGAAAATGATCAGCTCTCTGAAGACTTGTTCATACAATAAACGACCATTCAATACACTATGTCGCACACAAATCTCGATTGCATCAACTTTTTCGATTGACTATGTTTTTCAAACTTTCCTTTTACTAAAGGAATGCTGATTGGAAAAGACTTTATTATCTTTAATTTCGTCTATTTATAACTAGTAGTAGTACGTCTTAGTAATAGTAGTAGTTTATTAGATTAAAAGTAAGTTACATACAATGTTATTTACAGATATGGGTCGCACGGGCAGTAAGCCGTACGTGCTGTTGATAGTCCGTTACAATAAGCTAATATTTGGTAATAATATAACGTAAAACAAAAAATTAAAATGAAAACACAATAATATTACAAACAGAACAACACTCATTCATGAATAAATATATGTTATCAAAATGCAATACCATTAATTATTAACAATTATATATAAATTAATTAGTGTATAATGCTGTTGTGTTATTATTTAATTGAAATATTAATGTGTTTTCTTTATGTAATTGTAATGTTAATGTTTTTTTTAGTGTATAATGCTATTGTGTTATTACTTAATTGTAATATTATTGTGTTTTCTTTATGTAATTGTAATGTTAATGTTTTTAGTGTATAATGCTATTGTGTTATTATTTAATTGTAATATTATTATTGTGTTTTCTTTGTGTAATTGTAATGTTATTGCTATTGTGTTATTACTTAATTGTAATATTATTGTGTTTTCTTTATGTAATTGTAATGTTAATGTTTTTAGTGTATAATGCTATTGTGTTATTATTTAATTGTAATATTTTTATTGTGTTTTCTTTATGTAATTGTAATGTTATTGCTGTTTTTGTTTATTTTTCTTTACACTAGTACCAATTATTACTTTATTGTAACGGACTGTCAACAGCACGTACGGCTTACTGCCCGTGCGACCCATATTTGTAAATAATATTGTAAATAGCCTATCTTACTTTTTGTCTAATAAAGTCATACTACTACTACTACTACTACAAACAGATAATAATACATTTGTGGCCTACATAATATATTAATTAAGTTATGTACAATTATTAAGAATTATTGATATTACATTTTGCTAACATATTTATTTATTAATGAATGAATGCTGTTCTTATTTTCCGCGTTTTCTCCAAAAATGAACCCAAGTTTATCAAAATTTCTGGATTTACCATTAACTTGTCGCAAGACAAAATATTTCACGGTTTGAATTTAGAATTTTTTCTGGTAATAACTAACGTCTCCAATATTCTAAATCGCTACATTTTCCTATCCGCACATTGGACATATTCGCTTATCGTGATCGTCGCTAATTATAGCTAAGATGATGTTGAAAGAAGAATGTTATATTTGGGTATAAATTTTATCTTCTTCTTCTTCTTTTCCACTTCATGGATTAAGCTAACTGCCTGTTCCGTCATTACAGTATCTTCTTCCAACTCCTTTTCGGCCTCTCTACGTCTCTCCTTCATTCAGGACCATATTGGTCCATGTTGGTATTCTCAATTCGTCTCCAATAGCAAATCGTTGTCCGTTTCCATATCTAAGTCGTTTACCGTTATAAATCTTGTCTCATATTTGAATATTCAGTCTGCGTATGTTTGTGCTCACAAAACGTAGTTGGTCGATTGACTTGAAATTGACAGGTTTCAAAGTAGCGAGTATTTAGTCATCTAAATTCATTAAGTGTAGGAGTTCACCTGATGTAAAAATTAAAATATCGCTCTAGCGGTCGTAATTTTCGACGTTTCACAACGGAACTCAGTTTATGCTATTAAAATAAACCGAGGTGGATATTGTCAAAAATTTAACGAAACAGACCATTCGAAATGGGGATTTATCTGAAATCGGAAATTAAAAATTGACTTTAGCAATGGCCATTTTTGTTTTATCGTAATGTAGGCCTATTATCTTTGAATATACAGGCTTTTCGATATGACGACTTTTTAGCCGTTAACAATTATACTCTAAAACCATAGGTGTAGGAGTTGATCTAAAACGAAAATTTTAAAATCATGTTTAATAGAATTAGGCGTAGCAGCACACGCTGGGAATTAGCTAGTTTCTTTATAAACTAAATAAAAAGGCTGCATTTAATGCAAGACTTCATATACTAACACAATATTAAATGCAAGACTTCATATACTAACACAATATTAAATGCAAGACTTCATATACTAACACAATATTAAATGCAAGACTTCATATACTAACACAATATTAAATGCAAGACTTCATATACTAACACAATATTAAATGCAAGACTTCATATACTAACACAATATTAAATGCAAGACTTCATATACGAACACAATATTAAATGAAGATGGCTACATTTAACTATAGAATCGTTCTCTCTTTAAAAAGTTCAGAAGTCATATATGTATTTAATTCGTTTGAAATGTTATTTTTTTAAAAATGAATCCTCTTCAAGTATACGCTCGGAGAATACAACAGAATTACAATATTTGTTTGATATAAGACACTCCAATTGTTTGCTATTTCGTTGAAACAATTTTAGTAGAGTTTTTTTTTATTTAAGACCATTGATATTTTATAAGAGATTTTCCTCTTATCATTCTCTTCAGCTGAGAAGAAGGGATATTTATATTTTTCTGGTTAATATAAAACATGAAAACAATTGAGTTTTATTTTCTTCAACATGTAATAAAATTGTGTTATAATTGCCTTAATTGATAAATCAAATCTTAAAGATAGTAAATTTAAAAAATAATAGTTTTAAAAAACTAAAACAACACGCTTTATTACAAAACCGAACTAAAAAATGAAAAATAATTTTAATTTCCAACACGCTTGGGATAAAATTAAAGTGGTCAATAAAAAAATTATCTCCAACACATATAGACTAAAACTAGAGTTATCAACAAAAAGAAAATAATTTTACCATCAAAAGCATGGGGTGCTCTATATCAATTAATATATTTGATATAAACAGATATTGGTAAAAGTAAAGTCTCTAAGAAGAAAATGTACAAATCATCAAAAGCACCCCACACTTCTGATGGTAAAATTATTTTCTTTTTGTTGATAACTCTAGTTTTATTCTATATGTGTTGGAGATGATTTTTTTGTCGACCACTTTAACTTTATCCCAAGCGTGTTGGAAATTAAAATTATTTTTCATTTTTGAGTTCAGTTTTCTAATAAAGCGTGCTGTTTTAGTTTTTTGAAACTATTATTTATTTTTTATTTTTTAGTTTTAATATTTTACAGAATAAGATAAAAATGTAAATATCTTTAAATTTGATACTATTGTAGTATGAGCTAAAAGTATTACTCTTCTAAAAAAAAATCCTCCCCAGCCGGATTTGAGCCAGCAACCTATCGATTACTGAAATTATATACCACTAGAGTTCACCGCTCTACCAACTGAGCTCTTACAACAAATGACTAAAAAGTCGACAAGTCCGCAACCTAATATACCAGTTTTCATTTATTTGATTTTATGATGATTCTGGCCAGGATTTTAGAAAATAAATATGAAATTATTGTATTGTCACGGGTGCTTTACAAGTATACAAAGTCTCAAGTCGATACAATGATTTTCAGTGGGTGAAAATCGCGTTGAAATATTCCGTTACATAGATAGATACTCGTATATACAGGTCAAGCTAATATAAAGCATGTAAAAAAGAGTACGCCTGTATTAATCCAGTTGTCTTATGCCTTAGTAAGGGTCAATGTCTTATGCCTTAGTAGGTGTCAATAAATTAGGATCTTTCAGGAAGAGCTGAGTTTAACTGAGCGTGGTGGCTCTAGAGGTCGTGATCAACACCACCACGCCAATTCAACCATGCACGTTCCAGGTTAATAATATGTTATAAATACATGTTGAAAAAACAAAAACTGAGAATAAATTTATCATTTTCAGTTTATTGCTATATAACTTTTTTTTTACAGAAAACGGCTATGGGATGAAAATATTATATTTTAGAACTGAGAATAAATCTGTTATCATACTCAGTTTATTACTTTAGAACTTATTTTTTGCGATAACCTTATTAATACATTTTAGTGTGAAAGTGTCAACTGCTAATGCAGTGTCAATTACCGGTACGTTTACCTTATACACGTTAATAAAGCAGCAATATTAAGGGCACTCAGTACTTATTTGAGTTTAAAAAATTATTTTGTTCTTTTTGTTTAAAAAATCCTGGAAGATCTATTTTTTCGATTTGTAATATTATTTTATCAATTTTGGTAATTTAATCGATAAAAAAAGAGTTTTAAAAATTGCGCCTCTGTGTTCTGCTATTGCGCACATTTTTTTTTTTTTTTTTTTTTTGCATTTCCCCGTAACTTGTATTTTTCATATTTTGGCATGGATATGCAGTTTAAAGAGCTCTATAATAATAAGGTAAATTTATGTTTGAGCTATAGATAGTGTTTGAAATTTAAAGAAAAAAAATGTATACAAAATGTTATCAAAATAAACATTTTGATCTTTGATTTTTTAAAAATAAATCATAATACATAACTGAACACAAGCAACCCTTATCATTGTCAATAGAACTATGGACAATAATATATTGAATCTTGGAAACAATTGGATGAGTAGTTTTTGAGAAAATTGTAAATTGACAAGAATTTTAATAAGTTGGATTTTTTATTTTCATTTTTTTGTATTTTAAATTAATCATGAAGGAATATGTCTAAAAACTTAATCAGAGCGCCATAATGTCCAGGAATACTTGTTTAATTAGTGACATAATTTTCATACTCATAACTTAAGAATAAACTGAAAAAAAAAGATTTTTTGTATATTACATATCTTTAAACCAAAATGCAAGTAAATTAGGACCATGTATCCTTAAAGATCGTACGTGATAACTACCATCCCCAGTTTAGTCGCCTGATAACTTACTTTAAATTGTCAACGTTTCCACGCTGTTAATATATCTAGTTTATATGTAATTACGTTTCAGGAATCCACAAGCTCCCCTACTGTACTGTAATTGTAAATTATTTCAAGGAACATAGCGTTCCCGTCATAAATAAATACGCATTTGTCACCATTGAGCAATATTAATGATCTTGACAAAGTTGCAGAATTCGTAGCGAATAATTGGAATTGTTATTACTGCGACCAGCAAATTAATGTAACAACATTTAAAATCATATAGAGGAATGATATAGTTTTATCATACAACAACAAGCGGAGACATGTCATTACAAAAACATTAATTATCAAAACAACAGACGGTTAGTAATTGCAAAACGTTACAATTAAAAGTACGTCAATGAGAGTTTTATTAATGAGTTTAATATTGTTCTGCAGCCGTAGTTCCTGGAATTTGTTCTGTATCGTGAATGAGAATCAAATTCTGGAGCATTGTATTTACTTACAAGGGAAGTACTTATCGATACTAGTAAAATTCATGGTAATTTTCCGTTGAGGTATTAGTTCACAGTAATATAATGTACGGTTAAAAACTTTAAAATAGTTACCTTGTACGTCCGTCTCCTCGACTTAAGTTCTTTTAAAACTCTGTAGGCCTTTCGGGACTAGTCCCATCATCAGCAGAAATCAACAACAACCTGATTCTCAATGAATACACACCTAATCCACACAATCCTCTGTACAAAATTCTCACAACCAAGTCAGTGCTTCAACAAGGGTCAACATGAACGGACCTAATGTATTTTGCTGATGATGGGACTAGTCCCGAAAGGCCTACAGAGTTTTTAAAGAACTTACGTTGAGGATACGGACCTACAAGGTAACTATTTTAAAGTTTTTAACCGTACATTATATTACTGTAAAGTACTTATGTTGGACCAGTTGGATTGTAACAAAAATTGGAGCATATGTTGAAAGAAGGATACTGAACACCGTGATATTAGTAATATCACTGCAAATTCAATAATGTGCATAATCAACACTAATAAAACTCATTGTTAAAACCGTTGAGGTGGATAGTCATAAAATAAAATAAGTTAAAATATACCTTCTCAGGTAAGACCTGTCGTCCTCAACTTATAAAATATGTATTGATTATGTCTGTAGGCTTTTCAGAATATCCGTTCCATCTTCAGCAGGTCCTTCTTCGCTACGCTATCTGATATGATGGTTGATGCTGCTGGTCCTAATGTGATGTTGTCGTAACATTAGGACCAGCAGCATCAACCATCATATCAGATAATGTAGCGAAGAAGGACCTGTTGAATATGGAACGGATGTTCTGTAAAGCCAACAGACATAAAGAATACATATTTAATAAGTTGAGGACGACGGATCTTACCTAAGAAGGTATATTTTAACTTACTTTATTTTATAGTATGCATAATATTTAATACGAAATAAGTAACAAGAAAATAGACAAAAAAAGGCTTAACATCGGTACATGACAATATAAATAAGTAAAACATTTGGAAAAAGTAAAATAAACAAATAAAAATAGAAAATGATAGTGTGATGAAAGAGAGAAGAACATTAAGGGACAGGGAGAGAGAGATAAAAACCAACAAAATAAATAATGCAAAGGAGCGGCACGATTACTTGAAGAGCAGCGCACCGTAGTGTGAATGTTTTTTTGCACTCCCGCAGTCGAGTATTCACACAGTAAGCTATATACTAATTGTTTCTATTCAAACATAAAAAACTCTTCTTCTTCTTCTTCCTTCCAAGTATTAGGCCAAGGCCTGTTACGATCCTATAGAAATTTAAGTCTAATTTCAAGTATCAAAAAGTAGGCCCTACACAGTGCTCTGCTATCTGTATAAAGTATTCAAAAATAGTTATTGATGTTAACAAAGTGGGAAACTAATATTTACGTTCTTCGCTCCGCTAGCTGCTCTTGTACGTGAAACCAGCTGTAATGAGCAACTGTGCCGTTATGAACCGGTAAATGACGCGATAGAAATTTAATGACATATAACACGAGTTTTATTAATTTTGCAGCAAAATAACTAATATCATCATATTTAATGTCAATCAATGAACGTATCCTCCAATTTTTGTTACAATCCAACTGGTCCAACATAAGTACTTTCCTTGTTCGCTCGTCAAAATTAAAGAAACACTTAAAAGCGTTTTAATTAAGAATTCAACATTAATATTTTCTGGAATTCAATATCACCATGCCGCCTACATTCATTCGAATAAAAAATGTATAATCACACAATTGGACGATGTTATGCATCAATCTGCTAAGCACCATTAAAAAATGAGATTTTGATGTCATCTGCTGCACTGGCTCATGAAGTAAGTGTATGCACACTTTCAGCGCCGAATCTTTAAATCCATCCATAGTAATTCTGCCAGAGGACAGATCTTTCACAGCGATCATAGCATTTTCATGTTATGCTTTGCAGCTTTACTAGGGAGTTATGGGTGTGGTAGCTTCCCGTTGCTTTCCACATCGGTTAAAAGTTTTGAAGAGCGATTCACACTAGTAAGTTGTTACATGTGCTGTCTCCTTTGAGGTAAAATCCGGCGGCATAAGGGGCCAATCATAGATTTATACCAAAAGTTATTGAAATAATTTCAACAAATAAATTTATTAGTTGAATTTCTAAGTTAAGAGAATTGTCAGATGACTGAAATCAAGTAATAGTCTCTTATACTAATTAGTAGTAGTAAATTAGCGCTTACTTCTGATACAGTGTTTGTATCGTTCACTTCAGTAGAGCAGTTGGTAAGATACTTTCTTGCAACGACACAGGACCAGGTTCGATCCTGATCAGGACTTTTTTTAAATAACGTCGTTATTTATTTATAATGCCTACACGTTACCAGGCTACTTTATATAAATACATTTGTATATATAAATAAATGAATAAATTTTAAAAAATATATATAATGAATAACGATTGTAAAATCTCGTTACTTTGCTTAAAAATCATAAAGCATAACAAGATGTGTATCTCCACTACTAATGTAAAATGCGTTTGATTAATTTAAACCAAGACAAGCTTATACAGTATATAGGTAATTTCATTATACAAGTAAGTCCTGGAGTATTGCATTGCTTCATTCAGACAGTTTCTAGCAGGGACGGTTGTGGTCTAGTGGAGGGAGCTCCTATTTCCCATGCAGGAGGTCGCGTGTTCGTTCCGGCTGTCATGTTTTGTTTTTCTCTCTCTTGTCCTTAGCTCAATTAATTTTCTTTGTTTCGTTTTATTTTTTTGCTTTGTTTTATTTACAGCATTTACCGCACTACTTATATACGCGAAATTACATTCTATTGCACGACACACAACGAAAATAACGGATTTTAGTTTCTCAAATAGTTGTATACTTGTGAACCAAACAACTGACCTCAAAAGGTCGGTGGATCTGCTAGACAGTCCTCCCGGCTAAGTGCAAGGGACTCGTGAACCATTAGGGTCGGCAGGACTTGAGCGCATTGTAATATTGCTCACCTGTTGGAGCTTGCGAGCTCCGTACTGTACCACAACTGCAACAGGACACGTCCCTGGGGGCACAACAGGGCACGACTCGGACCAGTGCAGAGAGGAGCAACTGTGCTGGTTCCCGGCTAAGCCTACGGGCTCGCGGACAAACTGTGGGGTCACCAGATGAGCACCTGGATGTACTAAAGTCTCACACTGCGGGGCTTGAGGATTCAAGCCCTAGCCGGTCTCATAACGGCTGCAGGATGCGTCCCTGGAGGTAGAACAGGGGAACGGTCGGTGGATCTGCGACAGCATTCCTCCCGTCTAGGCTCGAGGAGCCCGTGACCAACTGTGGGGTCGTCAGGAATGAGCGACCTGACGTACTATGTAGCTCAGCAATTTCTCTGAAGTTTCGACACCAACACCTTCTCCCTGAGGTGTTGGTTTAAATCCGAGAACTCTTGAACGTGGACGCGAATAGATAGGGAGGACAAGATACTGGAACATGGGTGTATGGTCTTTGACCGAGGTATCCCAAGGGGTAGAGGCATGGGCCCAGATACGCAGTGGCTTCGTTCTGGGACTTGAAAATTACCTGTGCTCCAACAATTATTTCAAAAGCTGTATGTTGACTCAAACATTGCTACCAAACGACGTGCAGATTGATTTATATATCCATTTTCTGTTCTACATATTAAAAAAAGAGCGTTTCCGTCCTTTAAGATAATTTTTTTTGACCAATCCATTCACTTTTGAAACACTGCTGCATATCATACTAGCCGCCACAATTTATTTAAACTCATGGTACAACACATTACTAGAGCACGCCCGGGCTGACTTACTGTCGTACCAACCTGTGACAGTTGCAGCTCCTCGTTTCACGCCTTGGGAGCTCTGTTCGACATCCCTGCCATACAATTTAATTAAAAGAAACTAACTTAGTGGCACTACCGAACCTGTAGATTTATGGTCGTGCGGACATAAGCTATCGACGTATCTTTATCCTGTGCTTATGTTTTCCAAACATCCCCTGCACAATTTACTTCTCTTAAATCACGGTTAATATAATTCTCCCACCTCATTCTTCCTCTACCAACTAGGCGTTTTTCCTCTAGTTTCCTAGAAGACGTTTCATGACTCTCTATTAATCCTCATTCGTGCTACATGTCCTGCGCATCGCAGTCATGCAATATAACAACGATGTATACAGTAGTAGTAGGACTTTATTAGACAAAAAGTAAGATATTTACAATATTATTTACAAATATGGGTCACATGGGCAGTACGCCATACGTGCTGTTGACAGTCCGTTACAATAAAGTAATAATTGGTAATAGTATAAAGAAAAAAACAATAACATTACAATTACATAAAGAAAACACAATAATATTACAATTAAATAATAACACAATAGCATTATACACTAATTAAGTTATGTATAATTATTAAGAATTAATGGTATTGTATTTTGATAACATATATTTATTCATGAATGAGTGTTGTTCTTATTTTCCGCGTTTTGTCCAGAAATTTACCCAAGTTTATCCAATTTTCTGGATTTACCAATAACTCGTAGCATGCTAATGTTTCACGATTTGAATTTAGAGATATTTCCGGTAATAACTGGCGTCTCCAATATTTTAAATCATCACATTTTCCTAATGTATGTATCTCATCTTCAACGTTCCCGCACATTGGACATATTCGCATATCGTGATCGTCGCTAATTTTTAGAAATTTCCATGCCCCTAACCTAAACCAAGCAAGCCCTGATCTCTCTTTAAATCCTAGGTTGAGTATATAAGATTCTTTTCCCCAAACGCGTTTTAGGTCTCTTTGTAAATACAGTGAGCGTTTTCCTGTACATTCGGCGAAAATATCTTGATGATTTATATCTAAGTACCTCCTCCTTATTTTTCTTCACACTTTCTTGCGATTTTTAGTCCCTTTTTCCCATATACAACCCATCGCAATCTTTTGGAGTTCTCTCCTAACCTCGTCTGCCCAAAATTTAACATCTGTGTTTCTAATTTGGTGGTCGTAACAAATTGCTCTAAGCATTGTTTGTTCACCTTGGATTACCCGCAACCAGTATTTGAGTACACGAATTTTGCAGTTTATGTCGTTCTGGAATGACCCAAATTCATATAAAATTCCACAGTTATAAACGGCCTTACTAAGTCCTGTAATATATTTTAGAAAATGCGTATATATATTATTTAATATTTCCGTTCTTTGGAAACCCCAAATCTCACTACCATAGCGCATTTCGTAAACCATCAAAATTGGACCATAAATTTAACTTGTTGAAAAATTATCTTAGTTTATGCAGTTCGTGCGGCATGAAATTTCTATTGTCGCTCGTTGCTGTGCTGTCAATAACATTATTATAATAATATCTTTATTTTACCTGGCATAGTTAAGGCCTTAAGGCCTTGTCTACCTCTCATCAGGTTTAAAAAATACAAAAAAATAGTCTTACATTTAAAATTACAATATACATAGACGATTACATGTTATGAATACAATACAATTAATATTTATAATGCATTTTGATTTACTCTAAATTTAACGAATTAAATATATAATATGTACAATATATATATATATAAACAAAAACGAGGAAAATATTAATGACATAGTATAAAATTAAATAAATAGAGACAAATTAATTATTAGACAACAGGTAACTGTATAAGCGTGACTGGGGTGCCAAGTGTGCGGCAACCCCTGATGTCTTGAGGAAGGAGATTCCAGGAGCGGGCAGAGGCTACTGTGAAGGAAGTAGAATAAGAGGAAGTGCTATGAAGAGGAATTGTTAGCAGACTGCTATCTTGTGACCTAGTGTCAATATTGTGGTAACAGGATAACTTCTCAAATCTGGACGCCAGGTAAGTAGGAATGTAGGAATTCAGAAGCTTGAAAAGTAGTGAAAGTCTGTCAGTAAGACGAAGCCAAGAGAGGTTATTAAAGTGTTCGGAAATATGGTCATAACGGTGGATATTGAAAATGAACCGAACGCAAGCATTATGAACACGCTGCAGTCTCTGCGACAAGTCATAGTTTAGATAATTATATATAATGTCACTTTAATGGAAGTGTGGTAACACAAGATTCTGCACAAGGATTTGTTTTAACGAAACTGGGAGAAAATTCTTTAAAGTCTAAGATAATGTAAGATGGAGAAAGTCCTTTTACATATGTGTTTCACTTGTGTTTGCCAGGTTAAATTTGCGTCTAGATGGAGTACTCTTTTGTTTTTTGGACCATCGCATTTTCTCGTGCAGTAACTTCGGAGCTATTAGAAAGTGTAAAAATTACATATCAATGTTGCCGATGTACAAATCAACAGATTCCGATTATGTTCCGAAGTCTCAATATCTGTTGGAGTATTTCCATACAAAGGCCAGAACAGGGTAGAAGAATGTCAATATAGTATAGCGAGCGGGAAAACTTAAGACAAGGGTTAAAGTGTACAGTCCACGAAACATGAAACGCGGAGCACTATACGCAATAGTACATTACGATGCGAGGTTGTGAAGTGGTTTTTACAGGCAAGGAAATGTTTAAAAACAGAGCGACAGCGAGGTTTTTAATTTACGATATTCTGTAAAACACTTCGCAAACGTGCGTTGTACATTATTTTTGTTTTGCGCGATAGTGTTTTCAAAATAATAAACGATAGTTAAATAATATCTTTGTTGGAAATATTTGAGTTCATTATAAACAACTGACTTACATTAACAGTGTGGACAATGTTTATTAGTTGAGACTACAGCAGGCCGTGACACCAATCAGTCATAAAATGGGGGCAAGTACGTATTTATTGTTTTATATTGCTTTAAATAAAGTTGAGTTCATTTAAAATACAGTGATTTGTTTCGTATAAAGTATTTTAACACTATCTTTTGGATGTATTTTTGTATATAGGCCCTACATTGTACGTAGTATAGATAAAGGGCAGTGGTTTTACTTCCCGCACGTGGTTTGTAATATGTAATATTACAGTATAGTTATTTAGGCTGGCAATCTCGAAATGTAGGAAGTTGAACTTCCAATCACGGCCGCCATTGCTGTATGCACTGTCGCGCAATAAAGAATTTAAACAATTTTACTTAAAGTATGTAAACAAGACAAACTTCAAGCTTACCTTTATAATAATGATAGTTTTAAAATAGTTGAATATAATTGATTTCATCATCTTACCATCGTTGCACGATAGTTGAACCAAACGCTACCACTAACATGATCGAACTAGATCTGATGTCGAAAGAAACTGAATTACGAGTATGTGTGACGTAGACATGATGTCAGAGACCGTAGATCCAAAGCATGCTGATACTATTCCGGCCTTTGTAGATTATTTTACAAATACAGATGTTTTACTAATAGGCTTACATATGTATATATGCAAGACAACAAAAATAATTTTAGATTTTTTAACGTTAATAGGCGATACTTATGATTAGTTTTGGTCATCTAGAACAGAAACAGTGACAGTATTCCGGCTGATGTCGCGCCATGATAGTCTCTCTAAAAACATGTACCAAATGCATGTAATAAATTCGCAAAGTACATGCTGTGCAACAAAAACGCGATCATGAACTTTTAACACCTGAGCAAATATAGTGCTCTCCAGAAATTTTGGAATGGGACAAATTGACAGATATGTAGGCGTAGAGAAGCAAGAGGACAAATAGAAATTCTTACAATGTATTAGCATCGGCTTAAATAAATAAATAAATAAATGTTTTGGTATTCAATCTGTATGCATTCAGTTTTTTTTATTTGACTCAGAATCTACAAACTCTGGAAGATTTTATTTTTATAACAAAAATACTAGAAATGACACAAGCAAGCAAGAAATTTTGAAGCAATTATAATGAATAATTTCGTACTTTTTTCCGTCCGGCTTTTACTTGATTGGTCTTTTAGCATTTTGTGTTTTTTTCTAACGTGCGGGGAGCTGGCCCACAGTATAAACCCCCAACCAGGAGGACCAGGAAAATTTATGTCTGGGTTTTCCTCCCATAGCCTTTGAAGATCCCTCCTCTCAATTAGGGCATTTTTAAGAATGGAAGATGAGCGATGGCTGCAGCAACTATATCAGTGGCACCCGGCCAGAAAGAAGAAAAGAGGGAGACCAAAGTTAACATGGTAGGAAATCATGAAGATAGTAATGCAAGCAAGAGGGCTAAGCATTGAAGATGCCCAGGATCATAGCTTTGGCGGTTGGCAAGGGAAGATGGCAGCAGCTGCAAAAACCCGGAGATAAATAGAGCTAATTAAATAATTTATTACCGATACATATTTATAAGATCGGCCGCGGTGGTCTAGTGGTTATGTTCCTTGCCTCTAGTCCAAAAGATCGCAGGTTCAACCCGGCCAGGGTTGATAGATTTTTAGGATGAAACAATCCTGGGTCCTGTATCTGATGATTTTCAGGTTCGTAAAAGAACCTCAAGTCTGAAAAAGAGACCCCTAAGCAAAATGTATCGACTTTCTACCATCCAAGTAATATGTTAATTGCCTATAAGGCGTATCTGGAGGCTACATGCCAATAACATGTCACTCGCGACATCTAGAGGGATAAAAGCGTAACTTCAACAGACCGGTTGAGAATTCCCAAAGGGGAGATTAGGACAGGAGCCATATGATGGATGGATGGATGGATGAATGAACATATTTGTAAAGGATAAGTAAGCTATTTGAGTATTCAGGTAATTATTAAAATATTATTTGAAATAATTTTTTTTTGTTTTATCAAATGCCACCAGATTTAGTTTTACAATATATCTAGGATTTTCTCCTGATTTTTATAGAATTATAACCCATTTTTGAGGTTGGAGAGTCTGAGGCATAGTTACCTCATATCGATGATATTCTATTCCATAGTGTTTTGCCTTGGAATTATAGGTGTGGTAGCTTCCCCGTTGCTTTCCACACCGGTGAAAGATGATAACGATGATGATGATGATGATGATGGACAGATACTATTCCGGGACCTTTTGGACCTTAAAGCTACCTAACATTTGTCTTACAGGTGAGGGAAAATCCCGGAAAAAACCTCACCCAGGAAGCTTGTCCCGACCGGGAATCGAACCCGGGTCCGCTCCGTGACATCGCAGCGCGATAACTCGTGACCACAGCGGTGAACAATGATGATATCCATAGTAATTCTGCCCGAAGGCAGGTCCTTCACTGCAATCTTAGCATCCTCATGCTATGCTTGCAGCTTTACTAGGGAATTGTGTAGGTGTGGTAGCTTCCCGTTGCTTTCCACACCGGTGAAGGATGATTGTGATGATGATGGTAATGATAAGGATGATGATGATGATGATGGCCATATGATTTCGGGGACCGTTTAGGCCTTAAAGTTTTCCTGACATTTGTCTTACAGGTGAGGAAAAACCCCGATAAAAACCTCACCCAGAAAAACTGCCCCGACCGGGGATCGAACCCGGGCCCGCTGCGTGACAAGGCAGCACGCTACCTCGAGACCACAGCGGTGGACCTAATGATGATATAATAGGTGATAAATGATACCATGCACCAGAAGTGTTCTTAAACCTGCATTTCATCTAAATTCCGGACCATGAATGACAATAGGAATTATTCTCTTTAAAAAAAATCTCTTGTGGTCTGAACGAGAATCCAACCGGGGACTTCATAAACTGTAGTCAGAAGCTCTGACCACAAGACCACGAAGCTGGTTATATTTAAACATTAATTATATTTGAAGAGAAAAATTATACGCTCAGACCGGGACTTGAACCCGGGACCCTTGATTCTCTAGACCAAGTGCTCTACCAACTGAGCTACCTGAGCAAGTACCGATCTAAACGCAAATCTTTCTCTATATACATTGTAATTCCCATCCACCAAATGCTGTGAAGCCATGCTTCTATCTTGCAAATGGCGGCTCCTTTTCTTGGAAAAGCCGTACTGGCTGTAATGTATAATTCCCAAATATGTCTTCTTAATAAAGGAGCCGCCATTTGCAAGATAGAAGCATGGCTTCACAGCATTTGGTGGATGGGAATTACAATGTATATAGAGAAAGATTTGCGTTTAGATCGGTACTTGCTCAGGTAGCTCAGTTGGTAGAGCACTTGGTCTAGAGAACCAAGGGTCCCGGGTTCAAGTCCCGGTCTGAGCGTATAATTTTTCTCTTCAAATATGATTTATCCATCATTGAGATGTACGAAATCAATAATAAAAATTAATTATATTATTTTTTAAACTATATCAAAGTAATATTCTTTGTGTTAATGAATAAAGCTATTTTTGGTGTTTCGGAAATGATATATAAAATCAGCATATCAACGAATCCATGAATAGAGCTAACAAATTGCCCGTTATTTATAATGATCACAGCATCCGTACATGGTTCCTATTTAATAATCCAATATGGACTGAAATTGTTAGACTACAGAGAACATGTTCAACTAGGCTAACGAGTGCTTAGGTAATTACAATATTCTAATTCCAACACAGCCAGGTCATTTACATCAACGATATTGAAATAAATTTATTGAATTTGACCATCGAAAACAAGCGAAACTAAAAACACAGCTCACGTTACGTTCGAAGCGACTAGTTATTATAAAAACAGTGTTGAATTCATTTCAAATTGAAAACGTATTCCTACAGTCATTAAATTTTTTTTGAATAATGCTATTTGCACTACAGTTGTTAAATGAATTTAGTTGCTCTTAAGGGAGCGATTAAACATATTTTACAGTAATGATGGTCGCTGTTAAAATAATGACAACTCGTATAAATAATTGTCCTTTAATAGTCTCAATTTTCTCTTAAGCAAATATTTGGCAATTACAAACATTAGACCTAGAGTTAATATTAAACAATTACTATTAATATTATTAAACGAGAGACGACACAGAAATATATGTAATTGTTTTGAACATTATACAAAGAATGCCAAATAATCGTTTATCAAAACAGCTGCTTCATTATAAACTTCTAGGCCGAAGAAATGTAGGAAGACCAAAACGTCGTTGGAAAGACGACCTGCACCTGCAGCATATAGTGCACCGGAGAGCGGAATGGGCCAACAGGCCCATACCTTGAAGATGATGATTATTATTTATCATGAGTAATGCCACGAGTGATTTCCAATTTATCTAGAGGATTTGTAAATTAAGAGTGGCATTTGTTAGATCTATCTAACCGATAAAATTAAGCTGTTTACTCACAAATCATTATTTAAATATTCTGTTCTATAGTAATTCTGCCCGAGGGCAGGTCTTTCAGTACAATCATAACATTGTCATACTATGCTTTGCAGCTTTACTAGGGAATTAAATGTGTGGTAGTTTTCCGTTGCTTTTCACACCGATGAAGGAAGATGATAATGGCGATAAGAATGGTGATGATGGCCGAATGATTTTCGGGGACCGTTGGGCCCTAAGCTTCCTGACATTTGCCTTAAAGGTGAGGAAAAACCCCGAAAAAACCTCACTCAGGAGCTTGTCCCGACCGGGAATCGAACCCAGGCCCACTGCGTGACAAGGCAGCACGCTACCTCGAGACCACAGCGGTGGACTATTTAAATATAGTTTTTTCAAAACATTTATATGTTTAATATAAACGGCGATATTTAAAAATAAATCACATATGTTTGGTATTGCTTCTTTTGTTCATCCACTGCAACTAAATCATATTATTTATTGCCAAATATGATCGCAATATTGTAAGAATCCACACTAGTGGAGAAAAAATGAAACACGTCAAACTGTATATTATAACTAACATTAGGTTTTTAATTGTTTTTTAGGAAACAATTCCGTAAAAGCAATATTTAAAAACACAATTATTGAACAGACAGTTATAAATTGTGTAGTTCGAAGGAATCTGTTCATTATTTGCTATATTCAACGTATTTATTCGAGAGTCAGTCACTGCAAAATAATGCTCTGACCTGTTCAGAATACTAAAAAGGAGGAGCTTTCTTTAATATGATAAACTGAAGTAGATAAATATCGAGGTAAAACACGACTGTGATTGGTTGTAAAACAAAATTCATTACTACGTGAATGGTCATTGACTCCCATTTGGGGCATGAGTTAAATTAGTCTGTGTAAAGGAAATTATTATTATTATTATTGTCATTATTGTTGTTATTGCTGTTATTGTTATTATTATTATTATTACTATTATTATTAATATTAATATTAGATTTCGTGATCAGAGATTGTGACTATAGTTTGTGAAGTTCCTGGATCGATTCCAGCTCAGACCGCAGGAATTTTTCCTTAAAGAGTATTATTCTTGTAGTAGCTCATAATCTGGAATTTTAGATTAAATTTAGGTTTAAGGACTCTCCTGGTACTTCTTTATCATTTTATTATCTGTCATAATATCAGAAAATTATTATTTCACATTTCAGGCTCTCCAAACTCAGAAGTGCGTTACAATTCCACCAAAGTCAGAAGTCAGTGCCAAAATATTCGTAAGACAATCTTACGTAATTTGACAAAAGTATTATTATTATTATTATTATTATTATTATTATTATTATTATCATAGTCATCATTTTGGTCGTCGTAATCATCATTAATATTGTTATCATCAACATTAATATCGTTAATATAATAGGCCTATTATAATTATTATTTATATTATTACCATTATAAGTATTATTATTGTTATGCAAAAAAAAAATTTAAGGTATTAAGATGACTATTTATCTCAATGATCGACAATTTTCTCTCTTCCTGTTGATAAAATTGTCTCTTCCTGTTCGTAATTAGAGATATCTCCGCAAATTTACTTATTTGACAAGGATATCGATTCAACAATGTACGATCGATATGGTACAGCAACAAATTCCAAAAGAAAACAACTTAAAAAATACAAAAAAGGTCAGTTCTGTTGCTCTAAACATTTATTAAATGTTGTATAATAAACCTGCATTATTGTTATTAGTTACTTCTCATACAATCAACTGTTATTGATTTTTTCCCAAGCCAAAAGAGATTTAACAGTAAAGATAGGCTATTTATAACTATAGAGCCGGCTTAGAATTAGCCCAGAAGTAAGATAGGAATATATAACTTAACATTTGGTAATTAAACATTGTAATTATTTTTAGCTTCTGATGTATTATTCGCTAAATAGTCACTCCAAATCCAACGCGAGGTTGAGTTTTTAGATTACTGATGATAATCTTTGTCACCAAATTAAGCTGCGCATGGCTGATAACTAGAGATCGGAGATTTGTTCTAAACGGTAAGACTGAGATGTAATATTGCAAATGAGTGCACATTTCCTATAAAAAATACTTACTTACTTACTTACTCACTGGCACTATCGAACCCGTAGGTTCATGGCCGCGCGGACATAAGCTCTCCATAAATCCCTATCCTGAGCTAATGCTTTCCAATCATTCCCTGTATAATCTACTTCCCCCAAATCATAGTTAATGTTGTTCTCCCACCTCATTTTTGGTCTACCAACTGGGCGTTTTCCCTCTGGCTTTCCTACAAGAAGCTTCCATGCACGTCTTTCATTCCCCATACGCGCAACATGTCCTGCCCATCGCAGTCTACGAGACTTAACTGTTCTTATTATATCTGGCTTCCTATACAGACCATGTAGTTCGTTGTTATGTAGTCTTCTCCATTCACCTGTCTGTTCATCTCTCTTTGGTCCAAAAATTTTCCTAAGTACTTTATTCTCAAATACTCGTAATCTCCTTTCCTCCCTTAAAGTAAGAGTCCATGTTTCGCACCCATATAATATATTGCAATAATTACTAGTTATGACGCTGTATAACACTCGAATGTACACAGAGAATCGAACTATCGAACCCGTACGTATGGGTTTGCTTTTTGTACGTAAATTTCAGACCAAGAGTAGAGTTGTATCGAGAAAATATCACCGCTTCTCACATAATAGTCATTGAAAAAAAAACTTCTTTCAGTGAAATCACAATTCTGAAGATCCAAAAGTCCGTCGCCGTGGCGTAATCGGTAGAGTCCCTACCTTCCACTCCGACGACCCGGGTTCGGTTCCCGGCGGGGTAAGGGGATTTTAAATCTCCACCTTGGGTCTGGGTGTGTGTCGTGTCTTGTGTTTGTATGTGTGAATAACATAAAAAGGTTGACAAAGGTAAAACAAAAAAAAAATGAAGAACAGTGTAAACAAAAAGAAAAAACGACAACGAAAGTAAAAAAAAAACTTGAGAATATTTATTTGTCCGTCGCCGTGGCGTAGTCGGTAGAGTCCCTACCTTCTACTCCGGCGATCTGGGTTTGATTCCCGGCGGGGTAGGGGATTTTAAATCTCCACCTTGGGTCTGGGTGTGTGTCCTGTCTTGTGTTTGTATGTGTGAATAAGAAAAAAAAGGTTAACAAAGGTAAAACAAAAAAAAAAGTGTAAACGAAAGAAAACGAGAAAGATAGAAATTAAAAATATGTATATATATATATATGTTATAATTAAATCTTTAACATTGAGCAATGCAAGCTTAATATGGTATGATAAGAAAAATAAATGCCTGGACTGGATTCGAACCCGGATCTCTGAGTCTGTACCTCAGCGTGATATCCATTACACTACCAGGCGAATCCAATTCAAACACTTATTTTTCTTATATATGTATTATACTCTCCATTATTACTAGATACATATATAAGAAAAATAAGTGTTTAAATTGGATTCGCCTGGTAGTGTAATGGATATCACGCTGAGGTACAGACTCAGAGATCCGGGTTCGAATCCAGTCCAGGCATTTATTTTTCTTATCATACCATAAATATATATATATATATATGTATTTTTTTAATATTGTAAAAAAAACTAAGCAGTGGTGTTAAGGTGAGGCTGATTATTATTTGTTTTTGCGCGATAGTGCGCATTGTCGTACTTACCAGCAATGGCGACCATTATTGAAAGTTCAACTTCCTACATTTCTGTAATATTACATTTACACCCACGTGCGGGAAGTAAAACCACTGCCCTCTATGTATACTACGTACAATGTATATACAGAAAATATCCAAAACGTAGTGTTAATTATACATTATACGAAAAAATCACTGTATTTTAAATGAACTGAACTCTATTTGAAACAATATAAAACAATAAATACGGTACTTGCGGACATGTTATCGTTAATTGTTCTCAAGGCCTCCTGTTGTTTCAATTAATAAAAATTGCCCACACTGTTAACGTTAGTCAATTGTTTATAACGAACGCAAATATTTCCAACAAAGATGTTATTATTTTACTATTATTTATTATTCTGAAAACACCATCGCGCAAAAAATAATGTACAACGCACGTTTGTGAAGTGTTTTACATAATCTCGGAAATTAAAAACCTCGCTATCGTTCGGTTTTAAATATTTTTCCTCGATTCTGCAAAAAACCACTTCCCAACCTCGCATCGTAATATTCTGTTGTACAAATCAGAGATGGGGAGCATTCACTCTTTAGAGTGTAAACAAACAAACAAATCCTCCCCTACAATACCTACCCTCTAAACCTGAATATCTGTTTATGAGATGAATGACACATCTAGATTATAACGTAACAGCTTGATATACATTTCGGGAGGAATAGAAATGTGTTATTTCTGCATCCAGAATGGAAAAATCTGTCGAATAATTATTGATTTGTATACAGTTCAGCTATGTGAGAGGTTATAACATCGGATGACATTTGAATTCTTCACATGCTGATGAGCATAAACATAGACTGGGTACAAATATGCATGTTAGCAATAATATGTTATATTCTTTGTATGACGTGAATTAAACGTAGGATTAATTAGTAGTATATTACTTATAATGTTATTATTATTATTATTATTATTATTATTATTATTATTATTATTATTATTATGGACGCTTCTTGTAGGAAAACCAGAGGGAAAACGCCCAGTTGGTAGACCAAGAATGAGTTGGGAGAATAACATTAACTATGATTTGAGGGAAGTAGATTATACAGGGTATGATTGGAAAACATTAACTCAGGATAGGAATGTATGGACTGCTTATGTCCGCGAGGCCATGAACCTACGGGTTCGATAGTGCCAGTGAGTTAGTTATTGATTTGCTTGGAACATAATACGAAATCACTAGCGAGATTTTGCAGGTATTATTATCGTAATAGTCGACCGCCGTGGTCTCGAGGTAGCGTGCTGCCTTGTCACGCAGCGGGCCCGGGTTCGATCCCCGGTCGGGGCAGTTTTTCTGGGTGAGGTTTTTATCGGGGTTTTTCCTCACCTGTAAGACAAATGTTAAGAAAACTTTGAGGCCCAAACGGTCCTCGAAATCATATGGTCATCATCCTTATCATTATCATCCTTACCATTATCATTATCATCATCATCCTTCACCGGTGTGGAAAGCAACGGGAAGCTACCACACCTACACAATTCCCTAGTAAAGCTGCAAGCATAGCATGAAGGACCTGCCTTCGGGCAGAATTACTATGGATGGATTATCGTAATATTTAGTTCAACATATACATGTCAGCAAATATTTTTTTTTTCAATTTGAACTGTATGAATGATATTCGATCCAATTTAAACTATGATACCGTATCATCCATATTGCTTCTCTCTTAATTTACAACAAATAATCTTGTCATTGATAAATTACTGTGAAAAATGGAATCAACATTTAACTGTGCACCCGAATAAAGTTGTAAAAAATAATTTATGGAAGAAAGGCTTCAGGAGTAGGTATTCGGATACCGGTCCATTATATTAAGGATACCACCACTGTTGTAACATGCAACCTGTCAGACAGTCTTCATTGCAACTGCATATGGAATAGGAATGATGTCACACACTCCCTCTATTTTATCAGTTACTCACCCCTGGTATAAGTAGTAGATAGGCGCAAATGTTTCTTTTCTTTTTTTATTATTAGGTATATGCCACACTACAATGGTTCTCCTTCTATCCGAAGTGATTTCTCGCCAGAGGTTTCTGTCTAAAGCATCTTCTTCCCCCAAATCTCTAGCTTCCATAATTCTCCTCACTCCATAATTCCAACGTTCTCTAGGTCTGCCTCTTCCACTTCTTCCATTAGCTTTCCAAATAAGGATCTTCTTTGGTATTCTTTCTTATTCCATTCTTATGAAGTGTCCATATCATTTCAGACTTTTTCTTCAATTTTTTCTAACATTTTTTTTTTCAGTTTGCATAATTTCCTTTATTGTGCTGTTTCTGACTTCATTTCGTCTTGAAATTCTTCTCAATCGCCTCCAAAAATTAATTTCTTAAATACATTTTAAGTACCATTATTTTAAAGATATTTATTTTTCTATGTATTGGCTGTACACCTATTCACGTAGCCACATTTTTGTTCCATTGGCTTGGACCATGAAATGTAGCTAGGTGAGTCACTGAATATTCATTAGCTTTATACAACGTAAGTTTGAATATATGTATTTTTAATAGAAGGCCTATATATTATGCGACTTTATATTCAGGTACTGTACATGATGATAATCACATGAGCCGAATCTTAATACTTACAAATTTCAAGATTAAAAAGACACATCAAAAGAATGGATACAGAGAGGTGCAGCTTTAAAGTACAAATCAGCTATAACGACTGCGAAACCCAATATGCTGAGCATATGTCACACACGCCTATTGACCGGACGATAGTCCAGCTCTCTAATTGGCACATGAGGACGTAGAGTTAATACTCGCAGGTATGCTAATGCCATTCTTGTCTTGACATGCAATGCAGTTTTATTTACAAGGTATATAGAGTAGTATTTCAAGTGTTTCTATGTTTATTTTATTAGTGAGATGCGTTATGTGCATAAAAAATGAGTTCCAGGGAATTTTCTATTCTCTGGACATATATTATTTATTAAAACACGCTCTAGCATTCAGGTACCAAATAGAAATAAAATTTAATTATGTTCTCATGAGATTTAAGTAAACAATGTATAATTAAATGCTGTACGTGAAATGTTTTATTGCCAAACACGTGTTTTCTCTTAAGTTTTAGATTATATATCGTTAGAAAGTAAAAGTCGTTTTGACATTCTACCGGGTAGTGAAATATAGCGCATTTAACAAGAAACCTTTTAGAACTAAAAGTGAAAAGAAACATGACAGAATTAAATAGCAAACTGTTAGAGAAACTAGAAAAAAAAAATGTTGTAGGCACTGAATTAAAAATGTAAAAATATATTAGTAAGCAGACTTACTCCCTATATTGATGACATTCTAGGAGATCACCAATGTGCATTTAAAAGAAACAGGTCTACAAAAGATCAGATTTTTAGTATAAGACAGATTTTAGAAACGAAATGGGAGCATATTGATACTGTACATCAGCTATATGTAGACTTCAAAAAAGCATATGATTCAATTAAGAGGGAGAAGTTATAAAGTATCCTGTTGGAGTTCGGAATTCCTAAAAGGTTAGACTTATACGAATGTGTCTAAATGGCACAAATAGTAGGGTGTTTGTAGGCAAACAGTTTTCGGATACTTTTGAAATCCACAATGAGTTGAAGCAAGGAGATGCACTATCTCCTCTACTATTTAATTTTGTACTAGAGCATGCCATTAAATCTTTAGAGGATGAGGAAGGCCTACAACTCAATGGAATCAATAAGCTGTTAGTTTATGCTGATGATGTAGTACTATTGACCGATAGCGAGGAGATACTGAGGACAACACGCACACACTATTGAGTAACATAAGGAATTAGGACTGGAAGTAAATATCAATAAAACTAAATAAATGGTCACAGGTAAAAATGCATTATATAATGGAAATGAACAGCTAATGGCAAATGAGGGAAGTTTTGAGGAAGTGGCTGAATTCAAATACCTAGGAACAATAATAACAAATAGGAATGAGATGCACAAAGAAATTAAACATAGGCTCAATTCTGGAAATGCGTGCTATTACGCATTGCAGAGACTTTTAATGTCCCAACTCCTTTCAAAAAACGTTAAACTGAAAATATATAAAACTATTATTCTACCAGTTATATTATATGGGTGCGAAACATGGACTCTTACTTTAAGGGAGGAAAGGAGATTACCAGTTTTTGAGAATAAAGTACTTAGGAAAATATTTGGACAAAAGAGAGACGAACAGACAGGTGAATGGAGAAGACTACATAACAGTGAACTACATGGTCTTTATAGCAAGCCACATATAATAAGAACAGTCAAGTCTCGTAGACTGCGATGGGCAGGACATGTTGCACGTTTGAGGAATGAAAGACGTGCATGGAAGCTTCTTGTAGGAAAGCCAGAGGAAAACGCCCAATTGTTAGACCAAGGATGAGGTGGGAGAACAACATTAACTATGATTTGAGAGAATTAGATTATAAAGGGAATGATTGGAAAACATTAGCTCAGGATAAGGATGTATGGAGAGCTTATGTCCACGCGGCCATGAACCTACGGGTTCGATAGTGCCAGTGAGTAAGTAAGTAAGTAATTATTCAACAAAATTAAAATGCTAAAATTATAAAATTCATACCTGTTGCATCACTCGTCCTCAACAAAAACAAATTTCTGTTTTTAAAACTTATACGTGGAGTGACATGTGGTTAGCACATCGCTCAACAAGACATCTAGTAGGCAATTACGGTATTACTTGGATGGATGAAGATAGGTTAAATTTTACACAGAGGCCTTTTTATTCAGGCATGCGGTTCTTCTATGAACCTGAAAATCTTCAGACTCGGGACCCACGGCACATAATCCATCCCGGAGGATTTGTCCCTTGGATTTTTCCATCCCGTTCGGGATTGTATCCGCGATCCTCGGGACTAGAGGCAAGAAACATAACTACTAGGCCACCTCGGCCTACATTTGAATTAATGTACATATGTATATTTAATTAAAAAACATATTTTAATATTATAGGATTTGTGTGATTTTGTATTGGTCTGTTAATAACAATTTTATTTTCATCTTATTTTTTTTTTGTTGCGCTATAGTGCGTTTTGTTGTTCTTACCAGCAATGGCGACCATTATTGAAAGTTCAACTTCCTACATTTCAGGGTTGCCAACCTAAATAAGTATACTGTAATATTACATTTACACCCACGTGCGGGAAGTAAAACCACTGCCCTCTATGTATACTATGTACAATGTATATACAGAAAATATCCAGACGGTAGTGTTAACATACATTATACGAAACAAATAATTGCATTTTAAATGAACTGAACTTTATTTGAAACAATATAAAACAATAAATACGTACTTGCGGTCATGTTAATAATTGTTCTCAAGGCCTCCTATTGTTTCAACTAATAAACATTGCCCACACTGTTAACGTTAGTCAATTGTTTATAATGAACGCAAATATTTATTATTTTTACTATTATTTATAATTTTCAAAATAACATCGCGTTAAAAATAATGTACAACGCTCGTTTGTGAAGTGTTTTACAGAATCTCGGAAATTAAATACCTTGCTATCGCTTGGTTTTTAAACATTTTTCCTCGAGTCTGTAAAAACCACTTTCCAACCTCGCATCGTAATATACTATTATTTCACAGAGTTAATTAGGCTGTTGGTATTATTTATTTGTCTTGTGATGTTTTGTATCTAATTATGTTTAATTATTATGGATGCAATTTAATATATCGTTTAATATCATTGAACACGTGTTTATTCTAGTCGAAGATAAATAACAGGCCTATTCATAGGCCTATCAATTGTAAAATCTATATTAATTAAATAACTCACTGGCACTACTGAACCCATAGTTTCATTGCCGTACATCCCTATCCTGGGCTAATGTTTCCAATCATTTTCTGTAAAATGTATCTCTCTCAAATCATTATTAATACTATTTTCCCATCTCATTTTTGTTCTACCTAATGGGTGTTTCCATAACAGTCTTTCACCCCCAATCCGTGTCACATGTCCTGCCTATCGCAATCTACGATACTTAAGTTTTGTTATTACATATGGTTTCCCATAAAATTCATGTAGCTCACGGTTAAGTAGTCTTCTCCGTTGTCCTGTCACCTCCTTTCCCTTTGGATAAAAAAGATTTCTTCATTCTTAAATATTCGTAATATCCCTCCCTTAAAATGTTTTCCGTTCATATAACTAGAAGAATAACTATTTTAAACATTTTTAATTTTACTTTTTTGTTTTTGCTTATCTTATTTATTTATTTATTTTACCTGATGGAGTTATGACCGTATTATGATAAATGATACGTTATATATATATATATATATATATATATTTATTTATTTATTTATTTATTTATTTATTTTTGCAATTATAGACTACACAATGTAAAGTTGACAAGGGAAAGAAAGAAAGAAAAAATAAAAATAATAATTATTACTATTATTATTATTATTATTACTAAAACAAAAATAATAACCTATAATGAGATTAAGTAAATGGCTTAGTAAAGTAAGTTTAAAATATAAAGGAATAATAAAAGTATACATGGAACATATTATATTGTTCTTCTTCTTCTTCCTTCCAAGTATTAGGCCAAGGCCTGTTACGATCCTATAGAAAATTTTCCCTCCAGCGTTTCATAGGACGGCCCAGTGATCTTCTTCCTCTTGGTATATAATTATAAACAGCTTTGGGGATCCGATTTGAACTCATTCTTTCAAGATGGTGTTTCCAATTTAGTTGGTACTGTTTAATATATTCCAAAATTGGCGTAGTCTTCAATTCTTTTAAGATATCGGTGTTCCTTTTCCGATCCCATCTGGTGTAACCCGCTGTTCTGCGCATGAATCTAATTTCACAAGCCGTTATTCTGCTTTCATGTTGTTTTTTTAGTGTCCATGCTTCACTACCATAGGTCAACACTGGTCTAGCCAAAGTGTTATATAAACGTAATCTGGTGTTTTTTGTACAAGGGATGGTTTCATAACTTGATTAATAATTCCGAAACTTTTATTATAACTAGTAACTTTTTCAGGGATATCCTTTTCATCCCAGATAGAGAGATAATATCCAAGATATTTAAATTGATTTGATCTCTCTAAAATTTTATTCTGGAGACAGATTTTACTTTGTATGGGGTCCTTCCCATGAAATGCCATAATTTTAGTTTTGTTAATTGATATTTCCATATTAAATTTGGCAGCTATTTTTTGTAAAATATAAATTGATCGTTGCAAATCATTTTCGGAAAGTGCCAGAAGAGCTAAATCGTCTGCAAAAAGAATAGCATCGAGTTCGAGGTTCCTGTTGATGGGTATATATTATATTGTTATATATTATATTGTCTAAGGAAATAAGAAGTGAGTTTCTTTTTAAACTGTTTTTGAGTCGGGCAGTCCTTGATTTACGAGGGGAGGGAATTCCAGAGTCGGGTGGCTGAAACAAGGAAGTAGTCTGTAGTCGTTGGAATGAACGAGTCCCTATAAAGAAAAGTGATCCCACAACAGGCCCGGAGGCCCTTGGGGTAGTAGGAGGTTAAGGCTCCCACTTTTTCTAGATAATCAGCACTTTATGTCAGCCGGGTTGTCAGCCCTGCGTGACGGCCGCCTTTAACCCAGAACAAGCGTCTGGTACTCATTTTTGTTAGAGGCTGAGTCGACCCAGGGCCATAGTGCCGCCAGAGGGTTTGGGTCAGTTTAAAAATCCTGACCCCAACGGGACTTGAACCCTCGACCCTCCAGCTTGTAGCTCAGTGCCTTAACCACTACGCTACGGCATGCCACGAGTTCCTATAAAGTATAATAACATTTACTTCCAGAGTTGAGTCTATATTTATATATTTTTTGCACTTATATGTTGTTAGAAATTATTTTTCATGGGTATTTGAATTCAAAATTACACTCATTTGTCATTAACTGTCCGTTTCCATTATATAATTTATTTCTACATGTGACCACATATTATGTTTTATTGGTATTGATTTCATTAGTGTTGCAATTCAAATCTATGCGTGAAGGAGCCAACAGATTTTGCTCAGAAGCCTACTTTTCAGGTTTCTGCTCACAATAGTAAGAAGGATTCCAGATCGTTTCTCCGGTCCCCCTATGTGGCTACGAGTAGGCCTATCGTTGTTACCTCGGACGAAGAAGGCTCGTGTTCAATTCCGGTTAGAAAACGTTTCATGGGTGAGAATATTTCCATATATTTTCTCATAGCACTGTATAAGGAATATCATGGGAACTTAGGGACAAATATTACGTTCGACATGTTCAGTTTGGATGGTGTGTCAAATTACTGCTTTTTTTCGGCGATATTCCCAATTTTGAGTTTGTCAATACCCTGGGAAGTTCTTCTACGTTCGTATCTAGTCAAAAATTATAAAACTAACTAACTCACTGTCACTATCGAACCCGTAGGTTCACGGCCTCGTGGACATAAGCTCTTCATACATCCATATCCTGAGCCAATGTTTTCGAATCATCCCCTGTATAATCTACTTCCCTCAAATAATAGTTAATGTTATTCTCCCACATGATTCTTGGTCTACTAACTGGGCGTTTTCTCTCTGGTTTTCCTACAAGAAGCTTCCATGCAAGTCTTTCTTTCCCCATTCGTGCCACATGTCCTGCCAATCGCAGTCTACGAGACTTAACTGTTCTTATTATATCTGGCTTCCTATAAAGATCATGTAATTCATTGTTATGCAGTATTCTCCATTCATCTGTCTGTTCATCTCTCTTTGGTCCAAAAATTTTCGTAAAACTTTATTCTCAAATACTCGTAATCTCCTTTTCTCCCTTAAAGTAAGAGTCCATGTTTCGCATCCATATAATATAACTGATAGAATAATAGTTTTATATATTTTCAGTTTAACGTTTTTTGAAAGGAGTTGGGACATTAAAAGTCTCTGCAATGCATAATAGCACACATTTCCAGAATTGAGCCTATGTTTAACTTCTTTGTACGTCTCACTCCTGTTTGTGATTACTGTTCCTAGGTATTTGAATTGAACCACTTCCTCAAAATTTCCCTCATTTGACATTAGCTGTCCGTTTCCATTATATAATGTATTTCTATGTGTGACCATATATTTAGATATATTAATATTTACTTCCAATCCCAATTTCTTAGTGTTACTCAGTAGTGTGTGCGTGTTGGCCTTTAGTATCTCCTCGCCATCGGCTAATAGTACATCATCAGCATAAACTAACAGCTTCTTAATACCATTGAGTTGTAGGCCTTCTTCATCCCCTATAGACTTGATGACATGCTCTAGTACAAAATTAAATAGTAGATGAGATAGTGCATGTCCTTGATTCAACCCATTGTGGATTTTTTAAAGTACCCGAAAACTGTTTGCCTACACGCACCTTACTCTTTGTGCCATTTAGACACATTCGTCCAAAAAGTATATAAACGAGTCAAATTTAAAATTCCTCTCTAAACAGGTCGTAAGGTCCGTGAGAAGTGGCACACTTAAAAGTACTGGTATAAAAAAAGGAAAATTTAAACTAATGCAATGAAAAAATATTATTGCTACAATTAATCGTATAACCTTAATATGTTTGTTATACCAATAACTCAATATGGACAAGTATGTATGCGGGCATAGCCGCGAATGCAATTTCAAAGGTTTATATACTAAATGCAATTAATATTTTTCAATAGAATTCCCATATGATTTATGTGAACTACAAAATTATTTTGACAGCTATATAAAGGGTTTAATTTGCGAGTACAGCGTGTATAATACCAATTTATTGGTTTTATATTTGAATAATTAATTCATAATTAACTCTCAGCCTTTTTTTATTTTCATTAAATATAGTTTAATTTGTAATACAGGCGTGTTATTTTTAACGTTGATTTCACTTCATACTAGGATTTTTTATTTTCATTTTTTTTTTTTTTTGTGTTTGTGTAAGCAAATTCTCATGAGTCATAAAATTAGTCTTTCCATTTTCAACTGTTTATTAAATAGGAAACTAAAATGTTTACCCAACATTACAAAACAGAGTGTTCGTTTTATGAGTACAATAAATAACAATTATGAAAATTTTATTACGATCTTTTCAGATTATGTTGAATATTCCCCATAAGGTTTTTAAAAAGTTAACGAAATAACATTTAATTTCAATTTCATGTTATTTATTACATGATTCTTAAAGATTGCATGATTCAATCTGCGGTTACATAACAATTAATCAACTAGCTAATACCCGGCGTGCGCTGCTATATCTAAATAAATTATGTGTTTTTGAATTTAGTGGAATAAGTAAAAGGAAAACTAAATACAAATTTATATGGTTATTATTTTTATATACCCCGTGCTGATTACCCGGAATTGTCCGGGAATCTACGCATCCCGATGTACTTGGCATAAATGAGCTGAAGGACAAAATTCGTTATTTTGAGTTATCCATAAAAGAATACCCGTCGTGCGCTGCTATGCTTGCCCGGGAATCTACTTATCCCTATCTCCTTGGCATCAATGAAAGATAAAAATGGCTATTGTGTGTTATGTGTAAAAGGTAAACATATGCTGTTGCGGACTTTTTTACAGAGGGTTTTTAGATATTCAATTCTGTGTTCATTAATTTTGTGTATTTGTTATGGTTTAGCAGCGTAATCCCTTTAAGGGTAAAAAAGGGACTTTTTCACATTTTCACTACAAAGGTTGTCTTGGAAGGGTGTAGAAGTTGAGCAACTTAACTCTCTTATAGCCTATATTCATCCCGGGAATCTCCTGAACATTTTGCAAAAACCCCCATCACAATCGGATCAACGGTATGGCCGCGCATAAAGTACGAACAAAAAAACAAACCAACAAACAAACGTTCATTTTTATATATTAGATTGGTTAAATCTAATAACAATTAAGTCGATGAAAAATCCAAGGAAGAAGCCCTCCGGGAGGGAAATTAAGCCTTGGTAAAAGAGCCTCAACTAAATTAATGTATCTGAGCGGAATTTAACAATAGTTCTCAACCAAAATAAAATAATACCATAGTTGCCTATTAGAGTCACAATGAGGCGATGTGCTGACCATATGCCACTCAGTGAATCCGTATGAAAATTGGCATAACTAAGATAAGTTTTGGTCCAGAAATTCCATCTAGGGAGTACCGATATCTCCATGAGGGACATATGAGGTATATACGTACATATAATTATTCATAATGAATGCTACATTCAATCTGTGGATTCCGTAAGCAGTATACCGACAGTCGAAAGACAGCGCTAAATACATTCGGCGTACTCGATATTCGACCGCACAGGCCTGGAAGTAGCCGTTCTTCAAGACTCGTTGAATGATTATGCAAAACCTGTTGTAAGATTGCGTTTACCTTTTTTATTATTTCCGGCCGCCATCTGTACCATATATAGTCAGTGTGATTATAATGGTCACAAGCCGAATTTACTGAATGTGTGATAGCGCCACGTTTGTAGCTCTCTATTAAAATGGTTAGACGCACAAAGAATGAAACTAGAATAAGAATAAAAATAATAAATAGTGTTATTCTGTAACAGATTGTTTTTTAAAAGGAATAAGCTTGGCTTGATCATTACCCTGTGTAAGGTATATGTTAATTGGTTTTTCTCATTTTACTTATTATACCCATATTATTAATATTATGTTTATCGTATAAAATCTTGTTTGTACTGTTATATGAAATTTTCATAAGTAATGGCATGAGTGACTCGTGAATCTATCTAGAGGATTTGAAAATCAAGAGTGGCATTTGTTAGGACGATTTAATGAATAAAATTAAACTTTTTACTGAAAAATCATTATTTAAAGGTAGTTACTAATATTTTTAAATATTTATATATTTAATGCAAACGGCGATATTTGAAAAAAAAAATTAGAAATGTGAGGTTACGTAATTCACAGCAACTTGGTCATATTATTTATTGTCAAATAGGATCGCAATATTATAAGAATGCACCCTAGTGGAGAAATGATGAAACACATCAAACTGTATATTATAATCAACATTATAGGTTATTCATTTATTTTTTGCAAACAACTCAGTAAAATCAAGGAATCTGTTCGTTGTTTGCTGTATTTAATGTATTTGTTTGAGAAAAATAATGCTCTGAGCTGTTCAGAATATTAAAAAGGAGGAGATTTCTTTATTACAAAATTAGGAGCTGATAAAGAGAAATCGACAAAGAGCGAGGTGAAACACGACTGTCATTGGTTGTAAAACAGAATGTATTGAAACGTGATTTGCCATTGATAACCATTTGGGGCACGAGTTAAATAGTCTTTGCAAATTTTAATCTCTTTTAAATATGTTATAATTAGTGAAGTATATAGATAATCTATACTGTAAACAGGTATTTGTATCTTTGTGCCGGTTGAGTGCAAGAGAAGGTCTTATGGCCTTAACTCTAACTTTGGCATCGGTTCCCTGAAGTAGTCCCCGCTCGGAGAATCGAATGGGGGACAATTTGACCTCCGGAAAATTTTACCCCAGTTGAGCCCATGTCCGCATTTCTTGACGGTTGTATTTTTACGGTGAAAGATCGTCACTCTTTCGACCAAGGTACTTTGTTTCGTCTGGCGTATCACCTTCTACCAGTTCGGCATGGGTAACCCTATCGGCAGCAATGCTACCGCCGGCATAGCTCTTATGCTCTTAACTCAGCCAGAATAAATAAACAATTATTATTATTATTATTATTATTATTATTATTATTATTATTATTATTATTATTTTAGCCAAATATTTGTTGAGTTCATATGGGATGATAAGGCTTATATTATGCATAATACGCCGTCTATATAGGTGTTTCTATGTTTAATTTAATCACAATTAGCAATTCTTTAATTACTCCTGTCAACAGCTGTTTTTTAATAACCTCTATAATATTTTCTCGAAGTGTCATGTCGAGAGTTTCTTCTCTATTTTTTTCTAAGCCAAAGCCGCCCTCTCTCTTTTTTTGTATAGGTGCACCTTTTCAGGTCCAGTTGAGATAGTGGCAATGTCTCCCTTTGCTTCCATTAATTCTAGCAAATATCCTCCTGCTTGCTTGCTTCCAATATATAGAGAGAAAAAGACTGCTGATTTATGGTCTTTAATTTTAGAAGCGACGAGAAGTCTCCACCAGCCTTTTATCCTCACCTGCTTGCTCTTTTTACGCAGGGCGTCAATATGTACGAGTTTGAATTACCCCAATCACATTTTCCACTCCCCAGTTTTATTGATATTCTCGTGTGCCATGGATGTGTTGTAAAGCAAAGCCAACCTGGTTACTTCATTTAAAAGCTTATTTTCTAACGTTAAAATGCACGTGAAAACTTAATTATTCTGCACAAAAATGCCTTAAAATATTATTAATTTATACATGGTGTTCCAGAACTCTTTGGTAAAATCAATAGGGAATGTAAATAAGTTAAATAGAATAAACCTTTCTGGTTATAGAAATTTTGCAGACTAACAATTTGGATTAGAAAACAAATCATGGTTAATAATAATAATAATAATAATAATAATAATAATAATAATAATAATAATAATAATAATAATAATCATAATAATAATAATAATAATAATAATAATAATAATAATAATAATAATAATAATAATAATAATAATAATAATAGAAATAATGTTTTATTTATTCTGGCAGAGTTAAGGCCATAAGGCCTTCTCTTTCACTCAACCTGCACAAATACAAATAAATATTGGACAAATATAGATATACACTATATCAATTATAAACAGTTAAAGATACTTTAAATGTAGCAATGTATATATCATGTACAAACCAAAATTTTATACGATAATAACAATAATAATACTTACGATAATGATAATAATAATAACATTAATAATATTAATAATAATTATTATGATAATGATAATAATAATAACAATATATAATAATAATAATAATAATAATAATAATAATAATATTCTCCCACTTCATTTTTGGTCCACCAATTGGGCGTATTCCCTTTGAGTTTTCTACAAGAAGCTTCCATGCCCCTCTTTCATTTCCCATTCGTGCCACATGTCCTGTCTATCGCAGTCTACGAAACATTACTGTTCTTATATTTGAAGAGAAAAATTTTCGCCTAGACCAGGACTCGAACCCGGGACCCTTGGCTTTCCGGGCCAAGTGCTCTACCAACTGAGCTACCCAGGCGAGTTACGATCTAGACGCAAATTTTTCTCTTATGTACGTTGTAATTCCCTCGTGCCAAATGCTTGAAACCATAGCTTCTATCTTTGCAAATGGCGGCTTCTAAGTTAAGAAGACATTTATTGGGAATTTAACACTACTTTATAGCCAGTAGGGCTTCTATTCACGATTTTTATTATTAATTTAACACTTCTCATAGAAGGATAAATTATATTTGAAGAGAAAAATTGTCTTATTATATCTGAGTTCCTATAAATACCATGTTATAAAGTCTTCTCCATTCAACTCACTTTGGTCTAATATTGTTCTCAAATATTCGTAAACTTTCCTCCTCCCTTAGAAACAGAAGAAGAATCTAAATTATCAGTAAGTTGTGCAGAATACAAAGACAGTTAAACGACTCCGGGAAAAAAAGAACTAAATTATTGTAGGTTGCATAATAAATACAACTCAGTATCAGAAATTCTGAACGTTAATCAACAGTTCGGAATTTCATAAGAAAAAATGTTCACCATGGAAGAGTGGTCCGAAGGAAGTACTTTAAAATTAAAATATAAAACTATGGGATATTCAACTGAATCCTGCCGATGATGGGACAAGTCCCGAAAGCGCTACAGTTAAATAACTAATTAAGTTGAGGAGACGGACCTTTCAGGTGAATATTCCATGATTTTATATTTTAATTTTGAATAATACCTCAACGGAACACACCATGAATGTTATAAAAGTTGAGGAATTAATTTATTATAAGTAATGCCACGAGTGATTTCGAATTTATCTAGAGAATTTGGAAATCAAGAGTGGCATTTGTTAGGACTATTTAACGAATAAAATTAAGCTGTTTACTCACAAATCATTATTTAACTATAGTTATTTTAAAATATTTATATATTTAATGTAAACGGCGATGTTTGAAAACAAATGAGAAGCGATAGGTACGCTTCATCTGCTTCTTTTGTTTATCACTGCAACAAGATCATACTATTTATTGCCAAAGGAACGCAATATTGTAAGAATGCTCTCTAGTGGAGAAATAATGAAACACATCAAACTGTATATTAATTAATTTCTGATGTCGTATGATGTAAATATGACAATTATATTTTTCTGGATTGTTACCTGGGAAAAAATACATTTAAGAAAGTGCAAACAGTGGTTTCTTTTTTTGGTGGTATCATCAATTGCTACAAATGTTTTTATATTAACTCCCGCATGCGGCATGTGTTGACATTCATGCACTATATATATAATCTGGTAGCCGTATTTCTTATGGGCTCAGTCACTGCAAAATAATGGTCAGACCTGTTCAGAATATTAAAAAGGAGGAGCCTTCTTTAATATGGTAATTATAACACTGATAAATATTTCGTGAAACACGACTCTGATTGGTTGTAAAACAGAAATCATTGAAACGTGATTGGCCATTGAGTCCCATTTGGGGCATGAGTTAAATAGTCAACGAAAGAAAATTAATTAAAATACTGATCAAATTACTCACTGTACCATCACTTTTTACACTCACTATATACTCGTATTATTACATCTTCTTCTTCAGGATGATGTTTTTAAAAAAATCTTCAAGTGTAGGATTATATTGGCAGAGTTATCTTCACAAACCTAATTAATATCATAATGAGAATTTAATGAAAATGCTACTTGATGCATGTAACAATGAAGTTCTGAACCTTATCTAGTTCAATTAAGTAGGTTGATTAACGGAAATCTTAATATATTTAATGCATAGTTAATATGTATCTTCTTTTGCTTGTAGCAATTCATTAGAACGGTCCCTTACATGTGACAAAGGGTAAAAGCGAACTTAAAAACAGCACAATTATTTAGTATATTCATTTTTTTAAAGTGGTCTCAATCGTATTCAATAATGTCAGTCGCCCTGGAGTAGTCGATAGAGTCCCTACTTCCACTCCGGCGACCCGGGTTCGATTCCCGGCGGGGTAGGAGATTTTTAATCTCCATCTTGCATCTGGGTGTGTGTCCTGTCCTTGTGTATATAAGTAAGAATGAAAGAAAGTTAACAGAAAGATAAAACAAGAAGGAAAAACAGTGTAAACGAAAAGAGTGAAAAATCGCGTTTAACAGATTGTTTCATTTTCTGTTAACAAGTAGGCCTATGTCCAAACAAGTAGACTCTTGCGATAGCATTTAAGATAATATTAAAATACATTTTAATGTTTCAGGGATCAAAAAACAAAAGATTAATATAGATGACACTTTTCAAGCTTTTGTTTTCCTTTTTTACAATCAATAGTAGAAAGGCTGTATTAGAATCTCATTTCTGTTAATATATTCAGACGTTCCGGAAAAAAGATCACATCTTGGGCAATACAAATGATACTTTTTGTGATTATTTTTAATTATTAATAGCCGTCAGTGCACTGCAGTAATATATATTGTGAAGTTTCGAGATCAAATAACATTAAGACACCTTTTTTCCCCTAGTCGTCATGAGAAATTATGAGTTGTATGTTCATTGCAATGGAACATTTAAGCATCTATGAATTCTGCAGAATTCAATAAAACGTTAAATATATATAACATATAATAGACTCATGACTACATGCAGAAATAAAAAATGCACTGTTTACTTAAATAAAATTAAAGATTACGGGTGCAATGTGAAAAAAAGATGTTCAAAGTCTCAGATGGAAAATTAATAATGTTTTTTTAAATCTTTATATTCTTTTCGTATCTCTCATTTTAGAAGTACAGTTGCATGTCCCAGATCACCCGACTCTATAGTGTCATCTAACGGAAGAGGGATTTTAGAATTTGGAAACACATAGGTCTATATTTTTTTTACTAAAAGGTAACAAATTTGTGGATACCACGTCTATTGCTACAAATTTTAATTTTCTAAGTAGGGCCTATTAATAAAAAAATTAAAATTCAAGCAATTAAATTGATGGATGCAAGAAGAAAGGTTGCCCAGAATAACATTGGAATGGTGTCCACCTGGAAAAAGAAGGAAAGGAAGACCTCGAATCTCGTGGATGTAAACTATATGAAACTGGAATGAGAACAAGAGGACTGGAGGACATGGAGTAGATGGATGGAGACGAGTGGAGAAAGAAAATAAAACTTTAGGCACAGAAAGATGTGTAAACATTGAAAATGTGGACATAAATATAAATTAATAATAATTACGATATAATGTTGACACCAAAGTTTTTAAATATCTTAATAAAAGAACTTAGAGGACATGAAGGGCTTCCCCGAATGAGAAATCAACTCAATCCAGGGCCTCCTCCGAGACAAATTGATTTCATAAGAAATAATAATCTTATAAAATAAAAATAAATATAGATATAATTGTAAAATATCAATAAATAAGTCAAAAGTAATGGCGTTTATTGGTAAATATGGAATTAGGTCAAAAATTGTACTGGATAACAAAATAATAGAACAAATATCACATTTCCAATATTTGGGATGTGATATAACTTATAGAGCAAATAAAGATATAGAAAATAAAGTAAATAAATTTCAGGCTATTTGTGGAACCATAAAAAGAACCTTTGGTCGGAAAACAAGGAAATATACGAAACTTAAAATTATATAAAACAATGGCTGTTCCTTTGTTGTTGTATGGAAGTAAAAATTGGATAATGATATGAGGGGATAAAAGCAGGATACAGACTGCGGAAATGCTATTTTTACGTAATGTGAAAGGATGCACAAGAGCGGATAGAATAAGGAATGAAACTATACGAGAAGAATTAAATATATATAAAATTGAAGATAATATCAGCGAAAATAATAAGAAATGGACAGAACACTTAATGAGAATGAACAACGAAAGAATACCAAAAAGAACCTTCCTGTATAATCCCAGAGGAACAAGAGATGTTGGCCGACCACGTAGAAGATGGACTTCACTTTTAACTTCGCCGGAACAGGCTGCATAGCCTAAACTTTGTAGTAGAGGAAGGAGAAGAAAATAAATATAATGATGTTAAAGTTAAATTAAGAAAAAATAGTGCTAATTAACTGATTAACTCACTAGCACTATCAAACCCGTAGGTTCGTGGTCGCGCGGACATAAAGCTCTCCATACATACGTATCCTGAGATAATGTTTTCCAATCATGCCCTTTATAACCTACGCCCCTCAAATCATGATTAATGTTATTCTCCCAATTGATTCTTGGCCTACCTACTGGGCGCTTCCCTTCTGGTTTTCCTACACGAAATTTCCATGTTCCTGTTTTATTCCCCATTCGTGCAACATGTCCTGCCCATCGCAGTCTACAAAACGTAACTGTTCTTATTATACTCGTATCTAGTTTCCTATTCAAATCATGTACCCCACTGTCACACAGTCTTCATTCGCCTATCTGTTCATCTCTGTTTGGTCCAAACATTTTTTCTAAGAATTACATTTCCACAATTGAGTCTAGGTTTAATTTCTTGATGTTCTCATTCCTATTTCTAATTATTGTTCCATGGTATCTTTACCTTGTCGTGGTGCAGTGGCTTGCGTGCTTAAATGATCCCGAGAGCTATGTTGTCGGTAGCATTACTGCCGATAGGGTAACCCATGCCGGACTGCTCGAAGATGATAAGCCAGACAAAAAAAGTACCTTGGTCGAAAGAGTGACGATCTTTCACCATAAAAATACAATCGTCAAGAAATGCGGACAAGGGTTCAACTGGGGTAAAAATTTCCGGAGGTCAAATAGTCCCACATTCGGTTCTCCGGGCGGGGACTACTTCAGGGAACCCATGCCAAAGGCTCAAACACAGAGACATCTTCCTAGGAACATGGGATGTTAGGACTTTATACAATAGCGTGGCGCTAGAGGTATTAACACATGAATTAGATAAATCACCCTTGGATATAGTCTTTTTAGGAAGTTAGATGGCCAGGAGAAGGTAGTTTGGAATCAGGAAGCTTTGCATTATATTACGGGGGTGCGGAAATACCTAAATTTGGAACGAGTTTTTTAGTCCGAAAGAGAATCCTGTCCGCTATCCGAGATATTAAGTTTGTCAGTGATAGGATATCATACATAATTCTAAAGGGTAAACAACATTATTTTGTAATCGTAAATATACATGCTCCCATAGAAGATTAAGATGACAAGTATGTCCGCGCGGCCATGAACCTCCGGGTTCGATAGTGCCAGTGAGTTAGTTAGTTAGTATATAAATTCAACCACTTCTTAAAATTTTCCTAATGTGTCATTAATTGTCCATTTCCATTACATATCGGTAATAATAATAATAATAATAATAATAATAATAATAATAATAATATAATAATAATAATAAAGAAAGCAAGCACATAAACTGTTGGTGACAGAAATTGACTTCTGGAGGAGGGCTTCTAGAAATTCAAGAAGAGATAAAGTAGAATTTCAAAATTAGAGAAATAATGAATGTTCAAAAAAATGTTCTACACGTTATTGAAGAAAGAAGACTGGAATGATTTGGCCACGTAAAGAGAATGTCAGATGACAGGATACCTAAGATGATATTAAATTTTGAATCGGAGAGCAACAGAAAAAAGGGGAAACAGAAAGATCAGTGGATTCAAGAAGTGCATAGGAGTAATGGTGTCCAGAGGATTAACAGAGAGTGATGCAGAGAATAGGAATGTATGGAGGACTAAACTCCACAATGAGTTGTAGGAAAACTACTGTATTGATGAGAAATTCCTAATAAAAAGACAATAATACAAAATACAATTTGATTAAATCCATTGTACAAACAAATACGCTTGACTTTTAGCCATCATAGGACAAATTTGTTGTTTTGTATTGTGAAGCAGTGTTTCCTTTATTTATACCCTCATTTGTAGAGCTAATAACGTAGAGCCTTATGCGGCCAACACTTCTGTAATAGAATTGCGTAACTCATTCAAGTAGATATACTGAAATAACTCAGGGCGTCAAAGTTAAATTCCTCTTCTAAAAGGAATGATGCTATAAGATCTGGAGATGAACACAAATTAGAGATTCCTAAGGGAAACTAACTTCAAACAACAAACTCTGTCTAATTCTCAAATTTCTGTGCCAACTAACAAACTAGTTATTATATTGTTTCATCTGTCAATTTTCTTGTTTGTGGTTGTTTCACGAATGTAACATTAGCCAAATATAAGTGACATCATTGCTTTATTACTACTTTAAAATAGTTACTTTAGTTTAGGCCGAAATCTGCAGTTAATATAATAATAATAATAATAATAATAATAATAATAATAATAATAATAATATCTATCTATCTTTCTATCTTCGGGTTTTTACAGCTGCTGCCTTCTTCCCATGCCATACCTCCACAGCCTACGGTCTTGGGCATCTTCGATGCTTAGCCCTCTAGCTTGCATTACTGTCTTCATGTTTTCCTTCCATGTTAACCTTGGTCTCCCTCTTTTCTTCTTTCTGTTCGGATGCCATTCATATAGTTGCTTCGGCCATCGCTCATCATCCATTCTTAAAACATGCCCTAACCACTTTAATTCCTTCTCCTCAATTCTTTCAATTGTGCTTTCTTCTGCTTCCATTATGTTTCTGATTTTCCTTGTTTGTGACATGTTCTAATTTAGACTTTCTATAATAACAATAATAATAATAATAATAATAATAATAATAATATAAAAATAATAATAAAAGTAATAATGTTTTATATACTCTGGCAGACTTAAGGTTATAAGGTCGTCTCTTCCACTCAACCAACACGAAAATAGAACTACTTGTTTACAGTATAGATTATCTACACACTATACTAATTATAAAATGTTTCAGAGACATTAAAAGACTGCAATGTAAATTTTAGGAACAGAAATATTTTAGTTTTAGTTGGTGCTGTCCTACCTTTGTGTATCTTGTATATTAAATTATTCATAGTTAGTTTAACTAACAACTTACATACTTACGAACTGACACTATCGAACCCGTAGGTTCATGCCCGCACGGACATAAGCTCTCCATACATCCTATCCTGAGCTAATGTTTCCTAATCATTCCCTGTACAATCTACTTCCCCCAAATCATGGTTAATGTTATTCCCCCACCTCATTCTTGGTCTACCGACTGGGCGTTTTCCCTCTGGTTTTCCTACAATAAGCTTCCATGCAAGTCTTTCATTCTCCATTTGTGCCACATGTCCTGCCAATCGCTGTCTACGAAACTTAACTGTTATTATATCTGTATTCCTATAAAGACCATGTAGTTCACTGTTACGTGGACTTCTCCATTCACCTGTCTGTTCATCTCTCTTTGGTCAAAATATTTTGCTAAGAACTTTATTCTCAAATACTTGTAGTCTCCTTTCCTCCCTTAAAATAAGAGTCCATCTTTCGCATCCATATAATATAACTGGTAGAATTACAGTTTTATATATTTTCAGTTAAAACTTCTTTTGAATGGAGTTGAATAATAATAATAATAATAATATTGTTATTATTATTATTATTATTATTATTATTGTAGTAGTTGTTAATAGTAAAACAATTGTGTTTCCTCTCGAAAAATGTTGGTCCATGAGCCTATAACAATTTTTATTATCGATATAATGCAATATATATTTTACTGATGTCCTGTGAATGTATTTGAGAAAGTGCTATCGGATAATATTATAGTGTTATGTCCGGATAGTTATCTTGCAAGGAAGGAGCGGAATAGGCAGTTTCTGTTAGCTGTAATTATCCTCTTGATTGGATAGCGTTCGCAGAGCTGGTGTGTTTTGCAATTACACAACTCGTGTTACAATGTTAATTACAAACTGCCATCACTTCTTCTATTATATTGTACTCGCTAATTGTACATCGTAATCCAATATTTCGTGAGAAAAATCTTTTAAAAAATTCGATCTCATTTTCTAACACAACACCTTTATCAGTTACAAATACAAACGTTTAATTAACACAAATAATACTATCTGATTTGGTATCTTATTAGGCGGATAAATAGATCTACGATTATTACACTACGAATCTATAGAAATAAGATTACTGTATTGAGTTAATATTTTATTTAATGATGTCATTTATGATATCAGTTTATTAGAATAGCAATTCAAATCTGTGCATAATATTACCGAGAAATAATTCTTGAAGCCCTCTTATTTCCAGCTTGAGGTTCTTTTACGTCTAGTATTTTTTTTTTTTTGTAAATCTACTCGTGGTTTTCTTCCCTTCTGAGAAACGTCGAGAATCCATAGTCAAGATTTTCACGCACTTAAAAATCCAACAATCACGGCTGGTTTGAATCCGCGAACCTCGGTTATAAAATCTCTAAATTACCAGGATGCGCTCTCTCTCTCTCTCTCTCTCTCCTCTCTCTCTCTCTCTCTCTCTCTCTCTCTCTCTTAATTTACCAACAAACTGAAAAATATTCTATCATCTAAGTGACAGAAACATCTCACTAATAGTATTCTTTTAAAAATTAATAATTTGTTTTCTTTATAGAAGTAAATATCAATAAAATTAAATATATGATCACACGTACAAATAAATTATATAATGGAAATAGACAGGGACATTTTGAGGAAGTGGCTGAATTCAAATACCTAGGAACAATAATCACAAATAGGAATGAGATGCACAAAAAATTAAACATAGGCTCAATTCTGGAAATGCGTGCTATTATGCATTGCAGAGACTTTTGATATCCTAACTCCTTTCACAAATCGTTAAACTGAAAATATATAAAACTATTATTCTACCAGTTATATTATATGGGTGCGAAACATGGACTCATACTTTAAGGGAGGGAAGGAGATTACGAGTATTTGAGAATAAAGTTATTAGGAAAATTTTTGGACCAAAGAGAGATGAACAGACAGGTGAATGGAGAAGACTAATTAACAATGAACTACGTGGTCTTTATATGAAGCAGATATAATAAGAACAGTTAAGTCTCGTAGACTGCGATGGGCAGGACATGTTGCGTCTATGGGGAATGAAAGACGTGCATGGAAGCTTCTTATAGGAATTATTGGTGTGATAGCTTCTCGTTGCTTTCCACACCGGTGAAATATAGTAATGATGAAGGTCAGATGATGTTTGGGGACATTTTAGGCCTTAAAGCTACTTTACATTTGTCTTAATGTGAGGAAAACCCGTATTTATACCTAATGTCTTATATTTAAGCAATATATTAATTCATTACAGTTTATTACTTTTTGGCATTTTTTATGATTAGTTGATTGGAGTTGTTCTTCCTTTATGTGTATATACTATATATTATTATTATTATTATTATTATTATTATTATTATTATTATTATTATTGTTGTCATTATTTTAATTATCTTTAACTTTATTGAATTATTAGAACTTATTTTTATTATTGCTCAGTTTAACCAGATAATCGTTTAGTGTCTAATATTATTGTGATTTTTGTATTTGAATGACATATAGGTTTGTCCTGGAGAGTGGAAGAGAAAGCCACGTGGTCTTAACTCCTCCAGGTTAATTAAATAATTAATAAAAATAATACCCCCACAGGAGAGAATTTTCAATTCTGAAACACCTACATGCGTTTTCCCAGAATAAACGATCAGCTCAATTCCGAAGTCCAAGGATCTCTTATTAGAGAGGTTCAAATTTATAATATTATTGTAAAAGCTCATGCTTTCATCATAATTTTCTTTGCCCACAAGAAATCTTGAACATTTAAGACAATATACACTATTCATTCATACTTTCATACCAAACAGGGAGAATAATATATTGGTAATCGTGTTAAACGAATTCCAATCAGCGTTTAGGTTTATAATTTCGGTTTTAGTCAGTACTGAAATTTTAATTAATACATCGTTCATATCTTTCCAATTAGTAAATTTAACAAAAATGAAACAATCAATAGTCATATTGCTATGTTTTGTTTGAAATCTTATGATATCAGAAAATGAGTTTCTTCTGGTTTAGTTTCATTTCCAGGCTACAGATCGATTTTAGAAGTTCTATACAATCACAGGATAAGAGGTAAAAGTATCAACTACAGCTTCAGAATAGAAATGCGCTTATTTTGTATTGAAAGGGTACAAAGGTTCATACAGGCTTCCTCCCAGTACCACGAGCAGAATAAGAAGAAACCTATCATTGAAGATTAAAAAATACCTAAAGTCTTCAATTAGTATCAATGCAGAAAAAAACTCTGATGGTTTTAGCTGTTCTTTAGCTAACAGCATCTTAACTTCGATCAAGTTCCCTATATTTTGAAGAAGATGAATTGATCTATGACCGCTGAAATAAATTAGAATATATACAGGGCGTTTCAGAATAAGTATTACAGACTTCTAGGGGTTGTAGAGGGGACTTAGTAGATAAAGTTTTGATAAGGAATCCATGTCCGGAAACGTACCATTTCAATATAAAATAAGTTTGAAAATCGAGACACTATGGGCTGATATCATGTGTCTTGTGTTTCAGAATAAGTATTACAACCCCTAGGGGTTGTACTGAACTTCTCGTGTCGGAGGAAAATCTTCTTGTACGAATTCTGGCGGCAGCAAAAATTATTGAGCACACATCAGGTCGTGTCGGGGAGGAGGTGTATGAAAACATGCGTCGCAGGTACATTTTGTGCAACGAACAAGAGGGTCCCCACTTGGAACCACACTTGTAGTATAACCCCTAGAAGTCTGTAACACTTATTGTGAAACACAAGAGACACGATATCAGCCCATTGTATTTCGAATTTAAAACTTACTTTACATCGAAATTATACGTTTCCAGACATGGGTTCCTTAACGAAACTTTATCTACTAAGTCCACTCTACAACTCCTAGAAGTCTGTAACACTTATTCTGAAATCGTTATGTAATCGTTATATTGACAATATATCCTATAAGATCATCATCATCATCATCATAGTACATTCACGAATTTAGGCCATTTGTTGACCTGTTTCGGCCTCAAGAGAAACACCATCCAGAAGTCTTTTGAGTGGACGTCCTGGTCTTCTTCTTCCAGCAGATTGATAGCTTAACATTTGTTTGGGTATCCTGTGATCTTCCATTCGATGAACATGTTGCATCCATCTTGACTTATAACCAAAAATTTTGTTTTCTAAAGTTTCCATGTGTAATTCTTCAAAGATTCTTCTAAGATGTATAAGATATATTGGCTTTAATGTATTTAACCATTTAAATGAAATAGTAGAATCACGAATGAGAAGAATTCACTTATTTTATGTTGAATTACATATCATATATAATATAATAACCTATAGTTATACATGATTTTGTTTTCACTATGGTCCAATGCATTTAAATAACTGGCACGAAAAATTAGTGTTTCGCTTATGTTAACATTAATACATTTTATTGTAAAACTACGTTGAAGTATTAGATACATAATTAAATTTATAAAATTACCCTGTAGGTACGTCGTCTCAACTCTGTAGATATTAATTCACAGATAATTTAAATTTTACATACAATGTTTCAGGTTTGTACTTTTTAATACTTAAAATTCCATTCCCGATTACAATCTGAAATTATAATTTATTATTGTGATTGTTAAATTTTAATGTAGGAATTTTTTTCATGGTTGGTGTTGACGAGAGGACCATGTGATCTTAACTTCACCATCCTTAATGTAAGTATTAATACTAATTAAGTAATTACACTGAGCAACAAAATAGAAACTTTTTTTTTTGCCTCAGGAAGAAAAATATGTTATTCTGATGGTATGTTTTCTCCTGAATTCAAATATGATATCGGTTTTCTCCATCACGCAAGGTTTCCGAGAGGCAGGAATTTATAATTTCAAACACTTTAATATTTTCTACATTCGTAACTACACAATATTCGAACATTCAGACTCACCTAAAAAGTAAGATAAGACGATTTTCTGCTATATTTCACCTTTGGAGCATCCCTCTTGATGGTCCAACAATAATCGTTCAGAATATTAGGATTTAATTTGCCTTGATATCTCTTTTCCATAGCTGAAATCTCCTGAGTTAGCTCATTTGGTTTTATTTTACAATGGACAAATGGACGAAAAAAGTTTATTAAAAAATAATTATTTAAATCCATTAATTGGAATTGAAATAAAAGAAAACTGTGGGTGATGGAGAAATTCCGAATACATATTTGAAAACACGATAAAAAAACTGCGTTAAGTAGAACCATTGGTACTCATTAGACAAAAATTATGTTGACCAGTGTTATAAATGTATGCTGGACTAGTATTATTATTTCTTGCTAAAAGGTTTAATCAAGAATAAATCATCATCACTACCTTCACTTCAAGTTTTAGACGATTCGCCTGTTCCGAATTCACAAAGATTCCTTCCATCTCTTCCTAGGTCTTCCTACATCCCTTAATCCTTTTGGTTTATAATGATATGCAATCTTGGGCAATCTTGCTTCTTTCATTCTCTGAACTTGTTGTTCCCAGCCGACGGAGTGTTGTTGAATTGTATTATCTATTGAATATTTTTCTAATTCTCTTTTTATTCCTTCATTTCTTATGTGCTCCAATTTTGTGGATCCTTTCTTAGAAAGGTCATTTCTGCACTTTTTACTTTACTCGAACTCCTCTTATTTGTCACTTAGGACTCATTACCGTATAGACGTACCGGTACCGCCATTGTTTTATCGAAGTTCAATCTTATATTCTTCCTTGTTTTATGTTTTATTGTTCTATGAATGGTGGTGCATATCATTTGAAATTTTGATAATTTATTGTTTATATAATTTCTTGTTCCATATCCGCAAGACAATTCACAACCCAGATAATTACAATTTAACACTTTTGATAGAGGTTTATTTACTATTATTATTTTCGACCTCATGGAGCACTTTCCTAAAAAGGTCATTATTTTGGTCTTCTCTATGGATATTTCAAAATCGTATTCTTTACTTATTTCATTTAAACAGTGTAGAGAGAATTTTAAATCATTTTCTCTATTTTGCGTTATAATATCGTCAGCATATAGTAAAATGTTAAAATTTGTTATATTATTTATTCTTATTCCTTTCTTAACATTTTTTTTTCCAGCTTTGTACTAGGTCATTAATATATATATTAAAGGGTGGGTGATCTACTACACACTAATACTACGTACAAGTATAAATAAGGCCTATAATTATTTTTTGTTCTCAATTTTCTTTCGTTTAATTTTTTCATCAATTTTTTTGTTTATATAAATATTTTGGACACAGGTAAATAAACCCTTATATGTTTACTGTCAAAGGAATAAGTTACTTTAAAAATGTGCTGAATAGTGCTGGTCATGAGATTTCAAAAATATGCTTTCTTTAATGGAAGATTCCTTCATAATAAAGACGACTTGTGACGTGATTCATATGCGTACACTTTATTAAGATCCATATCAAAATGACACAAACGAAGAAGAGTATTTCAACGTCATCCCATCTCATATTGGGGAGTTTTAGTACTAAGAGCACCTCACATACACTTTCCTTGTATCTTCTCTATCTCAATCTACAAGAATGGCATATGTTCATTAAAATCTATTTTTCTTTTAATACAGTAAAAGCTCCTTATTTGCGGGGGATATGTACCGCAAATATGGCGCGAATACAGAAACCGCGCATATGCGATGGTAATTTGTACGGGTATACAGGGAATACGTTCCAAGGTTCAAAAATAAAATTTAAATTATCAAAATAAAATCAATTAATGAGAGATTTTGTACAACTACTATTAATTATTACCGTTTGGATTAGGCAAGGGCTTAAAGAACTTAGTATTTTTTTTTCTGTTTTGCCGCTTTTAAAAGCTCTTCCAATTCAGATTGATATTCAGCTGTGAATCCAGCGATAGAATTCCTTATTTTGTCTTCGGATTTCTTGATGAATCGTACAGTTGATTCACTAATATTGAAACAATGTGATATAGACGCAAAAGACTCGCCAAAGCGTAAACGGTCAAGCATTTTTATATTTACTACAACACTGCTTTTTTCCGCTTCGGAACTAATCTTCTTTCATTTTACTAGACATTATAAACTGGCAACAGAACGGATAAGACACGTGTTATTCGATCAAAATTATTGCAACGAACGACAAGTTGAAACAATAAAACAGCGATCGTGGCGAGGGCGGCGGTGGCTTTTAACAACGAACTTTAGGCTTAGTAACAAGAAGATTTGTTTTATTTTGATATTAATTTTTCCATTTGGTTTGAATCACTCTTTGTAAAAATCACCTTGGCACGTACCTGCACTAAAAAAAAGTTGCCGATACGTTAATAAATTATACTAATCCTTCTAATATACCGACTAGATCCGCGAATAAAGAATTTTTTGGCCGCGAATACAGGAACTGTGTCGCAATTTTTTTAACCCGCGAATAATGAAAACGCGAATAAGGGAACCGCGAATAAGGAGCTTTTACTGTATTTTAATATTGTGATTGATTATTTTAATGTAACATATGTATGCCCTAGTTAAATGCAAGATAAGATTAAACGGCTATGTCTCCATCAGGATATATATATATATATATATATATATATATATATATATATATATATGCTATAATGCATTAACCAATTTTGAAATACTGACATTCGAATTTGTAAAATCATATCCAAGGAATAAAACATATATTAAAGCATGAAATTAAAGGCGGTGTAACTGACTGAAGGTCTCTTTTATAGTATACGGTAACAGTTAGAGATGTGGCTGTTATGTTAGGGATCATGAGTTCGACTCCAAGCTACACCATGAAATGTTTGTACTTGTTTATAGGGTCTAGAACGATGTTTACTTAGCATCGTGAGAACAATTGACTACTTGTTATCTGTAAAACCTGGGCACTTACTTTAAGGGGGGGAAACAGATGACAAGTATTAGAGAATCGAGTTCTTACGAACATTTTGGGTCAAAGAGAGACGAACAGGCAGGTGAATAAAGAAGACCACATAACAGTGAGCTACATGAATTTTATGCGAAACGAAATGTAATAAAAACAGTTAAGTATCGAAGACTGCGATAGGCGAACGTATGACACGGATGGGGAATGAATGAGAGGCATGAAAACTCCTTGTAGGAAAATCGGAGGAAAAGGGCCCAGTGGATAGGCCAAGATTGAGGTGCCAAAACAACGTTAACCTCGTTTTAGGGAAATAAATTATACAGGCTAAATGGGAGTTTTGGAGGAGTAATACATCCTTAAAAATATGTTTGTTATTCCAACTAACAATATTATGTAACGGCCCCAGGTAGATTTACGGCGAAGACCTCATCAACTGTTATGGAATAATAATAATAATAATAATAATAATAATAATAATAATAATAATAGCTTTATTTTACCTGGCAGAGTTAAGGCCTTAAGGCCTTGTCTACCACTCAACCAGGTTTAAAAAAAAATACAAAAGAAAAGTCTTAAATCTAAATTACAATATATATATATATATATATATATATATATATATATATATAACGATTACAAGTTATGAATACAATACAATTAATATTTATAATGTATTTTGATTTACTCTAAATTTAACGAATTAAATATATAATATGTACAAGATATATAAAAAAAACGAGGAAAAGATTAATGACATAGTATAAAATTAAATAAATAGAGAAAAATTAATTATTAGACAACAGGTAACTGTATAAGCGTGACTTAAAGGTGCCAAGTGTGCGGCAACCCCTGATATCTTGAGGAAGGAGATTCCAGGAGCGGGCGGAGGCTACTGTGAAGGAAGTAGAATAGGAGGAAGTGCTATGAAGAGGAATTGTTAGCAGACTGCTATCTTGTGACCTAGTGTCAATATTGTGGTAGGAGGATAACTTCTCAAATCTGGACGCCAGGTAAGTAGGAATGTAGGAATTCAGAAGCTTGAAAAGTAGCGAAAGAGAGTGCAATTTACGTCTGTCAGTAAGACGGAGCCAAGAGAGGTTATTAAAGTGTTCGGAAATATGGTCATAACGGCGGATATTGAAAATGAATCGAATGCAAGCATTATGAACACGCTGCAGTCTCTGCGACAAGGCATAGTTTAGATCATTATATATAATGTCACAATAATCGAAGTGTGGTAACACAAGATTCTGCACTAGGATTTGTTTTAACGAAACTGGGAGAAAATTCTTTAAACGTCTAAGATAATGTAAGATGGAGAAAGTCTTTTTACATATGTGTTTCACTTGTGTTTGCCAGGTTAAATTTGCGTCTAGATGTAGTCCAAGATCTATTACTGAAGAAGAATAAGGGATAATTATATTATTTATAGTAATGTTTGGAAGTGTAGATATGTCAAAGGTTGTAAGCAGTCTTTGTTGTCCCATTAGAATTACTTGTGACTTGTTAGGATTTAGATTTAGACCGATACTTGAAGACCAGTTAAAGATGGATATGAGATCGTCATTCATTTTCATCAAGCTGTTATAGAGAGAATGAGGAGGTGAATGTAGGTAAATTTGGAGATCATCAGCATAGAGGTGATAACGGCAGTGCTTTAGTACAGTTGGCAAATCATTTATGTAGATTGAGAAAAGAAGAGGTCCGAGAACACTGCCCTGGGGGACTCCAGCCGGCACGTTACGCCAAGTCGAAGATCTAGAGTTTAATGAAACGTATTGTTGACGACCGTGCAGGTATGAGTCGAACCAGGATACAGCGCTGTCAGACAAATGTAGGTGCTTGAGCTTTATCATAAGTAAGTCGTGGTCTACTGTGTCAAAAGCTTTGCTGAAGTCAAGTAAGGTTAAAGGAGTCAATTGACGTCTGTCCACGGCTTCACGAATATCTTCGGTAATTTTTAGCAAAGCTGTGGTTGTGCTATGACCAGATCTAAAGCCGGATTGATAAGGATCAAGGAGGTGATTTTCTTGGAGATAATCAGTCATTTGCTTATGTACAATATATTCCAGGGCTTTAGATAATGTCGGAAGGATGCTAATCGGTCGGAAGTCATTACAGTTAGTAGGTGTACTTATTTTTGGTATAGGCCGAACTCTAGACTGTTTCCATACAATAGGGAAGATAGAAGTTATAAGGGAAGCATTGAAAATATGAGTCACTGTGGGTAGAATAATGTCAATGATTTTATTTAGCATTAAAATGCTGATGTTATCTGTTCCTTGCGCATTGGATTTAATCCGCTTGAGTGCTTTTTTAACGTCTATAGGCGAAATGTCGTAAAAGTAAAATTTATCTCTTCCTATATGTGGGGATGGGGATAAGTCTTTAAGAATGTCTATTTTAGTCTTGTTGTCTGGAGGTGTCTTGGGTATTGAGGTAAAATGTTCATTTAAGTCATCTACAGAAATGTCTATAGAGTCAGTTGAGGGATTCAACTGTCTAAGTCCCATTGCACGGAGCTTTCGCCAAGTGTCCCGTGCACTTATTTCAGGTCCGATTATACTGTGGGCGTGTCGTAGTTTGGCATTACGTATAGTTTGTGTAGTTGTGTTTCTAAGTTCTTTGTACAGTTGCCAGTTCTCGTCATTTTTATGTCGTCTGTATGTTCGGTATGCTTTGTCTCGTTTTGACATAAGTTCACGTATTGAATCATTCATCCAGGGAGCAGGGGAGCGGGAAAATCGTCGGGTTTTTACTGGTGCATGTCTGTCGTATAGTTGTAGTATCAGTGTATTAAATGTGTCTACTTTTTCATCAACTGATCTAAGATTCCATATTGAATACCAAGGTAGTTCTAAAGCGTCTGATTTTAGTTTAGTATCGTCTATGTTTTGTAAATTTCTGTACGTAATTAATTTAGAGCGTCTTTTAGGACATTGGAGTGAGTATTCTACGAATACAATGTCATGAGCAGATATGCCAGGAGCAGGAATTTGTCCATATGACAGTACTTTCTGTGGATGTGTAGTCACAATTAAGTCCAGTAGAGTGTCGGAAGTAGCAGTGTGGTGTGTGGCAGAGAGAGGAACAATGGTCATATTAAAGCTTTGGAACATATTTTTAAGTTGTATGGCTGGTGAGTCAGTCTGAAGAAGATTTGTATTAAAATCACCTGCGACAATAACGTGTTCATAATGAGGCAATGAATCGTTCAGAGCGTTTTCTAGATCCGAAAGGTGCCCAATTTTTGGAGGTTTGTATACAATGCATAAGAGACATTTTTTTAGACTGGCTTGAATTTCTACGAATAAGAACTCGGGGCGAGCGGAATATACAGAAGGGGACTTGTGGACAATTCTTGGATTAAGCTCATTTGATATAAAGGCACAAACTCCTCCACCTCTTTTATCTATTCTGTCATTTCTGAGCAGTGTATATCCGTCTAGGTGAACAAGGGACGAAGGTATGGATGGGGTGAGCCAGGTTTCCGAAATTAAAATGGCGCTCAGTCCAAGAGATGAAAATATGGTTTCAAACTCATCAAAGTGGGACAGAATGCTTTGTGAATTTACGTGAGCGATTTTAAGTGATGATTTATCAATAGAAAATGCATTCCTAAGTAGACTGGTAGTTGTTTTTGGAGGGGATGGTAGGGATTGAGGAATGTTGCTACCTGTGTTAAAAGCTGTCTGCACAATAAGAGGGTGATTGGAGAAGGTGAGTGAGTCAAGGGTTGCAAATAATTCATCATTTGTCAGCTCAATGTTGCCAATAGCAGAAAGTAAAAATAAACTATGTACTGTAATAACTCTAATAAAATTAAAATAATTTAGCTAAACAAATAACTTAAAAATGAAAATAAAACAAGTAAGTTGTCCTAAATAAAAAATAATAAACTTAAAACTTACCTAAATTAGAAATAAATTAACAATATAATTGTTAGCAAAGAAAAGACAAATAAAGTAAACATATTTTACACTCAGGTCCTATCTAGTTGATATCCGTAGAAGATCTAATTTTGCGTTTTTCGCCATTTACTTTGGCTATGACGGCACCGTCCATTGTCCATACATTTTGAATACCGTATTTTTGTATACTGTCTTGTAGCAGGCGATAGCGACACTTCGTTAGGTCCTCGCGAACAGTGACCCCACTTCCTTTCAACTTTTTCTTGCTTAGAAAAACTTCACTGCGCTTGCGGTAACTAACAAATTTCACTATTATAGCCCGCGGTCTTTCTGCATTATTAACACCAACACGGTGACTTCTGTCAATGTCTGTCACTGATAGATCGACACCGATTTTTTTGGCCACCTCGATGGCTTTCTGGTCAGTGTCCTCTCCGGCCTCTTCTTTTACACCAAAAATTCTGAGGCATTGACGTCTCTGGTATTGTTCTAGATCGTCTAATTTATTTTCCAACACCTCAATCTTTCTGTCTTTTTCATCGAGGGTCTTTTTCAGATCCTCAATTACTTTAGTGTTGTCCTCGATGGTCTTCTGCAGTTCCGCCACTACCTGGTCCCGCAACATGGACACAAACACCTGCAGAGTGCTGGGATCCTGCAGCGCCTCTTTCACCACACGTTTCACTGCTTCCTCCGTAGAACTTGTCGAATCATTGTTTGAATTACGTGTGTTTTTACCCATGTTGTTAAATGTACACACTTTTGGCAATAACTGATATAAATTTAAACTTAAACTGACTACGAATATACAACTTTAACTATGAAATAACGAAGGCACCTGCTGAAAAGTAACTTAAAACCTGGAGCGTAACTTGTGCGTGTTAGTAGCTAGCCGCCATGACACAATAAAGAATAGAGATATATGCTACGGCATATATGGCGGAACAGGAAACATAGTCTCCATGGATTCTTGGAGAGAACCACTACCTTACAGTGAAGAGAGATCTTAAAAGGCTTGGGGATAAACCCCAATAGAAAATCAAAGATAGACAAGACCCTAGGAAGACAGTTGAGCTGAAAGTAGTCTAAAATCACAAAATTTACAATGTAAAATATATAATAGTCATTGCTCGAACAATGTAGCTAACATGCTAATAAACAAATGAACATTAAACTAATCTGGTGTACACTAACTTGCCGATATTCTTACTCCAACATGCTAACTAATGCAGGTGGAAGTAAACATATTGGCAGTTGTCTCTGACGGAAAAGTGAGCTATCACACTGACCAACATGACGCTAGCAGTCACTTTACTTTGATCGAATGTTCCTAACTCGTTTAAGAATAGGTGATTAATGACATATCCCATTGTTCAGCCATAGCCTCTCCTTTGTCAGGAGTTTATAGACCAAGTTCATTTTAGTTACCTTCTTTGCTCAAAGATGTCATGAGTAGCATGTGGTCAACACACCGACTCAATGAGACATCTGACTGACAACTAAGGTATTCCTAGGATGTTTGAGATCGGTAAATTTAACTTAGAGGTTTCTTTTGGGGAAGGATTATAGATGGGGTAAAGAGGCGTAGATTGGATTTAGTGGCGCTAGGAATACGGAAGGAGTTCTCCATGTGTGAGAACTTGGGTTGCTCAGGTTGGAATACCGATAGGCATGAGTTCTTACCTAGGGATTCCACGAGGACTTCGTCGGGCAGAATTAATGTGTAGAGAAGTTCTTATAAATGTAGTTTATTCTTGTCTTATACATTGTGATATATGCCTGTTATAAACTGTAACTGAATATAACACTTAAATTGTAACTTGTAGAAATGTATAACAGAAGTGACTTAAGTTTGTGTATGACGTGAAGTGACAAGGAGAAGCCTCTCTCGCCTATTAGGTAAACTAGTTATTCCCACTACATCGATCTCGTGGACCTGAGATCAGTGCTTAGGCACATATAACAAAACATATAATTGGTTAATGCACTCTCCTATTTTAATCATGGGGGTGTTACAAATTTATCATTGGCGATTTACGCCATAAGAGGTTGGACCTTCTTCCCGTGCTGGCTTCACGTACAATCGGGTCACAAACATTAGCTAGGCTTGGGTTTTTCCTAGGCTTCAGACGCTAGAAAATTGCCATATTCCCATACTTTTTGCTAGCGTTGTTTGTGTCAGGGTAAAACCCCCGCTTGTAAATTTAGCTAATGGGTTATGGTTATCACGATAAATCAGTTAACTGCAGGCTTTGAAGATATTTCTACTCAATCTGTCGAGCAAAGGATTATGTCATTGCTAAGTTATCATCATGTGTCAGCCACTTCCGTCTTAACAAAAGAAAGGGTGACATTACCTGAGTTGTCAGTACCCTACTTAATAAATAGTCATTTCATTACATTGATACTGACTTCTGTGGATCATTTTATATGACATTTGCTCAGGTTCCACTCGCTTCCCTGATCAATTTGAATATAAATATGACCTAAGTCCAGTAACTGCTTCGTTCAATGATATTATAATTGTATCTGATTTTTATTGCCAATTGGGATTTATTTATAGAGTTACTCAGGAGGCTGAGTGAATGACTTGCCATACTATTAAGGTAGAATATGTTTATCACTCACCTCATATTGTTCTTCTTATTTGATTATAGACTAGTTTCGGAACATAGTTTCTGTTCCATCCTCAGTAACATCACGACCGTTGTTCTGTCGTCTTGAAGAGTTGTCCTTCTCTCCTTCCATTGGCTGACTGAAAAACCTCGAAACCAGGTCATTCTCACCGGGAATTTCAAAGTTCATTAATTTCTTCTTTTCGCTCTTTTGAATGTAGATCTTTTCCCAAACAGTAAGTTCTTTTGGTTTTTCTATTTGTTTTAATAATTTTGCTTCTTTCACGATAAGATGTTTTTCAGACCATGCATGGGCAGCCACTGCAGATTTTTCTACTTCCCCTTTCCTGACATTCCTGAGATGTTCTTTAACTCTAGTTTTCAAATTTCTTTTAGTTTTTCCTATGTAGAATTTCTCACATTCTTCACATTTAATTTGATAAATCCCTGATTTGTTTTCTTCTTTAATTTTCTCATTCTTATTAGGTCTAATCAGTCTGCTGATGCTGTAGTCATTTTTGGGTGCTAACCTTATGTTGAAATCTTTAAAAATTTTTTGAAACTTGTGGTGTTTTAATGGATGATATGTGAATTTTCTAAATTTTACATTATCTTCTTTTACTTTTAGAAGAGTGCTTTGATTAATAAATTTTTGTCTTTTGAACTTGTTTATTTTTTTGAGTATCATTTTTATAGCAAAACCATACTATGTTCACACTTAAGGGTCTCTTAACGAACCTGAAAATCTTTAGACTCGAGACCCACGACTTAAAGTCCCACCCTGAGGACTTACTCCTTGGATTTTTCCATGCTAAAAAAAACCATCGACCGCCACCTCGAAACTATTGGCAAAGAGCATAACCACTAGTGTCCGATTAGCATGGAATAACAGCAATGTATAATATAGGATGCATTGTAAATTCAAGGAATAACTAAGCTGTATTGATGTGTTTTATGATGTGAAAATATAAAAAATACATTTGTAGTTTTTAATACAAACACAATTAGCTGTGGGCATAGAACACAGTACTTGTTGAACATATTTTATGTAACATAGCTAGTGGTTAAATAAACAATACACCTGAGGCATTACAATGCATTGTGTCATCAACAGCAATGTGGAACCTCCCGACTTGATGATATCCAGTCTGCACACAATGACGTCATTGATAAACATGGCAAAGGGATTTCCTACATCAAACTTTTCAACAACGGAACTAATTTGATAACGAATGTAGATATGTTATGTAATTTTTTATAAAAAATGATTACGCATTCTGTATTGAGTATAGAATATAGTACTACTCTCTACTTTCTTGCAAAGGAATTAAAAACGCTCTCATATCAAAATCTACTTACAGGCGAAAGATATATCCGCTCTATATCTTACACCACACTTTACCAAGCTCATCGCCATTTTACTTTACTACTCTCTTCCATTCACTATCTTCTTACGATAACTTAAACACACGATTGAGAGACAAATTCCCTATTCCTCATTCTTCCTTGTCTCGATTACCCGTCTCTGGAATTTCCTCCCCTGTTCTATAAAAGATTACCCGACTCAAAAGCTTAAAAAATAAACTTATTGCATATTTAGTCCCACGCCGTAGCCGAGTGGTTAAGGCAAGATGCCTTGACGCAGAGCTACTGGACGTGCGCTGGTTCCACATGGGGGAAGAAATTTTCCACCCAGCATCATGAGGCATTTGGGTAGCTACAATAAGTAGCGACTCCAGGTTGACAAGACCAGCTATAACGACTGGGGGACCCGACATGCTGACCACAGGTCACCCCTACACTGGTTAGATGATCGTCTACCTCTGTGATTAACACATTTGGATGTGAGACCAGCAGCCGGTGGTTAGGGCAAGGGATTTCTAGGCCTGTCGCGCTTGGTTTTTTAGATAATATAGTATAAGCTTATTGAATATTTCTTTAGACAATATAGTTTTAGGTATATTTCTATTATTCTTTTATACTTAAACACAAGATCACAACATAGTCTCTTACTTAATATACAGCAACGTAGGACATCACATCACTCCTTGTCATATACCATCTCCACTTCTCGCAACTGGAATTCCCTACCACAAGAAATAAGGGGCTGCCGGACATTGGCATCTTTTAAAAGAAATCTAAATTTATATTTGCTCTAAACTCGTCTTCATTATTATCCAGTGTAAGATATATATATTAATTGGTGTTTCCCGTATAATGTATCATATTTATATTATTATTATTATTATTATCGTATCATTATTGTTATTACCCTATAAAATGTTGTTTGTACATGACATTTACATTGCTACATTTATTGTATCTTTAACTGTTTATAATTAGTATAGTGTATATCTACATTTGTCGAATATTTATTTGTATTTGTGCTGGTTGAGTGGAAGAGAGGGCCTTATGGCCTTAATTCTGCCAGAATAAATAAAGTATTATTATTATTATTATTATTATTATTATTATTATTATTATTATTATTATTATTATTATTATATTTTTCACTTTTATTGCCAAGCCAATAATTTAAACAAATTACAAGTTATTGTTCGTATATTATTATTATTATTATTATTAGGGCTGGCTATTTACCCACAGATTCCACACAAATACGCAGTATTGTGTTCACTGCGCATGGAACATAGCTGCTGCTTCACACAGGTCGCGGAGTATAAAGCTGTGACACTCAGTGTCTGATAGCAACTTAATAATAATAATAATAATAATAATAATAATAATAATAATAATAGCTTTATTTTACCTGGCAGAGTTAAGGCCTTAAGGCCTTCTCTACCACTCAACCAGGTTTAAAAAAAAATACAAACAAAAAAATAGTCTTAAATCTAAATTACAATATATATATATATATATAAACGATTACAAGTTATGAATATAATACAATTAATATTTATAATGTATTTTGATTTACTCTAAATTTAACGAATTAAATATATAATATGTACAATATATATAAAAAAACGAGGAAAAGATTAATGACATAGTATAAAATTATATAAATAGAGAAAAAATAATTATTAGACAACAGGTAACTGTATAAGCGTGACTTAAAGGTTCCAAGTGTACGGCAACCCCTGATATCTTGAGGAAGGAGATTCCAGGAGCGGGCAGAGGCTACTGTGAAGGAAGTAGAATAGGAGGAAGTGCTATGAAGAGGAATTGTTAGCAGACTGCTATCTTGTGATCTAGTGTCAATATTGTGGTAAGAGGATAACTTCTCAAATCTGGACGCCAGGTAAGTAGGGATGTAGGAATTCAGAAGCTTGAAAAGTAATGAAAGGGAGTGCAATTTACGTCTGTCAGTAAGACGGAGCCAAGAGAGGTTATTAAAGTGTTCGGAAATATGGTCATAACGGCGGATATTGAAAATAAATCGAACGCAAGCATAATGAACACGCTGCAGTCTCTGCGACAAGTCATAGTTTAGATCATTATATATAATGTCACAATAATCGAAGTGTGGTAACACAAGATTCTGCACTAGGATTTGTTTTAACGAAACTGGGAGAAAATTCTTTAAACGTCTAAGATCATGCAAGATGGAGAAAGTCTTTTTACATATGTGCTTCACTTGTGTTTGCCAGGTTAAATTTGCGTCTAGATGTAGTCCAAGATCTATTACTGAAGAAGAATAAGGGATAATTGTATTATTTATAGTAATGTTTGGAAGTGTAGATATGTCAAAGGTTGTAAGCAGTCTTTGTTGTCCCATTAGAATTACTTGTGACTTGTTAGGATTTAGATTTAGACCGATACTTGAAGACCAGTTAAAGATGGATATGAGATCGTCATTCATTTTTGTGAAGCTGTTATAGAGAGAATGAGGAGGTGAATGTAGGTAAATTTGGAGATCATCAGCGTAGAGGTGATAACGGCAGTGCTTTAGTACAGTTGGCAAATCATTTATGTAGATTGAGAAAAGAAGAGGTCCGAGAACACTGCCCTGGGGGACTCCAGCCGGCACGTTGCGCCAAGACGAAGATCTAGAGTTTAATGAAACGTATTGTTGACGACCGTGCAGATATGAGTCGAACCAGGATACAGCGCTGTCAGACAAGTGTAGGTGCTTGAGCTTTATCATAAGTAAGTCGTGGTCTACTGTGTCAAAAGCTTTGCTGAAGTCAAGTAAGGTTAAAGGAGTCAATTGACGTCTGTCCACGGCTTCACGAATATCTTCAGTAATTATGCTATGCGCATTAAACAATGAAGCGATACCAGACCGTTTGTACATGAATGTGTTAGTCCTAAGTATAAAAGGTAATTTGTCGAATATGGAGACGTCACGTGTGTCCAAAATCCATTGTACAGGATTTAAATTGTACGTATTTGTCTGTAAGGCTCAGTTTCACCAATAGAGGTTAACTGTATTACGCCAGTTTTCCCTATATATAATACATTGCTTAAACTGGCGTAATACAGTTATCTCTACTTGTGAAACCGACCCTAAATGGAGACACAATTGCTTGTAAAGTATGTCAATCAAAACTACGAGGAAACGATGAAGAGAGATAATTGAACACTGTAACACCAAGAAACATAAGACAAATGTTATATTTTTTTGAAAGTAGAGAGCATAAAGATATACCATCCTCTTGTTGAACAAATTCTGACAATAATAATGTGTTTTTTTTCAAGAGTTATGTGAGATGAAGGTGTATGCGGATATACCATTCTATAAACCCAAAAACCGACATTTGCACAACTGCATAGAATAATACACCGGCAGACAACTTCCGTTTCGCAAACGAATGCGCGATTATATGCATAAATGTTACGACAGTGTGATAGACGTTATACGAAAATCAGTCGCAGACAAAAACATCTGGATATCCATTGATGAAACCACGGATTCTACTGGGAGATCTGTAGCAAACGTTGTGATCGGGATACTGCTTCCTACAGAAACAGGAAAGAAATTCTTGTTAACGTGTGAAGAACTGCCTGTTGTCATCATTCGACCATGTTTAATCTTTTTGAGACATCCCTTTCTGTTATATATCCTGAGGGAATAAAACGATTCAACGTTTTCCTCTTCGTGACTGATGGTGCATTGTATAAGGTGAAATTAGGGAAAGAACGTAAGCAACATTATCCTACATCAATATATCAAATGTATCGCACATGGAATCCATCGAGTCGCTGAAACAATAATGTATTTGTATATCAATATCGATGGTTCCATTTTCAAAGTGAAGAAAATTTTCCTAAAAGCCTCTTCAAGGTTGCGGAAATTTCGAGAGATGGCTCCAGGTACACCTATTCCTCCAAGACCAGTGTTGGGGAACATGGTTGGTGGCGGCAATGTGCTATGCCACACATTTCAAAATAGTTGAGGACGTTTTAAATTAGCTTGATGAAAGAGAGTGAGCGTGAATTAAAGAGGCAAAATATTTGGTCACAGAGCAGGTACGTCATGATTTGACCATAGGCTAATTAAAACAAACTTCTCGATAGTTCCGAAAACAACCATTGCTTTAGAATCTGCAACAACTGACATGCCGCAAGCCCTTACACTTGTGGACGAGTCGTCCATACACATGATTACTCTGTCATGTAAAATTCACATTGGCAGGCGATTAACAGAATACCATGTTCAATTTGTCCACCACTGTAGTCTCGAGGTAGCGTGCTGCCTTGTCACGCAGCGGGCCCGGGTTCGATCCCCGGTCGGGGCAGTTTTTCTGGGTGAGGTTTTATTCGGGGTTTTTCCTCACCTGTAACACAAATGTCAGGAAAACTTTAAGGCCCAAACGGTCCCCGAAATCATATGGCCATCATCATCATCTTATCATTAACATCATCATCATCATCTTCCTTCATCGGTGTGGAAAGCAATGGGAAGCTACCACACTTACAATTTCCTAGTAAAGCTGCAAGCATAGCGTGAAAATGCTATGATTGCAGTGAAGGACCTGCCTTCGGGCAGAATTACTATGGATGGATGGATCTTCAATTTGGACACTAGTGGCGATAAATATTTTCGAATTGCTACCACTACCCCTTGTGACGTGGAAAAGACATTTTCTGAATCTAAATGGCGTTTATCACCAACTCGCAGAAGTTTTGTTTTCGAGACGCTGCATATGTATATGGTCATGCACTAAAACAGATAACGCAACAGCAACCATCATAATTATGTATGTCTTTCATGCCTACTACATGTATGTAACTATAATAAATAACTGCAGGCAATCAACTAATATGTATGTTATATAGTTATATTATTAGCAATATTAATATATTACAAGTTCGTTAGCATTTTAAACCACACGTCAGTCATGATAACGTGACCCTTATCTTGCCCGGTTTACAATTACGTCTGTGTAGCTTCAGTTTTGCTATATACTTGTTTCGGTACTTGTAAACACAGGTTTGCTCTTCTGTCTTCACTCACCTTCCTACACTGTGAACGGTTCGTGTCTGCGCAACTTGACTCCACCCGGGGAGGGGGAAGCCATCCCTGAATATTATTATTATTATTATTATTATTATTATTATTATTATTATTATTATTATTATTACCATCATTATTATTATTATTTGTTGTAGTAGTAGTAGTAATAGTGGTAGTAGTAGTAATAAAGTTCTTAGGAAAATTTTTGGACCAAAGAGAGATGAACAGACAGGTGAATGGAGAAGACTACATAACAATGAACTACATGGTCTTTATAGGAAGCCAGATATAATAAGAACAGTTAAGTCCCGTAGACTGCGATGGACAGGACATGTTGCGCGTATGGGGAATGAAAGACGTGCATGGAAACTTCTTATAGGAAAGCCAGAAGGGAAACGCCCAGTTGGTAGACCAAGAATGAGGTGGGAGAACAACATTAACTATGATTTGAGGGAAGTAGATTATACAGGGAATGATTGGAAAGCATTAGCTCAGGATAGGAATGTATGGAGAGCTTATGTCCGTGCGGCCATGAACCTACGGGTTCGATAGTGCCAGTGAGTAAGTAAGTAAGTAAGTAAGTAGTAGTAGTATTAGTTGTAGTAGTATTAGTAGTAGTAGTAATAGTAGTAGTAGGCTAGTAGTAATAGTAGTAGTAGTAGTAGTAGTAGTAGTAGTAGTAGTAGTAGTAGTAGAAATATAAGTCTTACAATATATTTTGTACTTTCATTATAAAATGGATCGAACATTGTGCAGATATATTATCTATTATTAATTTAACTGCATATAATTCATAATTCTTAATACATAATTATATAATTTAGTCTTGGTGAAATGGAAGAGTACAAGAGTGACGTTAAAATCTCACAGTTTTTTTTTTCGAAATAGGTTATCGATATCTGTTACACATAGTTAAAACTCCCAGCTATTTTTTTCTCGTAGATGCTGTCATAAAAAAATAAGTTAGGTTTCGATATGACATCGTACCCTCTTTATTTTAACTTCCTCATTTCGCAGGTATATTTATGTTCCCGATGTCATCCTGATCTTACAGTGGGACGACCTGTAGGAAGAGCATTTACAACTCTGAATCACCTAATGGTTTAGTTACTTTTATTCAGGCAAGGAGTCAGACTATTCTAAAAGCCACTACCTGAATGATCTATTGTGCTATCCCAGTATTATGGAGATAAGTGGAATGAAACTCATAGTCCGACACACCAAGTTCTACTCTCATGATCCATACTGCCGTTTTTGGGTTGGATACGTGGCCGCGAAGGTTGAATACAACCCTCCTCTTGGCTTCTTCTGTCCTTTTGATTGTTGAGGGTCGGAGTCAAGAGGTAGCATTCTAGCGGGCCCCACTAGAATATCGGACTACATAATTTTCAAAACCTGTGGATTGCCAACCGAAGTATTATTTTCTTCCTAGCATGAGATGAGATATCGGCCGCGGTAGACTGCTGGTTATGCTCCTTGCCTCTGGTGCGGAGGGTCCCGGTTGATGGATTTTTTAGGATGGAAAAATCCAAGGAGCAAGTCCTCAGGGAAAGACTTTAAGCCATGGGTCCCGAGTCTGAAGTTCTTCAGGCTCGTAAAAGATCCTTAAACCTGAATAAAGAGGTCTCTAAGCAAAATTTACCTAATCAACGTCCTAGTAATACCTTAGTTGCCTGTTAGATGTCTCATTGGGCCGGTGTGTTGACCGCATGCCATCCGTGACATCTATGAGCAAATAAGGTAACTAATGAGGGACCACTATGCGGCACCGCTTTGGAGGGCCCCTATGAAGCGTGATAATCTGCTTCAGGGTTCACTCCTTCCTTGCTAAGGATGAGGGATCCCTACTGCTGGACAGTTTGGATTAATGGGGGCACCGGACTAAGGCTCTCAGGGGTTCTTATTATCGGAGAGCAAAAGGTTCTTATCTCAGGTGTAACGGAGGATTATTTGACAGGAGAGCGATACCAGGAAAATGTGAACAGTTCTACATTAATGCACACTTTTACACAGAAGAGTAGGCACACGTCTTTATTATTCAATAACACTTTCCGTACTATTTTTATTTGATGCGCCGGCGGAGATATTTGCTGAGTACGCCAATTTATATGGGGTAGATTTATGTTTCTACCGAGATATGTACCGCGGTTGTCCGGTAATACTAATCTTTACACTTAACAGCACTCGGAGACCACATGCCTCCTTGACTCCCCTGCGGATTCTAACATAATAATCTTTTCTCAAAATTGTTGGCCTGCCTACAGCAAAGTTCTCTGTCCGGCTTACAATTTATTTTAATATGCCCTCTGATTGGGCAGTACCCTGGTAGGGCGTATCTTCGTTACTGTAACAACTTATCAATAAATAGGATTTTAATTGCAGAGGCGTTTGCCAAATTTTACTGGCTCATGCCTAAAGGGATTTTTTAACTCTATTTGCCCATTGGCTGGAGGTCTTTTCTGGGCAGCAATAGATGGCCTACTTCCTCCTTCCTTTCTCTTCTGGGCTTCCCACGCAGCTTGATTTTGGGTAAAATATATTTTGTTTCCTTTACATTAGCAAAATTTCAAAAGGCCGGATATCGGCAATAAAAGATGTCCCAGTCCTAATTGGTTTTTTGGGAAGAGAAAATAACACTTGTTTTTTTTCCTTACTTCACTTTTATAAGGGTCTTCCCGTCTTAGGGTGTTTTCGTTAAGCAGTAGCCTGCACTACAAAAAAAAAAACAAGTTACCCAAAGGAAGTCATACTCTATTGTCCTTCATAAAAGTACAGAAACGAGCATACCTGCTCGCTAATAAATATGTCACGTTGACGGACAGTCTACTTAGGAGAACTATGAAAATATGAGAAAAATATATTTATCTTAAGGTCCTTTATAAAAGTTACTTGCGGCAAATGGGATTTACTGCCATAAACATAGCAAAGTGGCGACATGTTTAATAGCTTTGCCAAAACATCTGCCCATGTCTGACTGTCGATTGAGAAATAAAAATAAGTTACTATTTAATATTAGATTCCCTTAAATATCATACATTGATATACATTCATAAGAATTTATATTATATCAATTATAGTTTAAATTTATAAAATTCAAATCATTACGGCTGGGGGATCTAAATCTTGGTTCAAATGCTCCTTTAGTGCTAGAGAACAATTGGGATTCAGCCTAATTTTCTCTACACTAAAAACTCTTGTTCGAAATGTATGTACCAATTCCTGATGGGTTTGAGTAAATACTTTGGCTGGAGTTCATTACCCTCTTTGTTGACCAACATTGTAAGGGATATACCTGCTTATAAGTAGACCCTCTTTGACCATCTGCAAGTAAAGATTGCAACAAAAAAACATACACAAATAACAGAACAACAAAAATTTTGTGACACACAAATATTTTGTCCTTATGACCTACATAACACCGTCATTCATTCAAAATTTTCTTCGTCTTTACAACTTCGTGTAACTTCACTGCTCGTGTATGAGCCACTAATTACGCTCTGATAATGCGTATTATCACTAAACCACTGGTGATCACTTTGGCCAATATTTATGCCTTAACACTGATCATTCTTTTATTAAAACTGATCACTACACTTTCACACGTGTTTTCTTGAAGTTAATTAAAATTAAATGCTTAACCTAGTTTTTTTTTTACATTTATATGGCAGATGGGAATCTTTGGTGCCACGAACCAATTATCTTTAAATCAGTGTAAATTCCATGTTTCCGATAATCTTATAATTTCAATTAAAAAAGATCATTAAATAAAAATTATTCATGTGGATCTGTGTCCCTATCAATTTCATAATAAAACATTATTACAATTCATCTTTATGATTATTATAGTCAGTTAAATATATCATGTAGGATACTTATTTTGACCATCTAGAATATTAAATTCCGTTTATTTATTAATTCGGAGAATATATTTATTTCCGTTATTTCCTCTACCTAGAGAGAGTTTCTTTCAAGTAATAGGTAGGCTTAATTACCGCCTCCTTCGTACATAAAATAAAATAATTTTTGAGTGATATAATATTTACTTTTATATTTGCATGACTCACGCGCTCCAAGATTTGTTAACATTATAAATGTTCATAGGCGTTTCCCTACTTGCGCAAAAGATTTTTTTCATAGGTATTTCATATATACGAATAATAATGATTATTAATACATATAATATTCATACTTCTTAACATTTTTATTTTCAACATATTTCGGCATATCAGCCCATTTAATCTGCCAAAGCATAACTGGCTGTATCATTAATCAGTCAAACGACGTTATTGTCTTAAGCGTGCAAAATCTTTTCATTCGAATACAGAATCTCATAGCATGTCACATTCGCTTCCATCGGCGACCATGACTTCATCTCATCTCATTAATATAATTAGGAATCATTATCCTTGACTAACTAGATAATATAGGGTACCTTGCCCTCAAATATTATCTCAAAAAAATTAATGTGTTATCCAAACACAGTGACGTGCCGCTACGGCCCACGTCCACAACTTAAATTCTGTATATAAATCAGTAAATAAATTCCTCACGCTTTAAGGATTAATTCGGTCACTTGGCCTTTCGATCAAGGTGCATTACGCTAAAACATCTCTCGTTAGCTTCTATGCATATAATGTCGGTTGTTCTTTATAAAAATCATAATAATCATAATCTTATTCGCATTAAGATTGGGATTCTTCAATTACCTATCAAACAATGACAATGGCCTGTCTGAGCTCATTTTTACGTCTACAGAATTTTAACCTTTAACTTAGGCGCGTTCTTTCATCAATAATAAAATAAAGAGTATTATAATCAATCAAGTACTTTGCTTTGATAAACTAAGTTGATAATGCAGCTTTCTGCTCAAGCGATTACATTAAAACACATTTAACGATATTCTCTCTCTTTTTAATTTGTAAGCTATTCACAGCTAATTAATCGTTATCTAATATTGGCTATTCACAGATCCATCATGTTTATATGGTCCGAAATTTATTTGAAATTATTTTCTGAGTTCTAATTGTTATTGAGGCATTATTATGTCTTACCCATAACTTTACTACTTAAATTATATTAATATTTTTCTCAATTATATAATTGGTCTGTATAAGACAATAATCATTCCCATAATGATATTTTATTTATTAACATTGTATTTAATTAGGAGTCACGATATTCATGATAGAAGCATCGTGCTCCCCTCTTGTTCGAACACATATAATACGGATACTTATTTCTCTCGTATTTAATTATTCAAATTAATCATTCATTGCGATATCTCAATTAATCGCCCTTATTGAAAATGGATTTACCAACAATTCTTATTTAAAATTGATTTAACAATAATTCATGTTAATCCTTCGCATTTCTCGTCATTCGAGATGTTTAATCATTTCACTTAATAACTAAATAATAATCCTCGATTTCCACTTAGAACTGAGTTCGACAACCGGTTCGTGTACCATCATTTTTTCCAATCATTGAGTTTGTACAGATTTCATCCTACTTTCGGATTCAAATATAAGAGCAAGGCTCTGATCAAAGAGATTAATGTGGTTTTTGCTTCTGTCACGTATAGCTAGACGATAATGTCGCGACAATTTAGAGGAATTTACTGAAAGTCCTCGAACAATATCCGACAGCGGAACGTACCTATTAACCCGTTTCAATTGACATCCATATTCTGCACACCACTCAAATCCTGAAATGTCTGGGACTGACCTGCTTGCAACAAAGGTTTTTGCAACCAGTTCGGTCGACTTTTCCCTTCCGCCTGCCACTCTGAACCAAGGAATATCTGATTTGGGGTCTTCGAGGTATAGCAAATACTTTTCCCTCGGCTTCGATTTTATTCTATTACATTTGACTTTATCGACTGCCTTAGTTAAGCCCTTTTGGCGTCGGTTATCTATCTTCAAATGTTTCATTATCTTACCCGCGGCCTTAGTTTTAGTTTTCGATTCATTGTCAGGTATTCCTTGTTTCTGCACATTACAAGTAAATACATGCACATTTCCACAATCTTCACTTTTCTTGGCAATACTAGGCCCTAATTTTATCTTATCATTAAGAAAATCTACACCCTGATTTGAGATTTCTTTAGACTGAAAAACTTCTGGGAAACAAGTTATTCCTTCATTTGTTTGCAAATTTTCAAGGTTAGTTTCCTGATTGACAACTACACTATTTGCAGAATTTGTATCAGATTCTTTACCATTAATTAATTCTGACTCTGAATTATTTTCTGTTTTCAGCCCTATTTCCTCATGTTCAACATAACTAGATTTTCCGTTTATTAACCCCATTTTATCAATCCTAGCTTCCATCTCGTCGAACTTGGTTCCCAATGAACTTATATTTTCTATTATTTCTTTTTTATCTAATTCGCTCTTTCTATTTATCTCTGATTCCAATGAACGTATATTTTCTTTTATTTCTTTTTTATCTAATTCGCTCTTTCTATTTATCTCTGCTCTAAATTCTTCCAGAAATCTTAAAATGTTCTGGCTTTTGTCGTTTGCATTGTAACCGTTAAGTTCTGCCATTTTTGTATTTAATTATTAAACTTCTTAATTAACAAAATATTTGAATTACAGAAAAAAATTACGACTTCCATGATATTTTAAAATTTTGTTTCTACCTTTTGGAGTCTTCATCTTTACCAGTTCTGGGTCTTCCCCTGGTCTTCCTCCCCTCTGCGTTCTCGCGTTGCCATCATCTTCTCAAGATTATCGCTGATTGAACTCCTCCGGTTGCTGATTTATTCCAGGCTGCTCTCTGCCGACTGGATACTGGCGTTCCTCCGTCTCGTGGGAGTTTTGTTGCTTGACACTGCACTGTTTTCGCAACTCTTCGAGCCCCACGTTGGGCGCCACTTTGGAGCGTGTTGATTCTGTGGGGTTTTGTGTTGCCCCACGTTGGGCGCCACTTTGAGGGACCACTATGCGGCACCGCTTTGGAGGGCCCCTATGAAGCGTGATAATCTGCTTCAGGGTTCACTCCTTCCTTGCTAAGGATGAGGGATCCCTACTGCTGGACAGTTTGGATTAATGGGGGCACCGGACTAAGACTCTCAGGGGTTCTTATTATCGGAGAGCAAAAGGTTCTTATCTCAGGTGTAACGGAGGATTATTTGACAGGAGAGCGATACCAGGAAAATGTGAACAGTTCTACATTAATGCACACTTTTACACAGAAGAGTAGGCACACGTCTTTATTATTCAATAACACTTTCCGTACTATTTTTATTTGATGCGCCGGCGGAGATATTTGCTGAGTACGCCAATTTATATGGGGTAGATTTATGTTTCTACCGAGATATGTACCGCGGTTGTCCGGTAATACTAATCTTTACACTTAACAGCACTCGGAGACCACATGCCTCCTTGACTCCCCTGCGGATTCTAACATAATAATCTTTTCTCAAAATTGTTGGCCTGCCTACAGCAAAGTTCTCTGTCCGGCTTACAATTTATTTTAATATGCCCTCTGATTGGGCAGTACCCTGGTAGGGCGTATCATCATTACTGTAACAACTTATCGATAAGCAGGATTTTAATTGCAGAGGCGTTTGCCAAATTTGACTGGCTCATACCTAAAGGGATTTTTTAGCTCTATTTACCCATTGGCTGGAGGTCTTTTCTGGGCAGCAATAGATGGCCTACTTCCTCCTTCCTTTGTCTTCTGGGCTTCCCACGCAGCTTGATTTTGGGTAAAATATATTTTGTTTCCTTTACATTAGCAAAATTTCAAAAGGCCGGATATCGGCAATAAAAAGATGTCCCAGTCCTAATTGGTTTATTGGGAAGAGAAAATAACACTTGTTTTTTTTTCCTTACTTCACTTTTATAAGGGTCTTCCCGTCTTAAGGTGTTTTCGTTAAGCAGTAGCCTGCACTACAAAAACAAGTTACCCACAGGAAGTCATACTCTATTGTCCTTCATAAAAGTACAGAAACGAGCGTACCTGCTCGCTCATAAATATGTCAAGTTGACGGACAGTCTACTTAGGAGAACTATGAAAATATGAGAAAAATATATTTATCTTAAGGTCCTTTATAAAAGTTACTTGCGGCAAATGGGATTTACTGCCATAAACATAGCAAAGTGGCGACATGTTTAATAGCTTTGCCAAAACATCTGCCCATGTCTGACTGTCGATTGAGAAATAAAGCGAAGTTACTATTTGATATTAGATTCCCTTAAATATCATACATTGATATACATTCATAAGAATTTATATTATATCAATTATAGTTTAAATTTATAAAATTCAAATCATTACGGCTGGGGGATCTAAATCTTGGTTCACTAACAATTCATTTGATCTAGCGTAACTCCTTACAAAGGAGAGGTTATGGCTCAACAATGAGCTACGCCATTAAAGATAGATAGATAGATGAGATGAGATGAAGGGTGATTCGAAATGAATGAATGAACATATTATAAAATGAAATAGGGTGAAGGGGAAGGTAAGAGAAATAGAGATTATTGGCGGGATGACATTTAGGAAACAGGAGAAGCCCGAGAGAAACCTGAAAATCCCACAAATGACCCATAAGCAATTTCCCTCTGGAACCGCCAGAATTCGAAACCTGATCCCAGAAGAAGCACTCGCGCGCACTACCTGAGTGTCTTCCGAGACGGCGCGACGGACTAATATTTACCATACACGGCTTTGGTTCGGAGGTTCGCGGGATCAATTCCGCGCAAGGTCGAGAAATTTGTAAGGTGTACAATTTGTAAGCGTAGTTTTCTTCGGGAGAAATTGAAGCCATATGTCTCGTGGCTTAGATATAAGGCACGCAAAAGAACGACAGGCCTGAAATGAGATTCCTTTGAGCAGAATTTGTCTTTCAGCAGTTCTGGATAGCAGAAGTAATGTTCTCAGCTGTTAAACAGCATAGTTAAATAAGAATGCTACCTACTTATCTTGATTTCATACGTACTTTTTACATGATCCCCAGATGAGTGGGAAGCTCAAAATTCGAGTCTTCTCCGAGTTAACACGAACACCTGAGACAAAAAAAAACAAACATTTAACTTATACATTCATGGTAATCAATCGAAAGTGATTTGTTTGATTCTAATGGCCAGATGATATTCTGAGATTATGGACCTCGAAGGTCCATAGGAGGTTTTTTGATGTAGGCCTATGATACTTTTCGGTTTATCCAACAATATGTTTTAATAATCTATCATTTTGAAGTATCCGTATACAATTTTTCCATTAGAGCTGACAGAAAACGTTAAGAGATTTTAGCTTAGCGAGGATAAAAGTTTTAATTTTTACCATATTTATATCCCTCTTCATCACATTACCTATATTCGAAATCTTTTACAGTTTCTCTTGCTAGAATATGGAATTCGCTTCCACCCTATGTCAGAGACTGCTAAACTTTACCATCTTTCAGAAACAAATTGAAAATAAAATTATTAACAGAAACAACTCACTAATATTAATTTTTAATAATTAATAGTTTATATGATGATCTTGCAGTAGATTTCCGGGCTGTTGGCCGTGGTCTTGAGGCTTGTAGGGGAACTACAAGTCTCAAGACCACGGCCAACAGCCCGGAAATCTACTGCAAGATCATCATAGTAACTCCGGCCGTGAAAGCTTAAGTCAATATATAATTAATAGTTTGTTTTTTCATTATTTAATAAAAATAGTATTAAGATTTGTCAATATATTTACCTAATGCCTTGTATAATAAGCGATACATTAATTCATTATAGTTTATTACTTTCTTTGTATTTTTTCTTTTCATTTTACATATAGTCGATCCGAGCTGTTACTCCTTTCTATATATATTCTTTCATGAGTTTAATTTTATTGTTTATTGTTCAGTTTGACAGATATTTGTTTAGTATGTGTTATTATTATAATTTTTTGTATTTAAATGTAACATATGTTTGTCCTGGTGAGTGGAAGAGAAGGCCACATGGCCTTAACTCCACCAGGCTAAATAAATCTAAATACATATAATATTCATATAGTATTTTATACTAAGCTACTTGCCTAGCAGTTTACTAGAGCCGCAATTGAAAAACGGGTGTGAAAGAACAGACAAATCTTACATGGACGCCTCTTTCTCCAGGCTTCTTAATTAATTTACATGGCGTCAATACACGACACAGTACCTAAAGTTTATTTCCCTTTCGAAGGAAGCCATAACACATATTTTATGACCTTATAAATCCCGACTCTGCCGCGTTTGAATCCGCATATCTCGTAACCACAGGCTAGTCTCGCGAAATCAATTTAATTATTCAGAAATATTTCTTAGTCCTTGGAAATTTTATTAAATGTCTCTCTTTTTTTTAGCTACAACCGAGGCATAGCGCTCCTTGCAAGCACACAACCTGTTTTATCAATCATCTCAGCATAAGTAAAGAAACTTAGTGTTCACTTGTTTTTTTCTGAATAGCAAAGTGAAGTTGAGTCATTTTTGCACTGAGTTGGAGTTGAGCAGCTGCTGATGTCAATCAAGCAACTGTTGTCACGTTCCTGAGCACATTACCTTTAGCTCGATCTCGATCTTAGCGTCATCAATCGTCTTTGAATCGCCTGCCAGAGTCTCGAGTGCTTCATTCACTATCACCCCACTGACACTAAGCATTCCTCCATTTACATCTCCAGCCTTAACAAATGTTCCTCCTATATGCAATAAATTAGGAATTTGGGCCAATAATATAATCTCAAAACTTTTCAAAACTATTTTAAGCTTTCCAGACGATTTAAAAACACAATTAAAGTAGTATTAATAAATCCAATTTTAAGAAAGAATACCTATTTAATGTGAATGATAAATGAGGGAAATTTTGAGGAAGTGGCTGAATTCAAATACCTAGGAACAATAATCACAAATAGGAATGAGATGTACACACAAAGAAATTAAACATAGGCTCAATTCTGGAAATGCGTGCTATTATGCATTACAGAGCCTTTTGATGTCCTAACTCCTTTCAAAAAACGTTAAGCTTAAAATATATAAAACTATTATTCTACCAGTTATATCACATGGGTGCGAAACATGGACTCTTACTTTAAGGGAGGAAAGGAGATTACGAGTATTTGAGAATAAAGTTCTTAGGAACATTTTTGGACCAAAGAGAGATGAAAAGACATGTGAATGGAGAAGACTACATAACAATGAACTACGTGGTCTTTATAGGAAGCGAGATATAATAAGAACAGTTAAGTCTCGTAGACTGCGATGGACAGAACATGTTGCGCGTATGGGGAATGAAAGACGTGCATGTAAACTTCTTGTAGGAAAGCCAGAAGGAAAACGCCCAGTTGGTAGACCAAGAATGAGGTGGGAGAACAACATTAAGTATGATTTGAGGGAAGTAGATTATACAGGGAATGATTGGAAAACATTAGCTCAGGATAGGGATGTGTGGAGAGCTTATGTCCGCGCGGCCATGAACCTACGGGTTCGATAGTGCCAGCGAGTAAGTGAGTAAGTAAGTAAGTATACCTTTTTAATAAACTTAAAGAGGAAGAAACGCTCTGTACATCACCGATTTGATCGAGGCTTCATTAGATGGTGTTTCAAGGCCTTCTGCATAAACGTATGTTATATAATGACTTCGAAATATGTATTTGTGTAAACATAACAATTATATTTAATACACAGGTGATCTTCTTGGTGATAAAATATTAAAATATACAGTAAATATGCCCAATTCACCAATCAATGTTTAAAAATGGTCAACACGTTTCCACAGCCAAGCTGTCATTCTCAAGACCAGATATTGACTCACTATCTGTCAATATCTGGTCTTGAGGATGACAGCTTGGCTGTGGAAACATGTTGACCATTTTTAAACATTAATTGGTGAATTGGGCATATTACTTACTTACACACTGGCACTATCGAACCCGTAGGTTCATAGCCGCGCGGACATAAGCTCGCCATACATCCCTATCATGAGCTAATGCTTTCCAATCATTCCCTGTATAATCTACTTCCCTAAAATCATAGTTAATGTTATACTCCCACCTCGAATTGGGCATATTGACTGTATATTTTAATAACAATTATAAACGGTAAATAAAAAGACCTTAGTAATAAGAAATTCTAGGTCATATGGTTAGATGCCGAACTACTATACCGCTAATCCGGGTTCAAATATTGTTACTTACTTTAATTTTTCACCACTTTTAAATAATTATTAATATTAAAATCAAAATGATCTATTTTACGACTTTCTCAAAATGTTTTAAACACTCTTGTTCTTGTAATATATAGGCCATCATAAAAAATTAACCACGTACAGCAAAAATAGTTTAGACTATTTATAACTTTTAGTATATTATAATCAAATTTCAAATGCGCACAACGTGCAAAAAAGATTGTCCTTAGTCACTGCAGAGTTTCACCAAGGATTCTGATCTCATCCTACTGTTTAATACATGATATATCTCGCACTGTTCGCCACATCTTGCACACACGCAGTCAGGGCCGGGCTCGTGGAATTTCTGGTTGCTGCACAGCTTGTGGTGAATTCCATGCACAGCGAGTCTGGTCACTGTGTGGCGCAATTCATATCCTATCTGAGTCCATTCACGGTTTGTCATGGCACCAGTAATGTAGAATTCTTCCCATATTTTGCACTTCTTGTCATGGAGTTCTTGTAGGTGGTCCTGGTAAGCTGATGAAGTATATTATGAAATATAGCAAAAATCGTTACTTGGTTGTAATATGTATCATCGCTTTAATAAAGCAAAAAACATACAATATGGAAAATAATATAACCTGTTTTTCCAGATGACAGACCGGCATCTAATCATATAAGCTAAGAGAACATATTTTCGAAGATTGTTTTAGCAGCTTATTCGTATGTTATACATACTATTTCCAAAATCAATTATTATTTGGCTGCAAATCCATATTTATGAGTTTAAACAGCAGGTCCTGAACTTCTTATCACAACGTTCCTCTCAAATCGACGTGTCCCCTACTTGTTAGGAAGAGTAATTTTATATCTAGCACAATTAATTTAGAGATCGTTAAAATACACTAACATAAAAATTAAATTAAGTTGTACAAGGTAATGGCTGTCCGTATATTTCTGAATGGTTAAGAGTTTTTTAATCGTACCAAGAAAGAAGAGAAATCTATACCTAGAGGGAAGCACAAATGAGGCTTTTAAGAAGAGTAGCATATTGCACGCCCCTTTTTCGGGAATGAATTCGACTCTTTTAAACTGATAGACGAAATAGAGCGATATAGAAATAAGGAAGGAACATCTTCCTGAAATACAGCAAAGAAAATACCAAATATTTTTTCCCATTAAAAACTAGAAAAGTAAAAAAATGTCAGCCGTTTGAAAAAGAGATTGGTTCAAATATTTACTGACTATTTAACTCATGCCTCAAATGGGAATCAATGACCAATCATGTTTCAACGAATTTTGTTTTACAACCAATGGCAATCATGTTTCACCTCGCTCCTGCTTTCGTGATAAAGAAAGCTTCTACTCGTACTTTTTAATATTCTAAACTGCTCAGTGCATTATTTTTCCCCAACAAATACATCGAATATAGCAAATAATGAACATATTCCTTGATTTCACTGAGTGTTTTACTAAAAATAAATGAATAACATATAATATTGATTATAATATACAGTTTGATGTGTTTCATTATTTATCCACAAGGGTGCATTCTTACAATATTGCGATCCTATTTGACAATAAATAATATGATCAAGTTGCAGTGAATGAACCCTAACCTCACATTTCTGATTTATTTTCAAACATCCCTGTTTAAATTAAATATATTTATTTTAAAATACCGGTAACTATATTTATATAATGACTTTTGAGTAAACAGTTTAAATTTATTCGTTAAATAGTCCTACCAAATGCCACATTTGATTTCCAAATCCTCTAGATAAATTGGAAAGCACTCGTGGCATTATTTATGAAAAATATGAGCTCAAAAGAATTATGATTCTTATAGATAATGCATAAACAGAGATACTTAAGCCCTGAAAAAGAATATGAAAATGCATAATAATTCAGTCTCTAGTTATATGATACGCGCTATGAGAAGCACCCATCATAAATACGTCACTCAAGCGCAGGAAACTGGGTGTTCTGATTTTATTTAAACATTTATTGGATAAGACTTGAAAAGGAACTATTTTGAAGATTTCCAAAGTATTGGCAGTTCCATATCTTATCTATGGATGTGAAACCTGGACATTAACAAATGCAGATAGTAAACAAATAGAGGCTGCTGAAATGAAGATGTTGAGAGCAATAGCAGGATACCAAAGGACCGATAAAAAGAAAAACGAAAATATTAGAACAGAACTCAATATATATTATCTCTGTGAAAGAATAAAATATTATCAAAATGCTTATCTTCAGCACGTATTATGAATGAATGAACTGCGCATACCAAGAAGAATGTATAATTATAAACCAAAAGGGAGAAGAATGTTGGGATGACAATTGAAGAGATGGAAGGACCAATTCGACCCATAATGAGATCGGAACAGGCCATTGGGCTTAATCCTTCTTGTTGTTGATGATAATGATGATTTAAACATATTATGAAACAATCAACCCGTAAGACAAATGTCAGGAAACGTTAAGGTCGAAAAGGTCCCCGAATATCATCTGGGAAACATAATCAATTATCATATTCAATATGAATGTGTGATTAATTGTGGCATAATTGTATTAAATTTTGTATTATCTCGGAGGAGACCCTGGATTGAGCTGATCACTCATTTTGGGAGGCCCATCATATTCTTGTGTGGTCAATAAATCGTATGTGTGTGATGGAAATTTTAAAATTCCTCTCCCGGTGGATCCTTCTACTGTACGTTCCTAGCGGGGTGTGGCATGTAGGCCTACTTATAAGGGGAGATATTAAACTAGGGCGGTGAGGGAGAAGAAGATGAAAGAATCCTAAATGCAATGATTTCGTGTGTTACTTAGCAAAATTATAAATCAACTTTTATTAATATTTCTTATACAGCTCTCTCTGAAAGCTAAGTAGGTTAAAACTCATGTATTCCACAAAAAAAAAAAAAAAGAGACAGAATAGGTCATTTGTCAAAACATTTCTATCTTCAACGTCAACATACAGCAAAATGTCTCTTTCATTTTCAGAGAGCTCTTCCTGTTTCATGGATATAAAAACGAGAGCAAAATTAGTTTTAGTACTACATTATGTTGTAATGTCCAGGAACGAAGCTTCCTTTCACTAAAACACTTGTCAAGCCTAGAATTTCCTTCTGTTTTCATTGTCCTTAATATTTACGTTTCTTTCTTTTTCGAAATATTTCTCAAAGAAACCATTTCCTTTTTATTGTGAGCTAAATAAAAATGTGCCAGTTTGTTTACCGGCAATGTTGCCAACTCCAGTGAGTCAAGAAGTTTCCCTCTAGCGAAAGTTTAAAGATCAGCAAAACTTCTTAAAACGAATACATTGCACTTATAGTTTGGAACACTTATCTTGAGTTACAATTTGCCGCAATCTGTTCTAATTTGCGATGATTCAAAGTGGTTATTGAAATATGTTCCACTTTTACATCTCGGAAATCAATTTATTTTTTAATAAAATGAAGTGATCTCTCTACAGACCATAGGAGACCCGTGGGGTAGTAAGATATTAAGGCTCCCACTTCTTTCTAGACTTTCTGCACTTGAAGTTAGCTGGATTGTCAGCCTTTGTGACGGCCGCCTTTATCCTCGAGCAAGCGTCTGGTACTCATTTCCGTTAGAGGATGAGTCGAACCCAGGGTCATGGTGTCACCAGAATATTTGGGTCAATTTAAAACCCTGACTCCACCGGGATTCGAACCCTCCACCTTCCGTTTTGTAGCGTATTGCCTTAAACAATAGGCTACGGCGTGACTCATTTTTTAAATAATTAAAATATAGAGTGCAACAGGATTTCACCGGTAAACTGATAGGAACAACTATCGTGGCTTCGTCTAAGAGATCGTAGAACTGTCCATTCACTATCCCTTCTCTATAAAATCCTTCACACATCATCGCCTAATTATTTATCACGCCGCTTCATCAGACTATCCGACACACATAATCTTGACACTCGATCCCATCAGCACATTGTCCTTTATATCCCTCCTCATCACACTGTATATTATTCATTATCTTTTACGGTCTCACTTACCAAAGCATGGAATTCCCTTCCGACCTATGTCAGAGACCGTCAAACTATAACCTCCTTCAAAAACAAATTAAAGAATTATTTAATAACAAACTAACTTATACACCTTACAGATAGTATTCTTTTAACAATTAATAAATTTAATTATCATAAGTAATGCCACGAGTGATTTCCAAATTATCGATAAATTCACGACTCACGAAGTGAGGAGTGAATTTATCTAGAGAATTTGGAAATCAAGAGTGGCATTTGTTAGGACTATTTAACGAATAAAATAAAGCTGTTTACTCACAAATCATTATTTAACTACAGTTATTTAAAAATATTTTTATATTTAAAGTAAACGGTGATGTTTGAAAACTAATGAGAAACGATAGGTAGCCTACGCTTCTACTGCTTCTTTTGTTTATCACTGCAACCAGATCATACTATTTATTGCCAAAGGAACGCAATATTGTAAGAATGCTCTCTAGTGGAGAAAAAATGAAACACATCAATCTGTATATTAATTCATTTTTGATGTCGTATACATTTAAGAAAGTGCAAACAGTGGTTTCTTTTTTTTGGTGGTATAATCAATTGCTACAAATGTTGACATGTAAGCACTATTATATACAATCTGGTAGCCGTATTTGTTATAGGCTCAGTCACTGCAAAATAACGGTCAGACCTGTTCAGAATATTAAAAAGGAGGAGCTTTGCTTAATATATGATAATCCTAACGTTGATAATTATTTCGTGAAACACGTCTCTGATTGGTTGTAATACAGAAATCATTGAAACGTGATTGGTCATTGACTCCCATTTGGGGCATGAGTTAAATAGTCTATGAAAATAATATTAAGGTTAACAAATATTTTATTTTGTTTTGTTTTAAATATTGTACAAACGTAAAATTAGTTTTCTATATCTCATTATTTTTCTTTGTTTTATATATACGTTTGACAGGGACAATTTAATATGTATTGCTTGTATACATTTTATTATTAGTTTTAGTCTTAATTTTAACTAGCATTAACTAATTGCATTATAGATGGTAATATAATAGATATTACCTTTTCGATCAAATTTTTATTTAGTATTTAATATTAGAGTTCATTGTGATTGTTATATTCTGATGTAATATATGTTTGCCCTGGTGAGTGGAAGAGAAGGCCACATGACCTTAACTCCACCAGGTTAAATAAATAAATCTAAAAATCTAAATCTAAATAGGTCATAAAGAGAGGATCATTTTTTATAAAGAACGTATTTACTACCAAAACGTTTATGCGGTATAGGCCTACTAAGTCGAGTGCCTGATATACCAATACGCGCGTTACAAAAAACCTACAGAGAGATATTGAGGAAGTGTGTGATTTGTGGTTTTCAAAGACCGGAAATACTAATTAATAAAGTATATAGGCAGTCTCTTGATTATGTTACAGGATTCATTAAGACCGTTTCTTACTGTGAAATTTAAAATTAACTTATATCATATCAGGGCGACATAATTTGCAAAATTCATGTACTTACTCATGTACTCATGATTGTGCCTATCAAAGGTGAATGCATTAAGCTTAGATCAATTGCTATGATCCGCCAAATTAAGAACACAGATACGAAAGACTGGACAGATGAAATTAGGTAGGGCTTCCGAAAGATTGGAATGGATTGGGTATGGGAAAAGAAAGGGAAAATGACAAGAATATATGAAGAAAATCAGGAGGAAATGAGAAACCGACAGGTTGATTGGGGAAACGTTCACTGTGTTTACATCCATCGATAGTAATTCTTCCCGAGGGCAGGTCCGTCACTGCAATCATAGCATCTTTATGCTATGCTTTACTAAGGAATTATAGGTGTGGTAGCTTCCCGTTGTTTTCCACACCGGTGAAGGATGATGATGATGATAATGATAAGGATGATGATGATTGCCGAATGCTTTTCGGGGACCGTTGGGCCCTAAGCTTCCTGACATTTGTCTTACAGGTGAGGAAAACCCCGATAAAACCTCACCCAGGAGCCTGTCCCGACCGGGAATCGAACGCGGGCATGCTGCGTGACAAGGCAGCACGGTACCCCGAGACCATAGCGGTGGACTCTGTGTTTACAAAGACACCTAAAACAGGTTTGGGGATATTAAGCACATATATACAATCTAGGACCGACAGAGAAACCAGGACTCGTTTTGTTTAGATTGTAGGTATTAAAATTTTACAAAATTACCAACGATTACGATTGCGAATATATTAAATGTGCGAGAGCTCTGAAGAGGAAATACAAACAATAGGAAATTATAAATATGCACCAATTAAAACTAAACTCCAGTTATTGGAGGAAAGGTATTTCAATTCAAATCATGATAGTTTGGCAAACTATGAGTTCATGGCAAACCGAGAAAACTTGATAAAAATAGGCAGATTTCTGGACAAGATGTGGAAATTAGGGACACTCAGTCGTGAATAAATGGATATAAAAACAAAGTGCAATTAACAATATTAAGTAGACTTTACACATTACAGAGGCTCTTGACGTCCCAACTCCTTTAAAAAAGTTAAACTGAAAATACATAAAACCATTATTCTACCAGTTATATGAATGCGAAACATGGACTTTTACTTTAAGGGAGGAAAGGAGATTACGGGTATTTAAGAATAAAGTTCTTAGAAACATTTTTGGACCAAAGAGAGATGAACAAACAGGTGAATGGAGAATCGTACTTTACGGTGAACTACATGGTCTTTATAGGAATCCATATATAATAAGAATGTTAAGTCGCGTCGATAGGCAGGACATGTGACACGCATGTGGAATGAAAGGCGTACCTGGAAGCTTCTTGTAGGAAAACCAGAGGGAAAACGCCCAGTTGGTAGACCAAAAATGAGGTGGGAGAATAACATTAACTATGATTTGAGGGAAGTAGATTATACAGAGAATGATTGGAAAACAGCTCAGGATAGGGATGTATGGAGAGCTTATGTCCGCGCGGCCATGAACCTTCGGGTTCGATAGTGTCAGTAAGTTAGTTAGAGTTAAGTAGACCTAAATGTACTACTTAGCTTAATTGTTTAATTTCCAATTATAATGTTATCTAGCGGCTCCGTGGCGCAAGCGGTTAGACGCTCGGCTCACACCGCTGGGGTTCCTATATTGTGTCACTCCTTGTGGGTTTCGTGGTGGATGAAAAGGAGTTTGGGCAGGATTTTCTTGGGGTTTTCTCCCGTTTTCTGCTGCCTCAATTTCATTCCACTATGTTTACATATGTCCCACGCCGCAGCCGAGTGATCAATGCAAGAAGCCTTGGCGCGGAGCTACGGGACTTGAGCTGGGTCGAGTCCACATGGGGGAAGAAATTTACTCATGGGATTTCTGCCAGTATGGGACCCGTGTCCACGCAGCATCGTGAGGAATTTGGGTAGATACAATAAGTAGCGACTCCAGGTTGAGAAAACCAGCTATAACGGCTGGGGTACCCGACATGCTTACCACATGTCACCCATATACTGGCAGGATGATCGTCTACCTCTGTGATTAACACTTGTGAGGTTAGCAGCCGGCTGGTAAGCCAAGGGCCTCCTAGGCTTGTCGCGCCATGGAGTTTGGAGTTTTTATGTTTACATACTCATTTCATCCATTTAATTTCATTTCGTTCATCTGCGCCCGTGATGATGCGCCAGGCGTGCTCGGCCGGCACCCTTGTCATTCACAGGCATCTGTATAAGGGGCTTCATCTACTCTCATCCCTCGACCCGACCCTGAGTTGAGGATATTTATTTTATAATGATGTCCCAACTCCTTTTAAAACGTTAAACTGAAAATATATAAAACTATTATTCTACCAGTTATATTATATGGGTGCGAAAGATGGACTCTTACTTTAAGGGAGGAAATGAGATTACGAGTTTTTGAGAATAAAGTTCTTAGAAAAATTTTTGGACCAATGAGAGATGAACAGACATGTGAATGGAGAAGATTACATAACAATGAACTACATGGCCTTTATAGGAAGCCGGATATAATAAGAATAGTTAAGTCTTGTAGACTGCGATGGGCAGGACATGTTGGGCGTATAGGGAATGAAAGACGTACATGGAAACTTCTTGTAGGAAAGCCAGAGGGAAAACGCCCAGTTGGTAGACCAAGAATGAGTTGGGAAAATAACATTAACTTTGATTTGAGGGAAGTATATTATACAGGGAATGATTGGAAAGCATTAGCTAAGGATAGGGGTGTATGGAGAGCTTATGTCCGCGCGGCCATGAACCTACGGGTTCGATAGTGCCAGTGAGTAAGTAAGTAAGTATGCACGGATTATGTTTTATGTGACCAACGTTGCATCTATTCACTCGATCAGCTCAACATGGTAACAACTGGAGTTACGATGACTATACTATTAACACGTCCCAAAAAAACAAAAATGGAAGGCCTTAAACTGAGAGATCTCACTAGTTACGATATATGGCAAAATGTGCATAATTAAAAAAATGATATGTTTTGGAGTATTGGTACGGTATATGTTTCTCATAAGTAATGCCAGGAGTGATTTCCAAATTATCGATAAATTCACGACTCACGAAGTGAGGAGTGAATTTATCTAGAGAATTTGGAAATCAAGAGTGGCATTTGTTAGGACTATTTATCGAATAAAATTAAGCTGTTTACTCACAAATCATTATTTAACTATAGTTATTTTAAAATATTTATATATTTAACCAACGGCGATGTTTGAAAACAAATGAGAAACGATTGGTACGCTTCATCTGCTTCTTTTGTTTATCACTGCAACCAGATCATACTATTTATTCCCAAAGGAACGCAATATTGTAAGAATGCTCTCTAGTGGAGAAAAAATGAAACACACCAAACAGTATATTAATTCATTTCTGATGTCGTATGATGTGAATATGACAATTATATTTTTCTGGATTATTACCTGGGAAAAAACACATTTAAGAAAGTGCAAACAGTGGTTTCATTTTTTGGTGGTATACTCAATTGCTACAAATGTTTTTATATTAACTGCTGCAAGCGTTATGTGTTGACATCCATGCACTAAATATACAATCTGGTAGCCGTATTTCTTATGGAGTCAGTCACTGCAAAATAATGGTCAGACCTGTTCAGAATATTAAAAAGGAGGAGCTTCCTTTAATGTGGTAAATTTAATATTGATAAATATTTGGCGAAACACGACTGTGATTGATTGTAAAACAGAAATCATTGAAACGTGATTGGTCATTGACCCCCATTTGGGACATGAGTTAAATTGTCATAATAACACACGTTCAGCAACTGAAAAAATGCCATATAAAATTTTAATAAGAACAGTTTTGACTAATGGTAGTGAGGCATGGAGCCTCACTAAAAGATCAGAGGTAAACCTAAATCATTTTGAAAAAAAAATACCCAGGAAAATATTTGGACCGATAAATATTAATAGTCAGTGGGGGATACGATTCAACCAAGAATTGTACGACAAATACAATGAACCTGACCTTGTCATTTTCATTAAATTAAAAAGAAATAGGAATGGGCTGGCCATGTAAAAAGTCTCTCAACAGACCGAGTACCAAATAAGGCGTTTACAGCAAGTGTTATGGGAACAGATGAGTTGGAAGACTGAAAAAACGATGGGAGGATGGTATTAAGGAAGATGCTGCAAACCTACTTAAGTGTTGCAACTGGAGGCTTTCCATACAAAATAAAAATTATTGGAGGTAGGAATTAAGGGAGGCCAAAGCTCGAATTTGAGCCAACTAACCGTTAGATGTTTCTTAACATAATGATCTTCTTTGGATCGGCTATTATCCTTATCAGTTAGTCGGTGAGACCTTATTACATCCCTTGTAATCATTAATGATTATAGAGTCTATTTTCAGTTTTAATAAAACACGAATTACTCATGCACGAAAATAAACACTTTTGTAGATAAATTCCATTTAATATAACATTCCGCTGTTTTTTTCATCTCTTAAAACGTGAGTGCGGTATTTAATATCATAATAAAACGAATACTTTAATTACACGAAAAAAGTTAAATCAGTGCTCCTAAGAATTTCTTCAAATTTGTTGGATATACGGCCACTTTCATAACGGCTTTAAAATTAGCTTTTATTTAAACCAAATTATATATTATTAAATCACAAGAATAATTTTTCGGAACTAATTAAATTATAAAGTTTTTTTTGTATTGTATTGTAAGCCCATGTTTTCCCTTTACAGAAATTTAGGCGCTCTCCCCCTGCAGGGAAGAATTTGAACCATACTAATTTAGTTATGCTTGTTTTCGTATAGATGTCATCTTGAGTGGTCCGTGGTCAGCGTTCCGCCTCATACTGATATCTAGGAAACCAAGGTAGTACTAGGACAGGAAAATTAAGTATATTTTGCTTAGAGGCCTTTTTATTCAGGCTTAAGGATTTTTACGAGCCTGAAAATCTTCAGACTCGTGACCAACGGCTTAAAGTCCCTCCCGGAGGACTTGCTCTTTGGATTTTTCCGTCCTAAAAAATTCATCGACCCCGGTCGGGTTTGAACCCGCGACTCTTGGGACCAGAGGCAAGGAGCATAACCACTAGTACACCGCGGCCGACATATTATAAAGTTTTAAAAATATAAAATTAGTACCTGATGAATCAGTCGTCATCTAAAATAAAGTTCTGTTAGAAACCTTCGTCATGTAGTTAAAAATATGAAGGCCTTTCAAAACAATGTTTCATGTTCTGCATTTCAATTGGTACTTACCAGTACATATGAAGGCCTTCATATTTTTAACTACTTGACTAAGTTTTCTAACAGAAATTGATTTTAGTTGAGGACGACCGATATATCAGGTACTAATTTTATGTTTTTAATATTTTATTAGATAGCCTCAACGGTGCTTTAAAATGAATTTTAGAAATATTGATAAATTAAAAATAATAATAATAATAATAATAATAATAATAATAATAATAATAATGATAATAATAATAATAATAATAATAATAATAATAATAATAATTGCTTTATAATCTTCGTTGTCTTGTGGTCTGAGGTCCTGGGTACAATACATGAGGTCACGCCGTAGCGTAGTGGTTAAGGCACTGCATTACAAGCCGGGAGGTCGAGGGTTCGAGTCCCGGTGTCAGGATTTTTAAACTGACCCAAAGCTTCTGGTGGCACAATGGCCCTGGGGTTGACTAAGCCTCTAACGTAAAAGAGTACCAGACACTTATTCTGGGAGTAAAGGCGGCCGTCACGCAGGGCTGACAACCCAGCGGACATCAAGTGCCGATTGTCCAGAAAAAAGTGGGGGCCTTAACCTCCTACTACCCAAGAGCCTCCTGAGGCCTGTAGTGGGATCACTTTACTTTTCTTTACACAGGTTTGATTCGCGCTTAGAACTCAGGCATTTCTCCATGAATGGAATTATTCCTATGGTCCCCTATTGGTGTGGAATTTAGGTTAGATTTAGTTTCAATGATTCTGATGGTGCTTCGTCATCATTTGGCATCCATTATATCATTGGGGAAACCTAATTTCTAATTGCGCAAGGACATATAGGGCTTCCCGGAATGAGGGATCAGTTCAATGTCAGGACCTCCTCCGAGACAACGTTAATACGAAACACATCGTGCACACACATTCATACTAAACATTGGCGAATATTATGATGATTATGATGTTCGAGGACCGTTTAGGCCTTAAATTATCTGGCATTTGTTTCATAGGTGAAGAAAACCCATAAAAAATTACACAGTAAACTTTTCCCGACTGGGGATCGAACCCGAACCCGCTCCGCACGGGACATCAATGCTACCCCGAGACTACAGCAATGGCCATACAAGTCACAATGTAAAAAAAAATATATATACAATTACAAAAATAATTATTATCTTGTAAGTTAAATCTCCTTAGCTGATAAAACTTTTAAAACAATGCGGGCAATTCGGAACCATTTTTTCAGTACTTCTTTTTTTTGGCAAAACAACCTTCTACTGAGGATTGAACTTGCCCCGGAAGGCCTAGAGTGTTTTAAATTTTTTATAATTTAAGGTAACTGAACATTGTCAAAACAACATTCTCCTGATGACGGAAGTGATTCCGAAAGACTCATAGTGTTTTTAATGTTTTACCAATTGAGGAGATTGATAAGTTACTTAGCCAAAACAATATTATGCTGAGGATGGAATTCGTTCCGAAAGGCTACAGAGTTTTAAAACTTACAAGGTATTTAATTTTATAATTTTGTATTACAATTGTTTGGATTGTAACTGAGTAACTTCAAAATCTTAATAATCAGCAGTTGTAGTAGCGAGCAGACACACCTCCGGCAAGTATTTGGCGCCTTAGAAAGAATTTCACCGAAAAAGCGACGCCTTTGCATGTTCTGGTCCATAAAAGTTTAACACATCATTTGTGTTGGAATCATATATTTCCATTACCTTCCCTTTTTTATTTCCTTTCTCATGATGGAAGTTATCCTTTCACATGGTTTATGTAAGGAAACTTATGGCGACACCTAATGCTAAGTATTTTTCTTCTTCGACACATTCTCTCCCGTAATGCATGGTACTGAGAAATGTTCACCAAGTTTTATTTTAGATATACTGTTCAAACTTTATGTACTGGGGCATTAAAGAGACGTTCCGATAATGTTTACTATATGCACAGTAAAGATACTTTTGAATGGGTAATAAGGTCAAAGAATTGACTTTGTGAACGAAAGTAAATTTTATTCTATAATCTATTTAAGTTGAGCTCACATATTTTTCACTTTGAGAAATGCATAATTTTATGCCAATAAAATGACTGAATTTATTGTCTTGAACAACACATCTCATTATTCTTCTTCTTTCAATATCTCACTTTCGATTATTGGAATTCATCACTAGTTAAAATCAGCAGCTGCCGATCAATACTCTCTTTCAGGAAAAAAATGTCCGTCACGGAGTAAGTCAATAAACTAAGTCAATTCCTCAGAAATGTTAATTAATTAATTAAATGTATTTATTTATTTTACCGGTTGCAGTTAAGACCATAAGGTCTTCTCTTCCACTTCACCAGGGTTTATGGTCCTATTTTGCTGATTTTCGGTATATATATATTTTTTTTGTTAAATTGGAGAAACTCAATTTCTAATGCCAGCTTATTTAAAAGTGTCGGATTACAGTGACTATTTAACTTATGGACCAATTGGTACTCAATGACCAGTCATCTTTCAATGAATTTTGATTCACAACCAATGACAGTCGTATTTCACCTCGCTATTTATCGATATATCTTTGTCAGCCACTTCTTTTGTGATAAAGACAACTCCTTTTTTTAATATCCTGAACAGGTCAGAGCATTATTTTTCTCCAACAAATTAATTTAATATAGCAAATAATGAACTGATTCCGTGATTTTACTGAGTTGTTTATTACAAAAATCAATAACCTATAATGTAGATTATAATATACAGTTTTACCAATATTTGTTTATTATCAAATGTATTAATTGATATAGATCACCCCATGCTTTTGATGGTAAAATTATTTTATTTTTGTTGATAACTCTAGTTTTATTCTATATGTGTTGGATATTATTTTTTGTTGACCACTTTAATTTTATTCCAAGCGTGTTGGAAATTAAATAATTTTTCATTTTTTAGTTCGGTTTTCTAATAAAGCGTGTTGTTTTAGTTTTTTAAAACTATTATTTATTAATAGTGTAAGTATGTTAAATCACCTCATATAGTTTTCATAAGTAATGCCACGAGTGATTTCCAAATTATCGATAAATTCACGACTCACGAAGTGAGGAGTGAATTTATCTAGAGAATTTGGAAATCAAGAGTGGCATTTGTTAGGACTATTTAACGAATAAAATTAAGCTGTTTACTCACAAATCATTATTTAACTATAGTTATTTTAAAATATTTATATATTTAATGTAAACGGCGATGTTTGAAAACAAATGAGAAACGATAGGTACGCTTCTACAGCTTCATTTGTTTATCACTGCAACCAGATCATACTATTTATTGCCAAAGGAACGCAATATTGTAAGGAGGAGCTTTCTTTAATATGGTAATCATAACACTGATAAATATTTGGTGAAACACGATTCTGATTGGTTGTAAAACAGAAATCATTGAAACGTGATTGGTCATTGACTCCCATTTGGGGCATGAGTTAAATAGTCATAAATAAGAACTTTTGAGATATTCATAACGAATACTTATTTTTAAAGTTGTATTTTATGGATAACCCATAGCAATAATATTGAGAAAAGGAATTAATATATTGTTTATATGGATGAAAAATACAAAGATCACGCAAGAACTCGTATTTACCTAAGATAAGAAGAAAGAAATATATACCCTTTAAAACTTGTTTATATGTAACGAATGCAAGCCATATTATTCTGTGGCATGGGCAATAAGGAAATATAATACGTGACCTGAAACAACAAGAGTGTACTTCCATTTCTTATGAAATCAACTAATCTTTGCTGGATGGAACCATAACAATAACGTTCCTTCTTACTTATTTTTTGTGTAAAAAATGAGAAATATGACAATGTTCAAATACGAGTAATATGTGATTTAGAATTCTCAAAAGAATACATCATATTTATTTTTCAATTCATATATTCATAAGAAAAACATTTTATTATTTAGTTTTAGTCTAGAGAATACAATCAAATCTTTAGAGGATAAGGAGGGTGTAGAAGTAATAGGCGATAGAGGTTTGTCACAGCTCACAAGGGAACTCCCAACAACTGCATGCTGAAACTTACCTAGAAATTTCTCCCAGAGAAGCGTTTTGATGTACCAAGGACATTTAAAAAATCTACCGTTTTTAACTGCAAGGCACAGAAATTGAAGTCAGAATCTAGCAATGTCTACGGGCAGCAAGGAGCAGATGATCACCCTGCATGAGCTAGAGCGGAGTGAAGTGAGACGGGTCGCAATACGAACGGCAAGTAGTGAGGGTTATCCAATATACCAATTCATGCGTTGTATTACTTCCTTATAATTTATATATGGGACTTGGCGCTGGATTTTAGTGCCTTGCAGATAAAACGACTTCGCGCATCACAATGTTTCTCTGAAAGAAATTTCAAGATAGGTTTTGACATTCAATGGTTGACAGTTTTCTTGTCAACACAGGGGTGTATACAGGTAATATCTTCGCGGCCACGAACCTTCGGGAATGATTGTGCCAGTGAGTCAATTAATAATTCTTCAAGGGTTACTACATGTTAAGATTGTTGATGATTTTAATTAGGCCTACATATGAAAATGTTAAATTAAACATACAGAGTGTAACAGGACTTCACCGACAAAATGATAGGGATGATAGGCCATGCAGAGAGGATCATTTTTTTTGTGAAGGAACTTATAGTCGCAAACAAGTCGTTTATGAATTATGCGCAGATGAAGGTGATCACCCGTAAAGGTCGGAATTGAATACAAACAATTGTGCACGTATCATTCTACTAAAAATAGACACGTTTTTACGACGTCAAAAATAATCCTGTCATGAATGGCCGCGCTGGCCGATCGTTGCTGCGACTATATCAAGCATACAATGAGGCACAGGGTTGACTGTTTGATCACTTATTGTAAAAACATGTCTTTTTCAATAAAATTATAGGTGTATGATTGTTTGTATTCAATACCTACCCTTACGGGTGAACACCTTCATCTGCGCATATCTCATAAACGACGTGTTTGCGACTATATGTTCCTTTACAAAAAATGATCTTCTCCGCATGCCCTATCATACCTATCATTTTGTAGGTGAGGTCCTGTTAAACCCTGTATATAAAACTGAGATTCCTGTTATATGAATGCAAAACATAGTCCCTTACTCTAGAAGAGGGGAAAACATTGAGAGTTTTTTGGTTTCTTTTTTAGAACAAAGTGTTATAGATTTTTTGGACTAAAGACAGACGAACAGATAAATCCATATAAAAAATAAATAACGGTGAGTTAACGGTACATGATTTATGCTCATTCATAGTGTTCTGCCCAAGAGCAAGTCTTTCACTGCAAACTCAGCATTCCCCACTCTTTTTTTTTAACTCAGCCTTCCTTTTTGTATCTGCATACAAACCATTTATTTTAATATTGTCTATCATCTGATGTCTTTTCTACTTCTAACTTTCTTTCCGTTGACCATTTCTTCTAGGACAACCGTCAGCAGGAAATTTCTTCTTAGCCAGTGGCCAATCCAATTTCTTTTCCCCTTCTTTATGAGTTCCAGCATTGCTCTTCCTTTGCCCACTCTGTATAGCACATCTTTATTTTATATTTTGTCTGTCCATTTTATACATTCCATCATTATCCACATGATTTATATAATAATTTTTACATAATAATAACAATAATTAATTCGTTATCTCAGTCAAATATTCAATTTATTCAATGATATGTCGACGTTTCTATCTCCTTGTGTGAGAGCATTTTCAAGACATTTGACATTTCCATTTTATCTATTTTGTATAGTTGTTTATACTATATAGATACCATCACCTAGACAATTTTGTGTGCTTTTTAAACAAATTTAAATTAACAAAATTTATAATATCTTGAATACTTGTTTCTAATTCATATTGAATGTCTCTTTATTTGTCCTTAAACATTCCATGTACCCAAAAAATTCTCCATTTCCTTAACTTAAGTCTTTTATCATTAAATCCCTCCGGCTTTGATACTTTGGACTTTTAAACAATTAGTTGCTTCAAGGATGAATATGGGGCTGGCCTAATGCATCAACCCGCAACCTCCAGGACCGGGTTTTTTTCGAGATGTTCTTCCTGGAGAATTGGAATGGGAAGATGGTGAAGAATGGACGAACAAGATAAAAATGAAACTTTTGGGTACAGGAAGATGTTTTACTACATTGTAAACCTGTTTATTTTTACTCTAAGCGCGACAGATCTAGAAGGCCCTTGGTCTACCAGTCAGCTGCTGGCCTCACATCCACGTATGTTAATCACAGAGGTAGACGATCATCTAGCCAGTGTAGGGGTGACATGCGGTCAGCATGTCGGGTCCCCCAGCCTGAAGTCGCTACTAATTGCAGCTACGCAAATGCCTCACAATGCTGGGTGTTCACCGGTCCCATACTGGCCAAAATTCCATGAGGAAATTTCTTCTCCCATGGAGACTCGAACCAGCGGAAGTCCCGATGCTCTGCGTCAAGGCTTCTTGCCTTAACCACTCGGCTACGGCTGTTTAATAAATAAAATTAATTAACAAAATCAAAATCCCAATTTTATGATTAAAAACATTTAACGAGGAATCATAATTATGTATCTCACCATTCATTTAAATCTTTTTACTAATGTTTCATTGCACATTGGAGATGAAGTGCGGGGCCATAAACCTTGAAATCAATCACGGGCCGGATGTGAAGGTCCTGCAACTCTGTCAGCGTGAACTGTTCGCCTTTGTCTACAAGTAATGTACAATCAATAGCTCAATGTTCTGTCATAGCGTCTCTCATTACGCTAAATCCTAATGACCGCTTAATCGTATTGTCCCTGAAAGCTCATTGAAGCCCTGTGCTCAACCGTCCGTCGTGGGTATCGCCTTCTGTGGAGAGAGCACTGCCATCAGTGCTTAAGACACTATATTGGATAATGCATGATTGCAGAATAATTTACAATGGCGTCATTCTAATTAAGAGGTTCATTTACCTCTCGAACGTGTAGAAAGGGTACCTGAGATACCAGCTTATTTATTGTAATTGATCACAATATATCCTCTGGTATACTCTAACTTAAATATTACATCTTTATATAAATATAATTCTTCCGTACGTGTATATGTCACTCTACTCCTACACGACTAGGCCGATTATGTTGAATTTTTTATGTGTTTCTCATTGGTTTAGAATCACAATTTGACCCTCTAAAACCTGAAGTCAAAGTTTTAAAATAGCTCTAGCGATCACATTTTTCTATGTTTCACAACGAAACTCAGTATATCCTATTAAAATAAACCGAGGTAGGTATTGTCAAAAAATGAACGAAATCCGACAAATAGAAGTGGAGGTTTACTTGAATTCCTATATTAAAAACTGCCTAAACGACTGGACCGAATTTGATGACATTTTTTGTGTGTGTTTGAGTGGGTTCTTAGATGGTATAGATTCACAATTGGATCCAGTTGGTGGCGCTGCGATCAGGTTATATGATATTTTTATGTCAGATCTTAATATATATGAACGACATATTCCACCGAAAATAATATCACGTCATAATGCACACTTATTGAGACACGACAGATGACAGTGAGGAGTTTTCTTCCGAACATAAAAATTAGCGAATTTTATGGTAAAAAAGTAACATATCGTTCGACCATGACACGAGAATAGAATGGTCGGACAGGACAACATCTTAATATATATTTGTTAAAAGATGAAATTTACACATATTTTGTTCAATATAAATAATTCTTTGAATCGTTATATATAAAAATGAACGTCTATGAGCCTGTCGGTTCTTTATAGACTCAAAAACTACTTGATCGATTTGAATGGGAATTTTACCATCATCTAGAGGATTTTTCTAGGACAAATAACGTAAGTATCCAGGTTACTATAGGCCCGAGATAATAAAAAAAAAGCATCGGTGCACTAAAAAAGTCGTATTTTGGACGCGTAAATGGCTACGTTGCCTAAACCATAACTAATACACGAAATTAATACACACAGAATTGAATATCTTCCTCAGGGGTCCTCATCTAGGGGATATGTGGATGGCGACCACAAGGTGCCCAAGCTGAGCAAAACATTTCTTCCACTTACTTGTGTTTTGCACTCTTTTAACTTTACTATCTAACCTCTCTTGGTTAACTCTTGTTTTTCCGACCCCAACGCTATTAGGGCATCCGAGGGCTAGGGAGTCTTTCCTTTCTTCCATTTCTTCTTTCCTTTATTTTCTTTTCTTCTCCAGAAAAGCCTGACTAGAGGCTGTAAGATGGCAGCCCCATCACTGGTATTGCCTTCCTTTGGCCAGCAACCAATTGAAGGGACTATTATTACGCTTTCAAGTCTTATACGAGAATTTCCCGGAAGGAAGATCACTGGGCCGTCCAATGAAACACTGGAAGGAAAATTTTCTATAGGATCGTAACAGGCCTTGGCCTAATACTTGGAAGGAAGAAGAAGAAGAATTGAATATCTCATACAATTCTACGTATATAAATAGTAAGTAATAATAATGATAATAATAACAATACTGAAAATATTGTGAACTCAAGATTTAACTAACATGTCTGTAGATGAATCTAATTTATTGCCATGCTTCACAGAAAAAAAATGGTGATATCAGCTTCAGTAACAATATTTCTTCTTCTTCGGCTTTCCCCCATTTATAGGTTTGCTGTCTTCAGTTTCCATTTATCTCTATCATTCCAATCTCCCTCTTCCAAATTCCTATCATCCCTTATGCTTCTGACGTAGGTTTTTCATTTCCATCTTGGTCTGCCACGTTTATTTCTTCCAGGGGGTGACCATTGGTATATCTTTTTTGGCCATCTTTCACTTTCCATTCTTTGCACATGGCCATACAATTTAAGCGTTTGATTTTCAATCCTCTTAACAACAGATGTGGTGACATTAATTTATCTCCAAAGGAATTCATTTATTATTTTATCCAATATTTCTAATGAACGATTTCAAGCAACTAGCACTTAAGTAAATCAGCGGAAAAGAGGATAATTATATTGCTTCCGGCTATACTACATGCTGAGCAATATGAAATAGTGATTAACTTCAGAAAACACCGATCTGCAATATGGTATAGGCTGAAGTGACGTTATTATAAAACGCTCTGATCAACATACTGGTGGGTTAAAAACGATAGCTAGATCCCCTATGTAGCTGGGTAGGGCAAACCGCAGCACTCACTAGCAGGGCTGATTTATGGACGTGACCACATACATAACGAATGACATATAGCTAGCAGTAATTAAAATTCAGTATTAGTTTTTAGCTAATAGGAGCTTCCTGAAACATCCTAACAGTGTTTCATATTTTAAGTGGGGCAATGCCAGTTATCGCTACATGTCATGACTCGTGACACAATTTTGATTTGACACGTAAAGTAATAATGCAAATCCCATGTTATTCAAATTGCGTAACTATTTAATCCTTTTATGTACATCAGTCACAATAAAAGCTAAATGAGTAAATCAATTGAATATCGAAGTGCAAGTGGATATATAAGGTTGTAAAAACGGGCCACAGGTTACAAACTACATCGATTATCTTCATTACATATTCGATTAAATAGCATGCTGCCAACATTTATTTGCTTTCTATTGCAAAATATACTGACATAATTTGGCAATACATCGAGAAATGTATTCCTGAACCGTGATTTCCATAATACCGGGAGTACGTAAAGGAACATAGCGATTTTAAAGTTCTTGAATTATCAATAAACCTAAATATATGTTCACACATCGAAATACATTATATAATGGAAGTGGACAGCTAATGACAAATGAGGGTAATTTTGAGGAAGTTACTGAATTCAAATACCTAGGAACAATAATCACAAATAGGAATGAGATGCACAATGAAATTAAACATAGGCTCAATTCTGGAAATGCGTGCTATTATGCATTACAGAGACTTTTGGTGTCCCAACTCCTTTCAAAAACGGTAAATTGAAAATACCGGTTATATTATATGGATGCAAAACATGGACTCTTAATTTAAGGGAGGAAATGAAATTTTGATTGGGTCCTCATGTAGGGGATATGTGGATGGCGACCACAAGGTGCCCAAGCTGAGCAAAACATTTCTTCCACTTACTTGTATTTTGCACTCTTTTAACTTTACTATCTAACCTCTCTTGGTTAACTCTTGTTTTTTCGACCCCGACGCTATTAGGGCATCCGAGGGCTAGGGAGTCTTTCCTTTATTTTCTTTTCTTCTCCAGAAAAGCCTGACCAGAGGCTATAAGATGGCAGCCCCATCACTGGTCTTGCCTTCCTTTGGCCAGCAACCAATCGAAGGGACTATTATTATGCTTTCAAGTCTTATACGAGAATTTCCCGGAAAACGCTAGAGGGAAAATTTTCTATAGGATCGTAACAGGCCTTGGCCTAATACTTGGAAGGAAGAAGAAGAGAATAAAGTTCTTAGGAAAATTTTTGGACCAAAGAGAGATGAACAGACAGGTGAATGGAGAAGACTACATAACAATGAACTACATGGTCTTTGTAGGAAACCAGATGTAATAAGAACAGTTACGTTTCGTAGACTGCGATGGGCAGGACATGTTGTGCGTGTGGGGAATGAATGACGTGCATGGAAGATTCTTATGGGAAAACCAGAGGGAGAACCCCAAGTTGGTAGACAATGAATGAGGTGGGAGAATAACATTAACTATGTTTTGAAGAAAGTGGATTATAGAGGGAGTGATTGGAAAGCATTCGCTCAGGATAGGGATGTATGGGGAGCTTATGTCCGCGCGGCCATGAACCTAACGGGTTCGATAGTGCCAGTGAGTAAATAAGTAAGTATGACACAACCAAAGCTCGTGTTAAATGAAAAAGTAAATTCTCCAGTTTACATTATAAGTTCATATGTGTTCAATGTGAGCCCCGTTTGATACATGACACTCATCCCAACTGTATGCTAATTCTTCCCATACATTAATAAATATGTCTGGATTGATGGCAGCGACAGCTTCTCGAATCCTGTCTCTCAACTCGGGCAGGTTAGCAGGCAATGGATTCACATAGACTCTGTCCTATACAAAACCCCATAGGAAAAATTCGCATGGGTTGAGATTTGGTGTTCTAGGAAGTCACTGGACATACTACCTGTCATCTGGACCATGAAGACCAACCATCAGGTGTTTGTGTGATAAGAAAGTAACTATATTAGCTTCAGTTAAAAAATCCTCTCCCAGCAGGTTTGTGACCCCATTAAGGTCGCGTGGTTTGAGGCAAGTAAAATTACCGAAGGGAGAAATTAAATCAATATATGTATATGTTTATTATATGTGTATTATAAGGCTGCGGCATAAGTCAGTTAACCGAAAATAGAAATATATTATTTTCTGTAGATTATGCCTATACAAACAAAAACTACCAAAATTGTTCAATGTGACCTCTGCAGTTGTATGTGCATTTATGTTATCGTTTTAACAATGATTTGCATATGTTATTACACAATTTTCCATTATTACCAAACGTTCTTCAAATTCCTGTTCAATCAAATCCCGTAAATGTTACAGGTTTAGTGGTTATAATACACAAATCTTTGTCCTTCAAATTTGCTCACATTGAAAAATCACATTGGCGTGAGGTATGATGATCTATGTGGTCAATCGATTTTCCCTCTGAAAATTGTCATCCAACACTGTACGGATGTTTATTCCATAGTGCAGTGGGGCACCATCATGCTGTCAAACAAGGTTGTTTCGTATTGCTTCAAAACATAGGGTTGTTATCTAATTCTACCATAACTTCATTTCTTAACATTCGAAGGTATATATTGGCAGTCACGTTTAAATACATGATACCGGACAAGATGTATTCCCTAGTTAGCAAATTACCTCAAGCAATAGTGTTTTAGATTATAATCTCTAGGTCCTATATTCAAACCCCAGTTTGAACCAATATGATTTTGTTTCCTTGCAACCATGTACAGTGGACAACAACTGACTTATGCCGCATATATATATATATATATATATATATATATATATATATATATATGTACATTTTTTCTAAAAATAAAGTTTTTTCAATTGTTTATGCGAAATTATACAATTGACTGTACATTTCTAGTACCGTTACGTAATTTTGCTTTCAACATATTCAACATATTATTGCAAATGACACACAAATATAAGAGTTTATGTGACCTGGGGCTTGTGAACAGAGACATTCGTGAACAACATGTTTATGTATCTAAACGTATTGGTTCTTGGCGTTAGCATAACGTTCGCCGGAAGAGATCTTCGCTTCACTAGCGCCACGTCCGCCAAGCTTCATAGGAAACAGCCTTAATAAAATTCACCAGTACAGAGAATGTTTTCTAAGCTATCTTAAGAGATTCCTGTTTATATAACTCTGACCTCTGCTTAAGGTATTTAAAATATTTACAATCTATCCCAATGGAGTCTTCTAACATTTGTTCGATGCTGACTTAGAGCCTGGGATAACTGGAGGAGTGGAAGAAGTTGCTACGACACTACTGAACTAATCCCAAATAGTGATTAAACAGTCACGTCGCCCCGTCAGGAAAATAAAAATGTTACTAAACTTAATTTGTAACGAGTAGCAGCAAATAACAGCAATTACATACTGTAGTATATACTAATAATAATAATAATAATAATAATAATAATAATAATAATAATAATAATATAATAATAATAATAATAATATTTGAAATTATAATAATTATTTTGACAAATCCGTTTGTTTCGGGGCTATGACTAAGAAATCTCTCAGGACTAGATGCCAATGCTGAACATTCTAAATTGAATATTCTAAGTTTTAATTTACGGCACAGCATTTGAGTTTTTAACATTTTCTTTGTGAAATTTATTAGCTTTTATTTTTTCTTGGATTTAAATGTATTATTATTATTATTATTATTATTATTATTATTATTATTATTATTATTGTCATCCTTAAATTGACAAAACACTACTGCTACTTTCTACTAACTACTGCACATGATGTCCTGCCCTGAATTATATATTTGGCATAACTGGATTTCCCTTCCGCGTGTACGAAATTTTAGAATGTTCTTTAAATCTAATATCAAAACTTCTACTGGTTATTCTTATATAAAATTTGTTGCAATATTAACATGTTAATTGATATATCCATTTATTGTTAAAATCTTTTTTTCTTCAATATTATTCATTTTTCAGGATTTTTTCTACATTATAATAAGTTATCCTTCAGCCCAAATGTATTTTGTTCCGCCACAGATTTCTATCCTCAGCATTTTCTTCTTTGAGGTCTTTGCTGATCATGTTTATTCTTACTTCATCCATACACTGAACTCTGGGTTTCTCCCTCCTCCTCCTGCTTTCAGTGTTCCAATCCAGCATCATTCTTGGGATTCTATTATTCTCCATCAACTTCAGATGTCCACACCATTTCAATCTTCGTTATTTTATTATTTATATAATGTTATGTTTAACATTTATTATTTCTCTAATTTACTCGTTCCGAATTTTCTCCTTTCTTGATTTTCTTGCTGCTCTTCGCCAAAAATCCATCTCTATTGTCAATAATTTTGTGCTGGTTGTCTACCTGGAGTCCAGGTCTCCGCACCATATAACACAATACTTTGTACTAATGATTTAAATATTAATATGCTGGTTTTATTTACAATATTTTTTCTCCATATCACTAAATTTAACATTCCAAATAATTTTCTTCCTTCACTAATTATTTTTTCAATTTCACGATAACATTTCCCATGTGATTCTAAATTTGATCCTAAATATTCGAATTTTCTTAATTTCCACGTTTTCACATTGTATTTTCTCTTCATCATGTTATTTTTATTATGTTTTTTATTTTATTTCCAATTCTATGTGCTATGTTTATATTTTTGTGAAGCATTTTTTAGTGCTCTGTTTAATTCTGATCTTTCTTTACCTGTATACGTAAATGCTGTCCTGTTTTTATTGTTATCAGATTCATTTTAAAGTTTCGTCTTATTGCATTTTTTTTCTTACAAGTTTATTTATAATTTCGTCATTGTAACCGTTAATTCGTTTCGTATGTTTAATATAGTGGATCAATCTTAATGTTAAAGATAAAAATATTTTTTTTTTGGAAATGTTCCAGGATGTCTTTCGACATTCTTGGTATTCTCTCCTGGCACGGCGTGCTTATAACTCACTTCTGAGGTTGGGGCGCCTGGAAGGCGGGTTACGTTGCCCGATGATTGACGGATTGCCCCGATGATATGACGGATGATGTTAGTGGTGCGCCTGGAGAGTCCCTAATCCTAAGCTTAATCTAAGATGAATATGAAAGATGATTGCGATGGCCATATGATTTCGGGGACCGTTTGGGCCTTTTAAAATTTTCCTGACACTTGTCATACAGGTGAGGAAAAATCCCGATAAAACCTTCACCCAGAAAAACTGTCCCGACCGGGGATCGAACCCGGGCTCACTGCGAGACAAGGCAGCACGCTACCTCGAGACCACAGCGGTGGACTGATTTAAATATTAATGAGTTGGTTTTATTTACAATATTTTTTCTCCATATCACTTAATTTCACATTCCAATTACTTTTCTTCCTTCACTAATTATTTTTTTAATTGCACGATAATTTTTCCCATCTAATTCTAAAATTAATCCTAAATATTTGAATTTTCTTAATTTCCACATTTTCACATCGTAATTTCTCTTATTAGGTTATTTTTATTATGTTATTCATTTTATTTCCAGGTCTATGTGCTATTTTTATATTTTTGCCAAGCATTTTTTAATGCTCTCTTTAATTCTGATCTTTCTTTACCTGTATACGTAAATGCTATCCTGTTTTTATTGTTATCAGATTCATTTTCAAGTTTCGTCTTACTGGATATATATATATATATTTTTTTTTTTTTTTCTTACAAGTTTATTAATAATTTCGTCATTGTAACCGTTACATTTTTCCATGTGTTTAATATAGTGGATCAATCTTAATATTAAAGATAAAAATATAAGTTTTAACAAATCAGTCATTGCAGAATAAAATGACCAATGCAGTTGTAGTGTTATTTGGGATCAAGTCATACAACAATGTTGCTTCGCTTGCTCGATTGTCACAGATGGCAGCAGATTCGCTTCTTTAATTGACCCTTGTCTTCTTGTTGCTGTCCTCTCAAAAGTTGAGAGCTACAACTTCTCCACTAACAACCATGACGGGCGTTATTACGATTTCCTACATCATCATCTCCCTCTTCCACCTTATTCTCATTCAAGGGTCGCTTGTATTCTCTGTTATAATACTACCTTTTAATACGCCTACAATTAATCTTAATAAAATAGCTTTTTACTCCGCTCTGTTTCCGATGTGGCAAGTTGCCTCGTCACGCAGCGGGTCGGAATTCGATTCCTATTCGGGACAAGTTTTCTGCGTGATTTTTTTGGGTTTTTTCTCACCTGGAAGACAAAAGTCTGGAAACGTTAAAACCTAAACGGTCCCCGAACATCATCTGGCCATCATAATCATCATTTATCATATTCGCCTCATTAGATTAAGTTTAGGATTAAGAATCTCCTAGCTCATCATTGCATATCACATCATTACATATATCATTTGGGTAGCGTTACTACGCTTTCCACGCCTCTCCACCTCAGACGTGGTTACAATAGGCCAATGCCAGAAGAGAATACCAGAAATGTCGAAATGACAAACTTGTATTAAATAAAAAAACTTTCAATATCACCAAAAATTATATTCGTTGACTTAAACCAAAGGTGATGTATATGCAATCTATTTCCTTCGTAGTTGAATCAAAACATTAAGAGGCCCAAAAGAAGTATTTCGTCAATTAAATAAAAATAAATACATCAAAATATGCACTGTAAGATCACGTTTTACACGTACTGTGAAGGCATATGTAACATTATCGAAATGTATAAAATTAGCTTATAATGTTGAAATCAGAGATAAGAATCTCTATATTCAAGAATTGGGTTTATGTGTTTAGAGATATGTAGAATGAAAGTATGACATGCGCTAATTTTAATTATGAGTCCTTGTAGCGAATAGAAGTAGTGGGCAACTATGTTCAATTTCTTCGTGTACCTAATTCCTGTTTGTAATTATTGTTCATAGGTATTTCAATTAAGCCACTTCTTTCAAATTTCGCTCATTTGTCATTAACTGTCAATTTCCATTATATCCATCCATAGTAATTCTGCCCGACGGCAGGTCTTTCACTGTAATCATTAACATTTTCATGCTATGGTTTGCAGCTTTACTAGGGAATTATAGGTGTGGTAGCTTCTCGTTGCTTTCCATACCGGTGAAGGATGATGATGATAATGATAAGGATGATGATGATGGCCGGATGATTTTCGGAAACCTTTGGGCCCTAAGCTTCCTAACATTGTCTTACAGGTGAGGAAAAGCACCGAAAAAACTCACCCATGAGCCTGTCCCGACCGGGAATCGAACCCGGGCTCGCTGCGTGAAAGGCAGCACGCTACCTTAAGACCACAGCGGTGGACGTCCATTATATAATGTATTCTTATTTGTGATCATAATCTCGGTTTTATTAATGTTTACTTGGAGCCCCAATTATTTAGTGTTACTCAATAGATTCCCCTCGGTGGCGTAGTGGGGAAAAGGTCGGTGGATCTGCTAGTCAGTCCTCCCTTCCAAGTCCGATGGACTCGCGGACCATAAGTGGGGTCAACAGGAGACGAGCACCCTGTTGTACTAAAGCTCAAATGTCCCGGCCCACAACGGGAGCAGCCGCCGTCGTGGCTAGGCGGTGGGAGATTGTGGAGATCAGAAGCTCCCTTCTCTTGGTTAATCCCGAGGACCTTTGTGGGGGCACCATGGGAGATGAGCTCCCTGGATGCCTACATTGCTCAGTGGGCTGCCTCACAGCAGCTACACGACTAGGCCTAGTCTTGCGAACGGGCTGGATGTGACAATACCGGGCGTAATGCTGGGAATTACCACCAGGTCAATAAGCTCGGGAAAGGAGGAAGCGCGGTCTTTGGCGTGGGACTTAGCGCCGACTCTGGAACCGAGTGACCCAAGGACAGTCTGTGAGGTCGTCAGGAGTTGAGCGACCTGACGTACTAATGCTCAGGCTGGACCCACTTCAGCAACCAAACACGTCCCCAGCTGGTGCACTGGGGGAAAGTTCGGTGGATCTGCTAGACAGTCCTCCCGGTTAAGTCCAAGGGACTCGTGAACCATTAGTGGGGTAGGCAAGAGTTGAGCGCCTTGTCGTACTAGTTGCTCATCTGTGGAGCTTGCGAGCTCCGTGCTGGCCCACAACAGCTGCAGAAGGCGTCCCTGGGGACACACCAGGGCTCGGCTCGGACCAGTCCAGAGGGGAGCTACTGTACTGGTTCCTGGCTTGGCCTACGGGCCCGTCGACAAACTGTGGGGTCGCCAGGAGATGAGAACCTGGATGTACTAAAAGTCTCACACTGTTGGGCTTGTAGCCCTAGCCGGTCTCACAACGGCTGCAGGACACGTCCCTGGAGGCAGAACAGGGGAATGGTCGGTGGATCTGCGACAGCAGTCCTCCCGGCTAGGCTCATGGAGCCCGTGGACCAACTGTGGGGTCGTCAGGATTGAGCGACCTGATGTTCTATGTAGCTCAGCAATTCCCAGAACTGCAAACTCCAACACTCTCTCCCTGGGGTGTTGGTTTAAGGACTGTGAACTTGAACGTGGACGCGAACATAGGATAGGGAGGACTAGAACTAGGACTTGGGAGTATGGTCATGACGACCGAGGTATCCCAAGGGGTGGACGGCTGGGCCTCAATAGATAGTGCGTGTTGACCCTTTATCTCTCGCTATTGCCTAATAATACTATATCATCAGCATAAACTAACAGCATGTTAATACTATTGAGATGTAGGCCTTATTCATCCACAAAAATTGATAGCATGTTATAGTAAAAATTTAATATTAGAGGAGTTACTGCATCTCTTTGCTTTAACCCACTGTAAATTTCAAAAGTATCTGAGAAATGTTTGCCTTTGTGCCATTTAGACATATTGAAATAAGCCCAAGTTTTTAGGAATTCCACACTCCAGCAGAATACAAATAACTTCTCTCTTTTACAAGTGAAACACGGTGCATAATATATTTTTATTGCGTTTATCACAAATTAATTCATACTTAAAACCTGCATTTAAATTATTTATAGCCTGTAGTACGATTTATACGCAGATACTTTTCCACCCTCTTGTCTTTTGCAGACTAGCGTAGGTGTTTGATACTCAATCGTATGCATTGAATGACTAAATTGAACGCTGCAAATTGAAAACACGATCTTGGAGGGTGAGACATAGGTGAAATTAATAGAAATGTGGGTGAAGTGCAGTCTCGTGTTTTCAGATCAAAGTGTTTTAATGAGAGTCACTGGACAATGTCCCTCCATCCAACTCCCATTGACAAATTCCATCACGCAGGCATGTTACCGTATCTCATTTGTATTTTCCCTTTTCCGATATCCTACATTCCAAATCTACCATCGTCACGTACATGGTTAGAGCTAGGCTCCATTTTAATGTATTCAGATAGATTGAAACAGCCAAGTATCAAGTACAACTGGCTAGGTTTCAATTGAACGCATTTCACGTCAGTGTTGACTAACTTTCTGTACCTTCTATTAACCCATTCGCCACAGGTATAAGAGCTCAATGCATTTCTCCAGAAAATGGGATTTAAGTTACCATAAATTAAATTTTCTATTTTCAGATATTCAAAACAAACAAAAGATAACGGTACTTGCTATCACAATAAGGATGAAGGCCAAAACACATTCCTCTACTATTCATAAATGTTAACAAAATATTACCCTGCCAAGGGTTGTACAAAGTATTGCAAAATATATAACAGTAGAGTTAAAGCGAGTGTACCTCGTCTTCTAAGTTGAAGGTCATTTAACTGCCGGCGAGTCTACCTCGTCTTTTGAGGCAAATGGGTTAAAAGAAATGTTCAAATTACTGTTTGGGAAGGTTGTTGCTACTGTTGTCTATGACATATTTTTGTTTTATGTTTTATTCAAGTATTGATGATTACGTGCTTAGAAAGACCATCATCATCATCATCATCTTCATGGTAAGCCGTCGGCCTGTTCCGCTCTCAGAATTGATCTTCCCATCGTCTTCTAGGACGTCCCACATCTCTATAGCCTTGAGGTTGGTACAACAGTGCTTATTTTGTTAGCCTACAAGAGTCCATTCTTAAAATATATTCATGTCATTTTTGTTTATAGTTTTGTATTTTTTCAATTAGATTAAACATTTTGAGTTCTTGCCTTATTGATTTTATTTTGATAATTTTTATTTTATTTTGGAGCCTTGGAACGTATCCCCTATATACCCATATAAATTACGATTCCATATGTACGTTTCTGTGTTCGCGGCGTATTTACGGAACATACCCCCCGTGAATTATTTTTATTATTACTGTTATTTCAAGCAAGATTTTCATTTACATCTGAAATTTGGACAATAAAATTTGTGTCCATCCTGTATACAAAGGTGTTGGAAGTGTATCTGTGGAAGTTGGTTCCATTAAGAAGTTTTGTGCGGCAAAGTGAAACATGTTGACTAAGATACATAGGCGATGGTAATTTGCGCAAAGTTTGTAATCTCATTACGGTTCACCGGACGGGGGCTCTTGACGTGTTGGAGAAGCCTTAATTAGATCATTCTTATCTCCCTTACAACCTTCAAGATGCTTGCTTATACCTGTCATGGTCAATGGAGTGTGAAAGATTAAACGGACCCGCTCTGCTCTGACGTCCATCACTTCTCCAATATAATTCAGATATCACTTTTCAAATATGTTTGATGAGAATAGTTAGAATCATGGTAAGTTACATCAAAATTACAAAACTAATTATTTTTTTAATCTAACAAGGGGACTGTCAACCATTGCATTCTGAAACGTACCTTGGAATTTCTTCCAGAGAAGCGTTGCGATGTTCCAAGACCGAATCGAAAAAAATATAGGTCTCGACGGTCTAATAGTTATGTTTCTTGCCTCTAGTACCGATAATTGTTGGTTATATCCTGGCCGGAGTCGATGACATTTAGAATTGAAGAATCCAAGGAACAATTCCTCCGGAAAGGAAATATCCAAGGATCAATTCCACCGGGAAGGAAAAATCGAAGGAACATTTTCTACAGGAAGGAAAATCCAAGGAACATTTTCTCCAGGAAGGAAAATCCAAGGAACATTTCCTCCAGGAAGGAAAAATCCAAGGGACAATTCCTTCAGGAAGGAATATCCAAGGAACATTTCCTCCAAGAAGGAAAATCCAAGGAACATTTTTCCATGAAGGAAAAATCCAAACAACATTTTCTTTAGGAAGGAAAAATCCAAGGAACATTTCCTCCAGGAAGGAAAACTCCAAGGAACAATTTCTCCAGGAAGGAAAATTCAAGGAAAATTTCCTCCAGGAAGGAAAAATCCATGGAACAATTCCTCCAGAAAGGAAAAATCCAGGAAACAATTCCTCCAGGAAGGAAAATCCTAGGAACATTTCCTCCAGGAAGGAAAAATCCAAGGAACAATTCCTCCAGGAAGGAAAATTCCAAGGAACATTTTCTCCAGGAAGGAAAAATCCGAGGAACATTTTCTACAGGAAGCAAAAATCCAAACAGCATTTCCTTCAGTAAGGAAACATCCAAGGAACATTTCCTCCAGGATGGAAAAATCCAATGAACAATTCCTCTAGGAAGGAAAAATTCAAGGAAAATTTCCTCCAGGAAGGAAAAATCCATGGAACAATTCCTTCAGGATGGAAAAATCCAAGAAACAATTCCTCCAGGAAGGAAAAATCCAAGGAACATTTCCTCCAGGAAGGAAAAATCCAAGGAGCAATTCCTCCAGGAAGGAAAAGTCCAAGGAACAATTCCTCCAGGAAGGAAAATTCCAAGGAATATTTCCTCCAGAATGGAAAAATTCAAGGAACAACTCCTCGAGGAAGGAAAAATCCAAGAAACATTTCCTCCGGGAAGGACTTTAAGCCGTGGGACCTGAGTCTGAAGATTTTTACGCTCGCAAAAGAACCGCCTGCCTGAATAAAAAGCCTCTGTGAAAAATTTAACTGACCTTCATCCATTCAAATAATGCCTTAGCTGTCTATGAGAAGTGTCATATAAGTGATACTCTAACCATGTGTAACTTATTAACTTCTGTAGGTAAATAAGAGTAACCAAATTTTCTATCTCAGAAACTCCTGCTAGGGAGCATCCGTGTCCCCATGTGGGACGTATGGGGTATATAAATGCATACATTACATGTATAAAATCATGTGAACGTTAGATTATCTTCATTTGAGGGGTACAGGAAATAACCTGTCACTTTTTTTTGTCAAAATGGAATTTGAGATGTCATTATATTCTCCATAGAAAGCTCTATCATTTGGAAGTGCGAAACAGTAAACTATTCAGTTTAGTAATGACTTCATTTACTTCCAAGGTTTCGCATACAGGTGAGGAAGTGTTTATTTGATTTATTTTACCTGATGAAGTTAAGACCGTAAGGTGCTCTCCTCCACTTCACAAGAGTAAAATTATACATATAATAACAATTATGAATTATCTACATGTTGATTAATTATACATAATACGAATAGGCTACGCAATATAGAATTGGCAAGGAAAAAAATTATGTACAGATTTACAAAGTTAACAAATCTTTCTGTCCCTAAAGTTTTATTTTCTTTCTCCACTCGTCTCTATCCATCCACTGCATGTCCTCCAGTCCTCTTGTTCTCATTCCAGTTCTTATTTCTTGCATTCACGAATTTCGAGGCCTTCCTTTCTTCTTCTTCAAGGTGGACACCATTACAATGTTTTTCTGGGTAACCTTTCTTCTTGCATTCGTCGTACATGTCTATATCATTTAATTGCATCATATATTTTATATCTACTATTGAATATCTAATATTATTTTTTTTCTCGTATAATAGCGCTTATTATTTTTTTCTAATTTTGAACTTATTGCTGCTCTCCTCAAGAAATTCATGTTCTAAGATTTGTAGAATTACCAAAATAATAATAATAATAATAATCTATAATTTGATTAAGTAATTAGTTTGGTGGGGCACGCCTTAGCGTAATGGTTAAGATACTACGATAGAAGCCGGAAGGTAAAGGGTTCGAGTCCCGGTAGGGTCAGGATTTTTAAACTGACCCAAACCCTCTGGCGGCACTGTGGTCCTGGAGTCGACTCAGCCTCTAACGGAAATGGAAGTATGGATGTTGTACAAATTAAAGTACAAATAAAAACATGAGTTCCCTGATATACTCTTAATTGATATTTTTTATATATCCCACAATAAAACACGTACTATTGGACCATTTTACTAGAAGTCAACTTGTTTCTAAAAATATTTGAAGAGAAGTAGAATTTAATATCGCACCTTGTGAAGAATAGGGCCATGAGTGTAGAAATGTCATAAATTGAGTTAATACTAGTATCTGTTAGAAAAAAAATGGTTACGAATTTATTTATTTATGCCCACAATACATGTGCATACAAACGGAGACAGGACAGAATTGTATCCATATAAAAAATTGAATTTACTATACCTTTTCTAAAACTATAAATGCGAATAAGTCGGAACTATACTTTTTACACTTGTGGCAGTTTTCTTCCCAAGATGCGATATATGTATTTGTAAAGCAAGCAGTTGGTTGAGTATAACAGAATTTATGAATAATATAAAACATAACTAAGGTTCCGAGCACACATTTCCCAATGGAAAAGGAGTTCATTAAATTTACGAAAGTAATTTTCACTTTAAAGTAAATTCAAAATAATTCTAACGCACCTTTAATTATAAGGGAAAGCTTGGTAACGAAACACTTCACACAAAACAGGGTCAAAACTTAGCAATGTCAAGCGGTGCAGAACGACTTGAATGCTAATTTAATGTAATTTAATGTTGTGCAAATTGACATTCCTTTTAGAGATACGTGTAAGTGAAAATATCTTCCAGTTGCGTGCTTCATTTTACATGCGACTTGTAAATCTTCAAAACATATTCAACAAACCGCATTACTACATTCCCTCAAATTAAGAACAAGGAGAGGAGTAGCTTTCCCTATCGTCCTGAATACTACTCTTATTAATTATATTCACATAGCTTTCAAATTATGTGAATGGCTTGGAAATAATCATTTTTAAACATCCGAAACTTTTGCACAATTATCTGCTTCACGAAATTAAATGTATGAACTTATTTTCTGTATGTTAAATTACTGAGACTGAATTAAATGTTAGCTATGTTTTCTCTGGCCTTTTCTGTCCTTTATATCCCTCCTCATTACACTGTGTATTTGCAGCACCACTACTACTTCTTTTTGGGTGCTCGTGGATCTTTTATTACTATGATACTTAAGTGGTTCTCAAAGAGAAATGCTATTTACAATCCTTTGCCCGGGCCCACGAGAGGCAAAGATTGATCCATCTATCGTATGCCGTTTACTTAACATAAATTAATTACCATTATGTATTAAATAATGTGCAGTAATTTATAAAGTTGTATCTGATTCCTAACGATATCTTAATCCTGAGAGCAAGAAGAAATAAATAATAGTTTTAAAAAACTAAAACAGCACACTTTATTAGAAAACCGAACTCAAAAATGAAAAATAATTTTAATTTCCAACACGCTTGGGATAAATTTAAAGTGGCCAACAAAAAAAATCATCTCCAACACATATAGAATTAAATTAGAGTTATCAACAAAAAGAAAATAATTTTACCATCAAAAGCGTGGGGTGCTCTATATCAATTAATATATTTGATAATAAACAGATATTGGTAAAAGTAAAGTCTCTAAGAAGAACATGTAAAAATCATAAAAAGCACCCCACGCTTTTGATGGTAAAATTATTTTCTTTTTGTTGATAATTCTATATGTGTTGGAGATGATTTTTTTGTTGACCACTTTAAATTTATCCCAAGTGTGTTGGAAATTAAAATTATTTTTCATTTTTGAGTTCGGTTTTCTAATAAAGCGTGCTGTTTTAGTTTTTTAAAACTATTATCTATTTTTTATTTTTTAGTTTTAATATTTTACAGAATAAGATAAGAAATATCTTCAAATTCCATACTATTGTAGTATTAATATAAAATTATAGAATATTCACCTGAAAGGTCCGTCTCCTCAACTTAATTATCATTTAACTGTAGCGCTTTCGGGACTTGTCCCATCATCGGCAGGATTCAAAACTGGTGTTTCACTGAAGATCTGGTAGAGGGGGTTGCATGTATTTGGTTCGTTTTCGTTTATCAGGCTGTCGTTGTGAGCTGCTTTCATGATTTCCATCTCTTCGAGTACGTTTATCTTCGCTGGATTATTTTCTCTGTGCATTACTGTTAGGGTGTTTTCAATATTTAACATGCGATGTCCTTCATGGATAACGTGTTTTGCATAGCTTGATTTACCTTCTGCGTGAATGAAGTCTCGAAAATGTTCTTTGAATCTGATGTTAAAACTCCTGTTTGTCCTTCCTATATAAAATTTGTTGCAGTCCTTGCATGTCAGTTTTATAAACTCCTTTGCTGTTGAAAATGTTATTTTCTTCAATGTTATTGTTTATTATGTTGTTTAATTTGTTATTGGTTCTGTATGCTATTTTTACGTTTTTATCGGCTTTCTTTAGTGCATTGGCTAATTTTGTTGTTTCTTTTCCTGTGTATGTAAGTGTTATCCATGTTTTCTTGTTGTTGTCAGATTCTTTTTCTAGTTTAGTTATGTTGGTATGTTGTTCTTCCTTTTTGTTTTTACGAGCTTATCTATGAATTCTTCATTATAGCCATTGGTTTTTGCCATATACTTAATGTAGTTGAGTTCTTGGATATAATTGTCTTTGCTTAATGGGAGTTTCAACATTCTACTGACTAAGCTATTAAATGTACTAATTTTCTGTTGAAAAGGGTGTGTAGAATTTTTGTTTATGGCCAGAGCATTGTTTGTGGGTTTCCGGTAGATACCGATTTCTAGTTTATTGTTGTGTAGATTTTTGGTTATAGACAAATCTAAGTAGTTTATGCTGTTGTTAACTTCTATTTCTTCGGTGAAAGTGATTTTTTCATGCATGTTGTTTAAGTCTTGTAGTATTTCTTTTTCTTTTCTGTTTTCATTTTCATATATTACTAGTACATCATCGACATATCGTGTTATTAGTTTTATGTTGAATTTGTGTATTAGTTCCTCAAAATGTTTATTTTCCAGTTCTTGTAGGAAGATTTCTGCCATCTACATCTGGAATAATGGCAGAAATCTTCCTACAAGAACTGGAAAATAAACATTTTGAGGAACTAATACACAAATTCAACATAAAACTAATAACACGATATGTCGATGATGTACTAGTAATATATGAAAATGAAAACAGAAAAGAAAAAGAAATACTACAAGACTTAAACAACATGCATGAAAAAATCACTTTCACCGAAGAAATAGAAGTTAACAACAGCATAAACTACTTAGATTTGTCTATAACCAAAAATCTACACAACAATAAACTAGAAATCGGTATCTACCGGAAACCCACAAACAATGCTCTGGCCATAAACAAAAATTCTACACACCCTTTTCAACAGAAAATTAGTACATTTAATAGCTTAGTCAGTAGAATGTTGAAACTCCCATTAAGCAAAGACAATTATATCCAAGAACTCAACTACATTAAGTATATGGCAAAAACCAATGGCTATAATGAAGAATTCATAGATAAGCTCGTAAAAAAACAAAAAAGGAAGAACAACATAACCAACATAACTAAACTAGAAAAAGAATCTGACAACACACAAGAAAACATGGATAACACTTACATACACAGGAAAAGAAACAACAAAATTAGCCAATGCACTAAAGAAAGCCGTATAAAAACGTAAAAATAGCATACAGAACCAATAACAAATTAAACAACATAATAAACAATAACATTGAAGAAAATAACATTTTCAACAGCAAAGGAGTTTATAAACTGACATGCAAGGACTGCAACAAATTTTATATAGGAAGGACAAACAGGAGTTTTAACATCAGATTCAAAGAACATTTTCGAGACTTCATTCACGCAGAAGGTAAATCAAGCTATGCAAAACACGTTATCCATGAAGGACATCGCATGTTAAATATTGAAAACACCCTAACAGTAATGCACAGAGAAAATAATCCAGCGAAGATAAACGTACTCGAAGAGATGGAAATCATGAAAGCAGCTCACAACGACAGCCTGATAAACGAAAACGAACCAAATACATGCAACCCCCTCTACCAGATCTTCAGTGAAACACCAGTTTTGAATCCTGCCGATGATGGGACAAGTCCCGAAAGCGCTACAGTTAAATGATAATTAAGTTGAGGAGACGGACCTTTCAGGTGAATATTCTATAATTTTATATTAATTTTGAATAAACCTCAACGGAACACATCATGAATCTTATAAAAGTTGATTATTGTAGTATGAGCTAAAAGTATTACTCTTCTTAAAAAAAACCCTCCCCAGCCGGATTCGAACCAGCGACCTATGGATTATTGAAATTATATACCACTAGTTCACCGCTCTACCAACTTAGCTCTTACAACGATTGACTAAAAAGTCGACAAGTCCGTAACCTATTATACCAGTTTTATTTTTTTAAATTTTCTGATGATTCTGGCCAGGAATTTAGAAATAAAATATGAAATTATTGTAGTGTCACGGGTCCTTTACAAGTATACAAAATTTCAAGTCGATCCAATGTCTCTAAGTCGGTGAAAATCGCGTTCAAAGATTCCGTTACATAAATACAAAGACACTTTTTTTAATTTTTTGATGATTCTGGCCAGGATTTTAGAAAATGAATATGAAATTATTGTATTGTCACGGGTCCTGTACAAGTATACAAAATTTCAAGTCGATCCAATTATTATAAGTGGGTGAAAAACGCACTGAAAAGTCAGTTACATAGATAGATAGATACAGGTCAAGCTAATATAAAGCGTGTAAAAAGGGAGCTAATCTGACTTGAGAAAAGTTTATCACGTAGGAATTAGTACTAAGCAGCGATATCATATCAAGTTAAACAAGAAACAAACATCTTTTAACTAAAACATCTTTAATATACATATTTTTTTATGAGTCAAATCTTGAATGAAAAAAAGAATTACAAATGAATTGAACATAAGTAACTTTTTGACCAATTTGTAAGTTTAAGAAAAATATATATAAATAATACTAAAATATAAATTAACGTACTCGTTCATCAATAAATCCAACATTCTGGAATTACAAAGTACGATAAATAATAATAACAATAATCACCCATACATACATCCATGCAACAGTCGAACCAAGGGTTAGGGTCCACATCCCGGATGCCCTACCCTGGCGTTTAGGACCAAAGAACCAAAGTAGAACCGCTCTGCTCGAACTACAAAAGATTGCGATCCAGTTCTCTAACTTGCTTTGTGTATTAAGAGTTCCGTGGAAGAGGGGAAGTTGCGCAAACACACACAGCGCAGGAGAGGGGGTAAGTAGGAGAAAGTACAAAGAGGACAGGAATTGGCACTGTTCTTGAATATAACTGTAGAGAAAGGATAAGATGACGTAGATGTTGCATACCGAAAATGTACTTTCGGTACATGTTATCATATTTTACAGTTTCACTTTCCAGAACTTGGAATTCTCTTCCGCCCTGTATAAGTGACTGTCAAATTATAACATCGTTCGAAACAAACTAAAAAAATTATTTAATGAGAAAATAAATTATATATCTCAATGATAGCGTTTTTTAAGCAATTAATGATAATTTAGTTTAATTTCTAAAAATAGTATTAGGATTTCTTTAGGAGAACAGCAAGGTGTTCAAAATTGGAAATATATAATTTCTCACATATTCAACTATAAAAAAAACTTCATATGAAAATAAAATACGTAATTTTAATTGAAAAATAGATGTAATAAGAACAGTTAAGTCTCGCATACTGCTATGGACAAGGACATGTGTCACGAAAGGACAGTGAAAGAGGGACATACGGACTCATTTTATGATAACCGAGCGAAAGCACTCAGTCAACAATCCAAGAATGAGCTGGAAGAATAATATTAACCACAATGATATTGAAGAAGATTTTCGGGCTGTAGGCCGTGGTCTCGAGGCTAGAAGTTCCCCGACGTTTCGCCAGAGGCTGCGTCTGGCATCCTCAAGGATTGTCTCAGAGACTGCGTCAACCCTTGAGGATGTCAGATGCAGTCTCTGGCAAAACGTCGGGGAACTTCAAGCCTTGAGACCACGGTCTACAGCCTGGAAATCTTCTTCAAGATCATCATAGCAACTCCGGTCGTGAAAGCCTAAATCAATACAATATTAACCATGGTTTGAGGGAGGAGAATTATACAGGAGGTCACAGGGAATAAGTTAAGTGGAAAGAAAAGACAACATTAATTAAGTGTAATATGATCATCTACCAAGTCGTCTGCGTTCTAGAAGAAATTATACCCAGATTCTCAATACTTCTTGAATTATAAAGCGTTTGTTTCTTGGAATCTCATAAAAATAGAGTACAGTCTCGGTTTACAAATTTATTTCCTGAAACATAGCAATTATATATTTATCGTATTCGCTGTAACCATAGATACAATTATCCACTAATCTATATACAAAGATTAATGGACAAATATATCTATGGTTACAGCGAACAAGATAAGATAGGAAGAGATATATGGCATAGTGGTCTAAGTCATTTTTCTTTTTTCGAGAAAAAGTGTTTTATTTATCGGTGCACGTAGAATGAAGATAGCTCAATATTGATGACCATGGAGACATTTGTTATCCTAAGTGATTGCATTAATTACACTAGCCAATAGTGAAAATGTAACTGGAATGAAGTGAACGTTTCGTAAGTATATCGACCACACTGATAACGAAAAGACAATGAAAAACTCGAATTAGTCCTCATTTCCAAGTTAAAGGGGGTTCATTAAACCCTTTTAAATTATGATTTTGTTTAGGTTACTTTTAGGCAAGCAGCTACAGCAAGATCACTACTTATCCTAGGATCATGCTTCGAACCTCATTCTCTTCAGAAAAGAACAGTCTTTAAACGGTACAATTCAAATGCCACTATCATGTACCGAGGCGGTAAAAATTGAGGGAAATTGGCATTTTTCTGAAAATCCCGTTTTTCTAAATTCGGGCCCCCTGCACCTTACACATATATCTTGAAATCAACTGAAACATACTAAGAGGTACACGCAATGTGTACAATATTTCAATATTCTATATTTAAAACTAAGGCCTAAGTGTTGACGTCATTATTCCATATGTCTCGACACAGAAGAGCGTATTCCTATACGTAATGTGTTTTACAATGCATCCACGCTTAAAAAAGTAAAACGCTTTACTATAAAATTTTAAAGCCAATATTTACATTACTCTCTTTTGGGACTAATGACGAACCATCTGCCGAAATTATGTTCATAGAAATATTTGTCAGTTTCAAAAAATGTCTTCTCTGTGTAGTATACCAACCTCCTAAAATAAAAGCCATCGCTGAAATTGAGTCCACTTTACAAAACGCGCGAATACAATATGAACACGTTATCGTTATGGGCGACTTTAATATAAATATACTAGACACTGATAACAGACATACACAACAACTGATGGCTACGTTCCAGGCTTGTGATATGACACTCCTACCCCTACGACCTACACATCACACTCATCACTCTGAGACGTTACTTGACTTAATTGCAACTAATAATCCAGACAGAGTACTTACTCACGGGCAACTGCCAGCCCCGGGAATATCAGCACATGATATTATATTCTTAGCATATTCACTGCAGTGCCCTAAACCGACTCGAAAGACTATTACGTATAGAGACTTAAAACATATAGACAATGCAACCCTAATGAAGAAGCTATGCAGATGCCGTGGCATTCAATATGGACGCTGCATTCTGTAGATGAAAAAGTTGAGACATTAAATGACTTTATACTACAATTATACAACAGACATGCCCCACCAAAAACTAAACTCGTGGAAACGACGCCCTGCACCCTGGATGACTCTTTCAATTCGTAACTTGATGACTGATAGAGACGCAGCACATAAGAAATATAGACTCAACAAAACAGACACAAGTCTCACTCAATATAAACAGTTACGTAACAAGACAAATCAAGCTATAAGAAACGCCAAACTTAGACATTTATACAACCTAACAAATACAAATACTTCAGAAATCTGGAAAAACTTGAATAGAATGGGAATTGGGAGAAAAGACACACACAGGTAGACAAATTACCTGTTTCCCTGGACACACTCAATAATCACTTCACAGGTATAACTACTACTCCAAAGGATAAAGAACAAACAATGAATGAATTATCACTGACAAATCAACCCGACAGAGAACATTTCCACTTCTCATATGTTACAGACTACGACGTAAAGAAAGCCATCATGCGAATAAAAACCAAAGCAGAAGGAACTGACCGTATAAATATTACTTTACTGAATAAAATAATCGAAGCTATACTACCTACTATAACTCATATTTTTAACTCCTCACTACAAACGTCTACATATCCCTCATTGTGGAAACAAGCCCTCGTACGTCCACTGCCTAAAGTTAAAACGCCCTCAACCCCGAACGACTTTCGACCCATTAGCATTTTACCTACTCTTTCAAAAGCTCTGGAACGATTAGTCCATAAACAACTGACTGAATACCTAAATGATTACAACCTTCTAGATCAATTTCAGTCAGGCTTCAGGACAGGACACAATACAAATACTGCTCTACTAAATATTTGCGAAGACATACGCGAAGCTGCTGATAATCGAAAACTTACCATTCTTACATTACTGGACTTTAGTAAAGCATTCGACACGGTAGACTTGGACTTATTGTTGCATAAACTTAAAAACCTCTTACTCTCTGATAGTGCCACGAAATGGTTCAATTCCTACCTTCATGAGCGCCAGCAATCTGTTATAGGAAATCATACATTATGTTCTTCTTGGTCCTTCCGTAAAGCTGGGGTTCCACAGGTTCGGTACTTGGACCTTTGCTTTTTTCAATCTACATAAATGACATATCTAACTCCCTAAAGCATTGCAAACATAATTTATTTGCAGACGACATGCAAATCTACATCCACACAGACAAATATTCACTAAATGACGCTGTTGCCAAAATTAACGAGGATCTTGACTCACTAATGACTTGGACAGTTAAATATGGACTGCAATTAAATCCTACAAAGTCACAATCAATCATTATGGGTCATCAGAGACTATTATCTACAATTAACCTAAACACAGTTTCGCATGTGTCACTAAACGGAGTTCAAATCCCTTATAGTGAGACAGTAAAATTCTAGGAGTATTTATTGACAAAAACTTAAATTGGAATACACAAATAACCATACATGCAAAACAGTCTTCTCAATAATACATTCATTAAATCGTGTACGAAATTGTTTGCCATTCGCCCTTAGGAAAATGTTAGTAGAAACACTTGCAATGCCCCATTTTGATTATTGTGACACTCTTTTTACAGACTTAAATATTACTTCCACTCAAAGACTTCAACGTGTTCATAATTCTTGCGCACGTTTTATTTGTGGTATTCGCAAATTTGACCATGTTACACCGTCCCTGGAACAATTATCGTGGTTTCGTCTAAGAGATCGTAGAACTGTCCATTCCCTATCCCTTCTCTATAAAATACTTCACACATCATCGCCTAATTATTTATCACGCCGCTTCATCAGACTATCCGACACACATAATCTTGACACTCGATCCCATCAGCACATTGTCCTTTATATCCCGCCTCATCACACTGTATATTATTCATTATCTTTTACGGTGTCACTTACCAAAACATGGAATTCCCTTCCACCCTATGTCAGAGACTGTCAAACTATAACATCCTTCAAAAACAAACTAAAGAATTATTTAATAACAAACTGACTTATACACCTCACTGATAGTATTCTTTAGCAATATTAATATATTTAATTATTTATGTAAATAATATTAAGAATAACAAATATTTTTATTTGTTTTGTTTTTAAATATTGTATAATCGTAAAATTAGTTTTCTATATCTCATTATTTTCCTGTTTTTTATATACACTAGACAGGGACAATTTAATATGTCTTGCTTGTATACATTTTATTATTAGATTTAGTCTTAATTTTAACTAATATTAACTGGTTGTATTATAGATCGTAATATGTATATTAGATATTATCTTTTGATCAAATTTTTACTTAGTGTTTAATATTAGAGTTAATTAACATTGTTATATTCTTATGTAATATATGTTTGTCCTGGTGAGTGGAAGAGAAGGCCACATGGCCTTAACTCCACCAGGCTAAATAAATCTTAAATCTTAAATCTTAAATCTTAAAAATCTTAAAATCTTAATGACAGTTATGGGTATTAACTATAAAAGTGTTGAATGGAGGTTGTTTATCGACTCCTCCAAAATAATCTCAAGTGTGTCCCACTGCGTTAATGGCAACGTGTTACCATCGATTCCGATTGGTATACACCTTACATGAAACAAACATGTTTGTACTCGCAAAACTCGAAAAGCAGTCGGTCGATTGTTATGAAAAATTTGTACATACAGGTTTTTATATACAGAGAGTGTTTAATTGGTAACTATTATTCTCTAAAACCATTAAGTGTAGGAGTTCATTGAAACTAAAATTTAAAAATCCCTCTATCTTCGTAATTTTCAATGTTTCACAACTAAACTCAGTATATGCTATTAAAATAAACCGAGGTAGGTATTATCAAACAGTCAGCGAAATCCGACAATTGTAAGTGGGAGTTTACCTGAAATCCGAAATTAAAGTTAATTCTAGCAATCGCTATATTTGGATCATCGCAATGTATACCATATAATTTAATTAACCCGTACATTTTCTTTTAACTTATTCAACTGAAATTTAGAAAAATAAAAATAATTACCCAGTAATAAATAAATATTTATTTTCTGCGCGATAGTGCGTTTTGTCGTACTTACCAGCAAAGGCGACCATTATTGAAAGTTCAACTACCTACATTTCGGGGTTGCCAACCTAAATAACTATACTGTAATATTGCATTTACTCCCACGTGCGGGAAGTAAAACAACTGCCCTCTATGTATGTTACGTACAACGTATATACAGAAAATATTCAAAAGGTAGTGCTAATATACATTATACGAAACAAATCACTGCATTTTAACCGAAATGAACTTTATTTGAAACAATATACAACAATAAATACGTACTTGCGGCCATGTTATCAATATAATTGTTCTCAAGGCCTCCTGTTGTTTCAACTAATAAACATTTCCCACACTGTTAACGTTAGTCATTTGTTTAAAACGAACGCAAATATTTCCTACAAAGATGTTACTATATTACTATTATTTATTATTTTGAAAACACCATCGCGCAAAACATAATGTACAACACACGTTTGTGAAGTGTTTTACAGAATCTCGGAAATTAAAAACCTCGCTATCGTTCGGTTTTAAACATTTTTCCTCCATTTTCTGTAAAAACCACTTCCCAACCTTGCATCGTAATATACTATTAATAGCGGTAAGGTTACTGTGTAAATTATAATGGAATATGGAAAGCAAAAGTTAATGAACATTTTGATCGCTCATTGTACCTAAATAGAGAATGATCGGATCAGACAGAACTATATAAAATAGTATACGTAAGTTCTGAGTATGTGAGAAAAATAAATCTAAACTATAAAGGAACAAGACTTGCGTTACTAGTCTTCTTATGGCAGTCCCTAAAGGATATGCAATACTCGTCAGAGTTCCCAGAGGTTTCTCCCAGGAATCTGTGCAAAGTTTAGATCAAGAGTACGGATCACCACAGTTTACCAGCCCAATTATTTAGCAAGTTATATTCTACTCGGTCCTAATTGGGCGCTAGGCGTTCAGGCTTCTGGGGATTTCAACGGCCTCGGTTACTCCATCAAGATGTCAACCTCCTTCGCAACAACATATGCATGCTCTAGACTCTTCAATTATTCGGTCACGTGTTTATTTTCAACTAGTCTCTGGTTACGTATTTTTAGGTTATAACAATTTTAGTCACCGCCTTTGTACTCGTATTGTTACGAAATAAGTATAACTAGTATCCCAAGGTTCCGGATTTAACTTCCGGCTGTGCCTAGTACGGTTTTCTTAGTGTTAGTCTATCATGTGGAATATATTTTTATGAGCCCTTTTCACATTAAGGGAATTCGCGACTCACCGAACCATCCCCCTCCAAACTCACCAGTGGTCGGAACCCAAATATCGTTAAATGTTTACCTAACACTCACACACACACACACGCATATATATATATATATATATATATGAGTAAAGTAAAGTGATCCCACAACAGACCCGGAGCCCTTGGGGTAGTAGGAGGTTAAGGCTCCCACTTTTTCTAGACAATCGGCACTTTACGTCAGCCGGGTTGTCAGCCCTGCGTGACGGCCGCCATTACCCTAGAACAAGTGTCTGGTACTCATTTCAGTTAGAGGCTGAGTCGACCCCAGGGCCACAGTGCCGTCAGTGGGTTTGGGTCAGTTTAAAAATCCTGACCCCAACGGGACTTGAACCCTCGACCCTCCGGCTTGTAGCTCAGTGCCTTGACCACTGATCACTGAACACTACGCTACGGCGTGCCCCATATATATATATATATATATATATATATATATATATGTATATATGATATGAAAAGAAAAATGAATGCTTGATTTGAACCCGAGTCTCTAAACTCTGTACGTTTAGAGATTCGGGTTTAAATCTCGACTCAAGCATTCATTTTTCTTTTCATATCATATTTGCCTTCATTACCAAATGTCAAAAATATAGTTATAACACACACACACACACACATATATATATATATATATATATATATATATATAGGGTGAGTGTGTCAAGAGAGATATGTCAATCTCGGGTAGGTATGTAGAGAGAGATGCATTCGTGTGTGTATTACTCTAGCGGAAGCAATTTTTCTTTCATCGAAATCAAACTTCATATGTACTAATTACTTAAAAATGTAAGGTGTGAGTTCGTTAACCAACAAATTCGGACCGCTAGGTATAAGATTTCACCTGAAACAAAAATTTAAAATCGCTCTAACTAGCTAACTAACTCACTGGCACTATCGAGACCCTAGCTTCATGACCGCGCGAAAATAAGTTCCCCATATATCCCTATCCTGAGCTAATGTTTTTCAATCATTCCTTGTATAATCTACTACCCTCAAATCATAGTTAATAAGAGTGTTCGCAATTTTCAATGTTTCACAACAAACTGCGTAACAAGTATTACATTAAACCGCGGGAGGCATCCTCCAAAAATCAGCGAAATTCGACAATTTGAAGTGAGTATATAACTGAAATCCGAAATGAAAAATTGACTCTAGCAATTGTCATGTTTGATTCATCACAATGCATACAGCACAATTTAATAAACCCATGCATTGACAATCTTATCCTATAAATACAATAGTTTAATTTATTCAATAGTTTTAATAAAGCAATGCAAAAAAATCTATTGATATGAGTATTTATTTAAATGGAAGTAAAATTAATCTGTATAGCATTTTATAAAACTATTATTTTACGGTTATGTATTATTTGTTTTCACTGAGGTATGACCCGTTTAAATAAGCTGGCATCAGAAACTGAGTTTATCCAATTTAACAAAGAAATATATATTCCTTCTTCTTCTTATTAATCATTTGAAGGATTTTCATCCTGTTTATCATAAGTACTGCCACAAGTGATTTCCAAATTATCGATAAATTCACGACTCACGAAGTGAGGAGTGAATTTATCTAGAGAATTTGGAAATCAAGAGTGGCATTTGTTAGGACTATTTAACGAATAAAATTAAGCTGTTTACTCACAAATCATTATTTAACTATAGTTATTTTAAAATATTTATATATTTAATGCAAACGGCAATGTTTGAAAACAAATGAGAAACGATTGGTACGCTTCATTTGTTTCTTTTGTTCATCACTGCAACCAGATCATATTATTTATTGCCAAAGGATCGCAGTGTTGTAAGAATGCACCCTAGTGGAGAAATGTATAACCTACGTTACAGGTATTAATTAATTTCTGATGTCCTATTGTAAATATGTCAATTACATTTTTCTGGAACGTCATTTCGTGTAAAATAATTCGTTTAAGAAAGTGCAAGGAGTGGTTTCTTTTTTTTGTAGTATAATCAATTGTTACAAATGTTTTTATATTATCTCTCGTATGCGCTACGTGTTGACATTCATGCAGTATATATACAATCTGGTAGCCGTATTTCTTTGAGCCACAGTCACTGCAAATAATGCTATGACCTATTCAGAATGTTAAAAAGGAGGTGCTTTCTTTATAATGATACACTTTAGTTAGTCAATTCTAGGCAAAACACGACTGTGATTGGTTGTAAATAAAAAATCATTGAAATGTGATTGGCCATTGACTCCCGTTTGGGGCATCAGTTAAATAGTCTTCAAAATCACTCCTCGGAGGAAGACGTTTTGGATGTGCATCCACTGTCTATCCACCTCTTGGCTGGTCTTCCTCTTGCTCTTCTCCCGTTCATTGGTCTATCTTCTTTAGCTCTTTTAATAATAATATGAAGAAGCGCGCAGAAATGTGCATTAGATTAGGTCTCTGCTGTATGTCAGCAACGATTTTGTTCTCCTTAAACAGACATTGAAATGGTATCTTGCATACGGTCTATCACAGAGCTTACACACGCAGTCCATTGACGGATGATGATAGTTTGAGATTTTGCAGAGTTTGCTGTGATATCCATGCACTGCCAGTCTTCTTATTACACTGCATATCTTGTTGTTTGGTCCAGTCCAGTCTCAATTTATCATTGCATCTGTTAGTTCTTTTTGCAAGTCGGTTGTCTTCCATTCTTTCCATAAGACCTTTCCAATAGTTTCGTCTATCTATAATAAATTTGGCTATGTCTGAATATGATATTTGTCCCCAATTTCTGTGTTGTGTATCTTATGAAATAATATTTTCCCTGAACAATTCTTAAGATCTTCATTTCACATGTGCTTATATTTGTTAGTTTTTGTTGTATCAGCCCTAGTTTTGCTCCATATGCGATGTGCCACATATTTCGTAAACGAGCAAAATGGGATCATAAATTCAACTTTCTGAGGAATTCGCTTAGTTTACGCAGTTCCTGCGTGAAGGACTTTTTTAAACTGAGAGTTACTTTTTATTCCTCATCATAGCAGACACTCCTTAAATCATTAATTAACATTTGCTATCGGAAAATATAACATAGCACTGGAATCAAATAAGTTTCAGTAAAAACTAAAAGAAAAATGTCTCTAAGTTTATACTGCGTTGAATACAGATTGTTCTATCAAGAGAGAAGAAGAATGATTAAGGAAATGGACTCATTTCCTGGGGTTGCCATCGTTTCTTAGTCTTCGGGATATTGAGGTTCTCTCTATTCATTTTATAATTAAAGTGGACGAATCGTTTTATCCCTTGTTTGCGTTTCTTTCTCTTTAATTACAAATAAAATTGAATTTCCTATCAATTGATTCTGTTTATTTATTTACTTCGCAACTAACCGCATACGAAATGGTCTATCAACTGTGCCCTGATTTTGTGAAATTGAATTGTAGCGGTCAAGCCAATTAACTATCTTTAGATTCTGCGGCTTTGTTTCCTAATAAAATGTAACATAAATTATTTATAAATTGTTTTAGTTTCCTCACAAAAATTATGTATAATTTGTGGTTATCCCATCTCCGGTATTAATGTCAAAACTACCATGTATGTTATTTTGCATGCATTATTGTAACGCTTCGGAGGTAAATTTTTTGTACTGTGGCGAGTTAGATGTGAAATGTATAGATAATTAATTAATTCATTAACTCAGTTTATTACTTATGTAACTCGCAAAAACATTGCCTCATCCTTAATTAACTAACTAACTAATTCACTGACATCATCGAACCATTATATTTATTGATTCGATTTTGTTCATCTTTTGGAGATTGATTTTTTTTTCTTGTAAGCCCTTGTTTCTCTGAACGAGATTTAGGCGCTCTCCCCCTACAGAGAAGAAATTAAACCAACTAATTTAGTTACACTTATTTTCGTATAGATGTCTTTGGAGTGGCCGTGGTCAGCCTCACACTGACTTCTAGGAAACCAAGGTAGTACTAGGATGGGAAAATTCGGTAAATTTTGCTTAGAGACCTTTTTATTCAGGCTTAAGGATCTTTTACGAGACTGAAAATCTTCAAACTAGTTACCCACGTCTTAAAGTCCCTCCCGGAGGACTTGCGTCCTGTTTCGATTTATCCATCCTAAAAAAAATAAATCCATCGAACCCCGGCCCGGGTTTGAATCCATAATCCTCGACGGGCCTCGGGACCAGAGGCAAGGAGCATAACCCCTAGTCCACCGCGGCCGAGGTTGATTAATGCTTTCCTATTGATTATTGACGCGCGAATATAAGCTCTCCATACGTCCCTATCCTAAACTAATTTATTCCAATCTAAACTCCATGGCACGACAGGCCTATAAGGCCCTTGGCCTATCAACCGGCTACTGGCCTCACATTCATATATTAACCCATTCGTCTCAAAAGACGAGGTGGACTCGCCGGCATTTAAATGGCCTTCAACTCAGAAGACGAGGTACACTCTGCTGTTATATATTTTGCAATATTTTGTACCCCTTGTCAGAGTAATCTATTGCTAACATTTATGGAGAGTAGAGGGATGCGTTCTGTCCTTCGACCTTATTAAGTACCGTTATATTTTGTTTGTTTTGAATGTCTGAAAATAGACAATATAATTTAAGGTAACTTAAATCTGCGTTATGGGGAAATGCATTGAGCATTTAAACCTGAAGCGGAAGGGTTAATCACAGAGGTAGTCGATCATCCAGTCAGTGTAGGAGTGACATGTGGTAAGCATGTCGGGTTCCCAGCCGTTTTAGTTGATTTTCTCATCCTGGAGTCGCTAATTATTATACCTACCAAAATTCCTCACGATTCTGGATGGGAAAGTTCCCATATTGGCCGATATTCCATGTGAAAATGTCTTCCCTCATGGAGACAAAGCAGCGTAAGTTCCGTAGCTCTGCGCCAAGACATCTTGCCTTATCCACTCGGCTACGGCGCGGGACAATTCATTCCCCCTAATCTTGGTTAATGTTATTCTCTCACCTCATTCTTAGCCTACCTACTGGGTGCTTTTCCTCTGGGTTTCCTGCAAGGAGTTTCCATGCTCTTCTTTTATTTCCTATTTTTTCCGCATGCCTTGTCCATTGCAGTCTACGAGGCTGTCGGCTGCAGTTGAGGAGTTCACAAAGGACATGCAGAATCTCCTGAAGATGTCTACCGCAGTAGTAGATGAAACGTCGAGTTTAAATAAAACTGTACCTCGGCCATTCAGCCGTGACAACTTAACAAGTGTCAAGACACCAGCTGTGAAAGACTATAATTCTGCATTGGCGAAAATGTTGGAACATTCAATTTCAGTAATACCAAGGTCGTATTGTCTGCGTGGATAGCGCGCGCGGTTGCCCATACTTTGATCTCAGGTTCGAATTCAGGCGTGTTTTATCGGGGAATTTTCGTTTCCAAAACTTCATCCCAACCCTCTCCATCATGTAATTTCATCTAATTTCACTAATTTCATATCACCTTTGACCTCATCTCATATTATATAAAAAAATCTGATTTTTGAAATGACATGTGTTGTTGTGAAATATTGAGCATACTCATATACTTTTCCATGACTCCGAACTTGTGTGTCAACTAATTTATTTATTTATTTTATTTATTTATTTTACCTGATGGTGTTAAGACCGTAAGGTCTTCTCTTCCACTTCACCAGGGTTAAATTATACATACAGTAAGAATTATGAATTATCTACATGTTGATTAATGATACATAATATATATAGGCTCTACACAATATAAAGTTGTCACGGGAAAGAAAGAAAAATAGTAATAATAATAGTAATCTATCTGTAGTATTCTTCCCGATGGCAGGCCTTTCACTGCAATCATAATATTTTTATGCTATGCTTTGCAGCTTTACTAGGGAATTATAGGTGTGGTAGCTTCCCGTTGCATTCCACAATAATATTAATAATAATAATAATAATAATAATAATAATAATAATAACAAAAATAATAACCTATAATTAAGTTAAGTAAATGGCTTAGTAAAGAAAGTTTAAAATATAAAGGAATAATAAAAGTATACACGGAATACGGTTATATATTATATTGTCTACGGAAATATGAAGTGAGTTTCTTTTTAAACTGTTTTTGAGTCGGGCAGTCCCTGATATACGAGGGGAGAGAATTTCAGAGTCGGGTGGCTGAAATAAGGAAGGATGAGGAATAGTGAAATGTTCGATGTAGAGGAACAGCTAGAGTTAAATTTTCTCTCGATCGTGTGTTTAAGTTATGGTAGGAGGATAGCGAATGGAAGCGAGTAGAAATATAAAAGGGTGATGAGGAAAAATAGAGCCTAAGGGAGGATAGTAGCCCCTCTACGAAGCCTTGGGCACAGCCCAAATAAATGGCGGTATGAGTCATGTGTGTCAAACTAGGAACACCATAACAGATTACATATCACCATAGAGTACATTTCATCTCATTAATTCCAGTGTAATGACGGGTAACACAATGAACCGTAAATAAGATTTTCTGTGTTAGGATCTTAACCTAAACCTATCTCTGTGTATGTAATGCCAAGATAGTAAAGACACACGGATTATTATATAAGCCATGCTCAGACTATCTTAGAACATTTCAGCATAATGCAATATTATCGAAACTGTCTTCTCATTTATCTGAACATTTCATAATCCGCTGGACCCCGGTCCCAATATATATTCATAAGTAATGCCACGAGTGATTTCCAAATTATCGATAAATTCACGACTCACGAAGTAAGGAGTGAATTTATCTAGAGAATTTGGAAATCAAGAGTGGCATTTGTTAGGACTATTTAACGAATAAAATTAAGCTGTTTACTCACAAATCATTATTTAACTATAGTTATTTTAAAATATTTATAGATTTAATGTAAACGGCGATGTTTGAAAACAAATGAGAAACGATAGGTACGCTTCTACTGCTTCTTTTGTTTATCACTGCAACCAGATCATACTATTTATTGCCAAAGGAACGCAATATTGTAAGGAGGAGCTTTCTTTAATATGGTAATTATAACACTGATAAATATTTGGTGAAACACGACTCTGATTGGTTGTAAAACAGAAATCATTGAAACGTGATTGGTCATTGACTCCCATTTGGGGCATGAGTTAAATAGTCAGCATAATGCAATATTATCGAAACTGTCTTCTCATTTATCTGAACATTTCATAATCCGCTGGACCCCGGTCCCAATATATATTCGAAGTAATACGATTCTGCTGTACATAAATAGGGTTGTTAATTCTAAAACATTTTATCTGATGCCAATTTGTTTTAAAATATTAGTGGAATAAATGTAGCCATGATACAGTCCTATTGATAATTTATTAGCAGTATAATATTTTCCTGAACTATCACAACAATAGTTTATGGAATTTATGACAGGATTTGTACCTGAGATTCATTACAAATTATAGCTGCTGATTCAACCGTTTCCACTCAAGCTTTTCAGCCATACATCAAGCAGGCAAGTCATAATACTGCTGAGTTGACGAATAGGCAAGCAGTTGGGAGTTCATCTTCCCAGCATCTGCCCTACTGAAGCGCTCAATACAACACGCAGGGCAAACCAACATTCTATTAAAATATTCATTTTCATATCATCGACAATTTACGTATCGTCCACTGCTTTGGTCTCGATGTATCGTTATGTCTTGCCATGCAGCGGACCCGAGTTCAAGTCTCAGTCTGGACTACTGGGAAATGTTTTTTACGGGGTTTTCGTCACTTGTAAGACAAATGTCAGGAAAATTTAAGACCCAAACAGTTCCCGGCCTTCATAATCATCAAATTCATATTCGCCTTAGATTAAGTTTAGAATCAATGACTCTCCTGGCGCATCACTGTCATCACCTATCATATCATAGGAGCAGCGTAACCCCGCCTTCCAGGCTCCCGAACCTCAGAAATGGGTTACAATTACGCCAGTGCCAGGAGAGGACACTAGAAATGTCGCAATGACAATTTGTGCTTTGAATAAAATAAAAATAAAAGATAACGAACGAAATGGCGTTCAAATGGTTTGGTTTGAGTTTCGTTTTCGAGAAGTCTCGAGTTTAAACCCCGGTGCCTGTCAACATTGATTGAGGTTATCCTCAGCCATCCAGGCAAATTTTATGTTGGAGTTTTCACCAAGATCAAATTTATCATATTATTATCGCCTCTCTATGATAGTTTTTCAGCGTCTCCTTCTGTTTCCCCGCAGCTGTTATATGTAATTAAATAGGCCTACATAGATGCCAACTACGGAAACTATAATAATTCCGCATGTTAATCATTGTCGCGCGGCACCCGGTTTTATATAAACGGACAACCATTATAGTGAGGCTACAATACCACTACACGCCATAATGTTGATGGTTAAGGTAATATGTTGCAAACCGGAAGATCGAGAGTTCGAGTCCCGGTGGGGTCAGGATTTTTATACTGACCCAAACTTTCTGGTGAAAAATAGCCCTGGGGTCGACTGAGCTTCTAACTGAAATGAGTACCTAACCCTTGTTCTGGGGTAAATGCTACCGTCACGCAGGGCTGACAACCCAGCTCACATCAAGTGCCGTTTTTCTAAAAAAAAGTGGGAGCATTAACCTCCTACTACCCGAAGAGTTTCCTAGGGCTTATAGTGGGAACACTTTATCTTTTACCACTTCATTGCGTCATTTCAGAGAATAGAACAGGATCGAAAATAAAAAAAAAATAGGTTACAAAATGATAATTTGTTATGTATGGAAGTGAATCCTGAATATTACGAGAAATATATAAAAGCAAAATGCAATGAGAATATTCAACGTTAATCAAATTGAAGGTAAAACTCCGTTTAGGTATAAGTCACAAATAAAAATAAAACTATTAAATTATAAATTTGTTTACCTTGTAGTTGGTGTCCTCAATTTTTTAAAATATTAATTCACTGTAGGCCTTTCGGGCATGGTCCCTTCATTAGCGGACGGATGCAGAAGTATTGAATGATATAATCCATCTTTGAATACTCACAGAATCAAGAACATAAATATTAGCTCATAATAGGGATGTATAGAGAGCTTATGTCCGCGCGGCCTTGAAGCTATGGGTTAGATAGTGTCATTGAGTTAGCTAGTTAGTTAGTTACTTGTGATTATGTGAATCAGATTCTAATATTATTTTTATTGTGGTTTTAGATCAGAAAGGCATATTTATAAATTTGTTCGAATCTAGGTACATTACAATATGGAGAAAATGCATTTGCTGGGAAGTATATCGATCATCATAAACAATTCTTAATATTACATTTATGCAATAACATTAGTAGAGATAACATTCATTGTCATATATTTAGAAAAAATAAAAAGCTTGTGGAAAAATATGTTTCCTCCTATAAAAAAGTAGAAGCTACAAATAAGGTACATGCAATTAAATGTTCAAAAGTTATAAATTATAACAGGAAAATAAAAAGAGTAAATTGAAATTTTAATTTTTAACTTTAAAATGTACTTTTGTCTCTCGCAATGAATTCTTATTACAATCTTCTTTGTTTCTTTTATCTTTCTTTATCTGTTATACTTGACTGCGCCTTCTAACACAATCTCTTTTCATTAACCCTGTTCCCACTTTTTTTTTCCTTCTTTCTCGTCGCAACAAGGAGCTGTAACTCATTTTTTCTCCTTTAGGCGTCAGTAGTAGCGTCGGCTACTGTTGTAATTCCATGCATTCCCCAGAGCATTGTTTCTCTCGACAACTAGGGACAAAAGACTGCCCAGCAGGATCGTCTCATTTCCCATTACCATACCTGATTCTCCAGACAATGTGAATGTCTTAAGACAGCTGCTTCATCAAGTGTACAGAAAATAGGACCCTCTTAAAGTAAACATTACATATTATTAAGTAGGCTGGATTTAATATGGATAATGGTAATGAAGGAAATACGGATTAAATTCAAATTAATTATGGCATTGTTACAGAATTATGATTTTTAGTTTTGGTAGTATTTCATAATTTGATAAGTAGATTAAATAGAGTATGGATGAATGGATAGGTAGAGTTTTTTATATTATTTTATTTATAATCACCATCAGCAGCATCAAGGATTAGACCTTAAGGTCTGTTCCGATCTCATGCTAGAATTGGTCTGTCCATCTTTTATTCGTCCTAGTGGTTTGTAAAGAATCTGTTTCGGATTTCTATTGCTATCCATTCTATTGATGTGGTCCATCCATTCATCCCTGTATTGTGCAATTCTATCTAATAGTTTGAATATATTTAGTTCACTTCGTATAATTTCATTTCATTTTCGATCTGTTGTTGAATAGCAAGCCACACTCCTCAGAAACCTCATTTGTGAGGTTTCTATTCTTCGTTCCCGGTTTTTAGTTAAGACCCAGTGCTCCGATCCATATAACAGTGTTGGAACCGCCATTGTTTTATAACATTTTAAAAGTGTCTCTTATCAAGTTCCTTTGAGACTTCGTTTTATGGTACCACACATATAATTAAATTTATTTATTTTGTTTTCAATGTCTTCACTTTTTCTATATGATACATTGTATCCCAGGTAATTAAAATTGCTCACCTGTTCTATTATTCTATTCTCTAATTGGATTTTTACACTTAGTATTAAACATAGACTCAGTTCTGGAAATGCGTGTTATTATGCATTGCAGGGACTCCTGACGTCCCAACTCCTTTCAAAAAAATATTAAACTGAAAATATAAAAAATATGATTCTACCAGTTATAATATATAATAATAATAATAATAATAATAATAGCTTTATTTTACCTGGCAGAGTTAAGGCCTTAAGGCCTTGTCTATCACTCAACCAGGTTTAAAAAAATACAAACAAAAAATAGTCTTAAATCTAAATAGTACAATATATATATCTATATATATACATATATATATATATAAACGATTACAAGTTATGAATACAATACAATTAATATTTATAATGTATTTTGATTTACTCTAAATTTAACGAATTAAATATATAATATGTACAAGATATATAAAAAAACGAGGAAAAGATTAATGACATAGTATAAAATTAAATAAATAGAGACAAATTAATTATTAGACAACAGGTGACTGTATAAGCGTGACTTAAAGGTGCCAAGTGTGCGGCAACCCCCTGATATCTTGAGGAAGGAGTTATTCCAGGAGCGGGCGGAGGCTACTGTGAAGGAAGTAGAATAGGAGGAAGTGCTATGAAGAGGAATTGTTAGCAGACTGCTATCTTGTGACCTAGTGTCAATATTGTGGTAGGAGGATAACTTCTCAAATCTGGACGCCAGGTAAGTAGGAATGTAGGAATTCAGAAGCTTGAAAAGTAGCGAAAGAGAGTGCAATTTACGTCTGTCAGTAAGACGGAGCCAAGAGAGGTTATTAAAGTGTTCGGAAATATGGTCATAACGGCGGATATTGAAAATGAATCGAATGCAAGCATTATGAACACGCTGCAGTCTCTGCGACAAGGCATAGTTTAGATCATTATATATAATGTCACAATAATCGAAGTGTGGTAACACAAGATTCTGCACTAGGATTTGTTTTAACGAAACTGGGAGAAAATTCTTTAAACGTCTAAGATAATGTAAGATGGAGAAAGTCTTTTTACATATGTGTTTCACTTGTGTTTGCCAGATTAAATTTCCGTCTAGATGTAGTCCAAGATCTATTACTGAAGAAGAATAAGGGATAATTATATTATTTATAGTAATGTTTGGAAGTGTAGATATGTCAAAGGTTGTAAGCAGTCTTTGTTGTCCCATTAGAATTACTTGTGACTTGTTAGGATTTATATTTAGACCGATACTTGAAGACCAGTTAAAGATGGATATGAGATCGTCATTCATTTTCATCAAGCTGTTATAGAGAGAATGAGGAGGTGAATGTAGGTAAATTTGGAGATCATCAGCATACAGGTGATAACGGCAGTGCTTTAGTACAGTTGGCAAATCATTTATGTAGATTGAGAAAAGAAGAGGTCCGAGAACACTGCCCTGGGGGACTCCAGCCGGCACGTTACGCCAAGACGAAGATCTAGAGTTTAATGAAACGTATTGTTGACGACCGTGCAGGTATGAGTCGAACCAGGATACAGCGCTGTCAGACAAATGTAGGTGCTTGAGCTTTATCATAAGTAAGTCGTGGTCTACTGTGTCAAAAGCTTTGCTGAAGTCAAGTAAGGTTAAAGGAGTCAATTGATGTCTGTCCACGGCTTCACGAATATCTTCGGTAATTTTTAGCAAAGCTGTGGTTGTGCTATGACCAGATCTAAAGCCGGATTGATAAGGATCAAGGAGGTGATTTTCTTGGAGATAATCAGTCATTTGCTTATGTACAATATATTCCAGGGCTTTAGATAATGTCGGAAGGATGCTAATCGGTCGGAAGTCATTACAGTTAGTAGGTGTACTTATTTTTGGTATAGGCCGAACTCTAGACTGTTTCCATACAATAGGGAAGATAGAAGTTATAAGGGAAGCATTGAAAATATGAGTCACTGTGGGTAGTATAATGTCAATGATTTTATTTAGCATTAAAATGCTGATGTTATCTGTTCCTTGCGCATTGGATTTAATCCGCTTGAGTGCTTTTTTAACGTCTATAGGCGAAATGTCGTAAAAGTAAAATTTATCTCTTCCTATATGGGGGGATGGGGATAAGTCTTTAAGAGTGTCTATTTTAGTCTTGTTGTCTGGAGGTGTCATGGGTATTGAGGTAAAATGTTCATTTAAGTCATCTACAGAAATGTCTATAGAGTCAGTTGAGGGATTCAACTGTCTAAGTCCCATTGCACGGAGATTTCGCCAAGTGTCCCGTGCACTTATTTCAGGTCCGATTATACTGTGGGCGTGTCGTAGTTTGGCATTGCGTATAGTTTGTGTAGTTGTGTTTCTAAGTTGTTTGTACAGTTGCCAGTTCTCGTCATTTTTATGTCGTCTGTATGTTCGGTATGCTTTGTCTCGTTTTGACATAAGTTCACGTATTGAGTCATTCATCCAGGGTGCAGGGGGGCGGGAAAATCGTCGGGTTTTTACTGGTGCATGTCTATCATATAGTTGTAATATCAGTGTATTAAATGTGTCTACTTTTTCATCAACTGATCTAAGATTCCATATTGTGTACCAAGGTAGTTCTAAAGCGTCTGATTTTAGTTTAGTATCGTCTATGTTTTGTAAATTTCTGTACGTAATCAATTTAGAGCGTCTTTTTAGGACATTGGAGTGAGTATTCTACGAATACAATGTCATGAGCAGATATGCCGGGAGCAGGAATTTGTCCATATGACAGTACTTTCTGTGGATGTGTAGTCACTATTAAGTCCAGTAGAGTGTCGGTAGTAGCACTATGATGTGTGGGCAGAGAGAGGAACAATTGTCATATTTAAGCTTTGGAACATATTTTTAAGTTGTATGGCTGGTGAGTCAGTCTGAAGAAGATTTGTATTAAAATCGCCTGCGACAACAACGTGTTCATAATGAGGTAATGAATCGTTCAGAGCGTTTTCTAGATCCGAAAGGTGCCTTATTTTTGGAGGTTTGTATACAATGCATAAGAGACATTTTTTTAGACTGGCTTGAATTTCTACGAATAAGAACTCGGGGCGAGCGGAATATACAGAAGGGGACTTGTGGACAATTCTTGGATTAAGCTCATTTGATATAAAGGCACAAACTCCTCCACCTCTTTTATCTATTCTGTCATTTCTGAGCAATGTATATCCGTCTAGGTGAACAAGGGATGAAGGTATGGAAGGGGTCAGCCAGGTTTCCGAAATTAAAATGGCGCTCAGTCCAAGAGATGAAAATATGGTTTCAAACTCATCAAAGTGGGACAGAATGCTTTGTGAATTTACGTGAGCGATTTTAAGTGATGATTTATCAATAGAAAGTGCATTCTTAAGTAGACTAGTAGTAGTTGTTGTTGGAGGGGATGGTAGGGATTGAGGAATGTTGCTACCTGCGTTAAAAGTTGTCTGCACAATAAGAGGGTGATTGGAGAAGGTGAGTGAGTCAGAGGTTGCAAGCATGGATGTGAAACATAGACTCTTACTTTAAGAGAGGAAAGAAGATTACGAGTATTTGAATTAAGTTCTTAGGAACATTTTTGAACCAAGGAGAGATGAACTGACAGTTGAATGGAAAAGATTTCACAATGGTCTTTATAGGAAGCCAGATATAATAAGAACAGTTAAGTCTCGTAGACTGCGGTGGGCAGAACATGTGGCACGAATGGGGAGTTAAAGACGTACATGGAAGCTTCTTATAGGAAAACCAGAGGGAAAACGCCCAGTTGGTAGACCAATAATGAGGTAGGAGAATAACAATAACTATGATTTGAGAGAAGTAGATTGTGCAGGAAATAATGGGAAAATATTAGCTCAGGATAGGGATGTTTGGAGAGCTTATGATCTTACGGGTTCGATAGTGCCAGAGAGTTAGTTAGTATTTTACATATAATAAAATATGTTTTCTCTTGTCATATATATATATATATATATATATATATATATATATATAATTAAAAATACTTTATTGTTATAGAAGCCGTAAGTTGGCACTGCGAGCGATGTCCCACTGCCTCTTATGACAGATGATTGTATAACAAGGAAAGGAGGATTAACATTTGCAAATGTGAGTCTGAATAGCGAAGACGGTATCGCGGGTTCAAATCCCGGTTCAGGCGTTAATTTTTCTTTTCATGTTTTATATATATATATATATATATATATATATATATATACTCAGTGAAACCTGTCTTAGCCGGAACCTTTATAAGAAGGAAACCTGTAGAGACGGAAAAAATCCCCAGAACGGCACGATTTTATATGTAAAATCGTCCTGTATAAGCCGGAAACCTTCATAACGCTGAAGCGGAATGGTTTTAAAGTACCAATAATTAATTTTTACCTCAGTTAGATGGAACATTATTTTTAAGCACGTTCTAATTACAGTAATAATGACCACACCTTAATATTCTGCATATGACGCTTACGTATTCTATCGTTTTACCTTCTTGTGTTGCCATTGTATTGTATGGATACCCTTGTCTGCTTTCGTAACCTGCGAGGGAGTTGGGAAACTCTTCAGTCCGGTTGAAGTCTTCCTGTAGTTCAGTTCCTTCTCGCTTTTGTGTAATAAAGTTGTTTTATGTTACTCGGCAAACTGTGCTGTGTTACACAATTTTATCTGTATTTCAGTTCAATACGTTATGTCTTTAAAGGTACTGTAGTACTCTACATAATTTTCTTGTAATTTGGGAACCCTTTATAAGAAGGAAAACTGCCAAGACGGAAATATAATTAAGGAACCGCCATGTTCATTCATAGACGGGTTTTACTGTAAATATATATATATATATATATAATATATATATATATATATTCCAGTCTTTGCTTAAGACAAAACTAAGATTACATAACGTCACATCAAAAGCTGCTCTAAAATATGGAAGTGAAATTTGGATTTTAAATAAAAGAAACTCTCATAAACTTCAAGTAAGCCAAATGCGCTTCTTACGATCATTGTTAGGAGTTAATAGACTGGATCACCAAAGGAACACTACTATCAGAGGAAAACTTGGAGTAGCAAGTTTAAATGAAGTTATCCAAAGATACCAACAAGAATGGAAAAATCATCTGAGAAGAATGGCAAGAAATAGACTTCCAAAATTGGCATTCCAATATACCCCAACTGGACATAGGGACCAAGGAAGACCAAAACATCGGTGGAAAGATCAAGACCATCTTCGCTAGGTTTACCGTACAGGCCACATGGCCTAAAACGAATTTGTTCATGATGATGATGATGATATATATATATATATATATATATATATATATATATATATATATAAAATTTTAGAGAGATCTAATCAATTTAAATATCTTGGATATTATCTCTCTATCTGGGATGAAAAGGATATCCCTGAAAAAGTTACTAGTTATAATAAAAGTTTAGGAATTATTAATCAAGTTATGAAACCATCCCTTGTACAAAAAAAACACCAGATTACGTTTATATAACACTTTGGCTAGACCAGTGTTGACCTATGGTAGTGAAGCATGGACACTAAAAAAACAACATGAAAGCAGAATAACGGCTTGTGAAATGAGATTCATGCGCAGAACGGCGGGTTACACCAGATGGGATCGGAAAAGGAACACCGATATCTTAAAAGAATTGAAGACTACGCCAATTTTGGAATATATTAAACAGTACCAACTAAATTGGAAACACCATCTTGAAAGAATGAGTTCAAATCGGATCCCCAAAGCTGTTTATAATTATATACCAAGAGGACGAAGATCACTGGGCCGTCCTATGAAACGCTGGAGGGAAAATTTTCTATAGGATCGTAACAGGCCTTGGCCTAATACTTGGAAGGAAGAAGAAGAAGATATATATATATATATATATATATATATATATATATATATATATATAGTTATTACATTCCTTGGCTCTGGTCTCGAGGGTCGCGGTTTCAAAACCTGTCAGGGTCCATGGATTTTTTAAGAAGGAAAAATCGAAAGATGAAGTCTTCCGGGAGGGAGCCGTGGGTCCCGAGAATGAAGATTTTTCCATGCTCGAAAAATATCCTTAAATCTGAATAAAAAAGCCTCTAAGCAAAATTAACCTACCTCAACATCCCAGCAATATCTTATTTGCCTGCTAGACGTCTCATTGGGTCGGTATGCTGACCGAATGCCATTCATGACATCTATGGGCAAATAAGGTAACTAAATTAACTTGTCTAGTAACTTCTAACAAAAGATAGGCTAAAACTCAACATTGGGCTATGCCATTGTAGATAGATATTTATATGTGACTGGCATGTTTCATTCTGGAGTTATAATTTTATTATTTTCTCATTAATAAAAAGCTTTCGTTTTAAATTATATGTTAATGTTTGGACAGCAGACAAATTTATGTTTATTCTTTGATCAACATAATTGTGCACGATTTATAACGCTGCTAAGTAATTAAAAAATAATAGAGCTTGCTATCCATAACTTAATACTCTCTCTCTCTCTCTCTCTCTCTCTCTCTCTCTCTCCTTCTTTACCTTAATTTATTTTCTCCGTTTATGTATAGATCTTTTGCAAGCCTATGCAATTCGAACCTTTCAGGGTCAGGACCTATTGGGGGAGGATTTGTATCTCTTGACCTCACACCGCTTCACTAGACTCTCTGATACACATACATTAGATATCCGATCCCTTGAGCACATTGTCCTTTATATCTCTCCTCATCAAACTACCTATTATTCGAAATCTTTTACAGTTTCTCTTGCTAGAACATGGAATTCCCTTCCACCGTATGTCAGAGACTGCCAAACTTTACCATCTTTCAGAAACAAAATTGAAAATAAAATTATTAACAGAAACAACTCACTAATATTACTTTTAAAACATGATTTGTTTTTTTATTATTTAATAAAAACAGTTTTAAGATTTGTTAATATATTTACCTAGTGCCTTTTATAATAGGCGATAGATTAATTCATTACAGTTTATTACTTTCTTTGTATTTTTTCGTTTATTTTTATGTATAGTCGATTCGAGCCGTTATTCCTTTCTATATACATTCTATCATTAATTACATTTTAATTGTATTTAATTTTATTGTATTATTATACATTATTTTCATTATTATTCAATTTGACAGATAATTAATTGTCTAGTATATACTATTATTGTAATTTTTTGTATTTATATGTAACATATGTTTGTCCTTGTGAGGGGAAGAGAAGGCCACATGGCCTTAACTTCACCAGGCTAAATAAATATATTATATTATATTCTATACTTCTTTGACCACACGATGAAGTGGAAGATCTACCTGAATTAGAAATCAGCCATGAGAGAACATGAACATTTAATATAAGACACAATATGCACTTAATCATGCGTACTAAAGGAGGCTAATGTGATATAAACAATTATTTTGATGGCCATATGATGTTCGAGAAGATTTGGGCCTTAACGTTTCCCAAAATTTGTTTTACAGGTGAAGAAATACCCAAAAATATACCTCACAACAGGAACTTGTCCCAACCGAGGATCAAATTAGAGCCCACTATGTTCGAGGTAACTACGTCACCACTAGGACTGAAAAAAGTATCCGTATCAGGTTAGTAACTAATTTATATACACATTGTTTACAAAATGCGTGTCTTTGTCGAGCGTCTCCACTGCCTGCTCGGAGCGGAGAGTGTGTATGTTCGACTCTCCCCAGAAATATACCTGTTTACGTGACGTGTGGTTGTATCAGAATGCCGAAACAAAAATTGTGCAAAGATGAGTCCATTCGTACACAAAGCGGACTGTACTAGAAGTCTGTCCCAAGTAGCGCGTGTCAACGTGCAGTTTATAAACACAGCGGTCTAGGTACGATGCAGCCTAGCCTGTAACCCATACTTTTTTAAGCCCTAGCACCACAAAAATCAACGATTGACTAAAAATATGAAAATCACAAAACTTAAAGTTTATATATTATGGTTGCCTTTCAGGATTCAATGGCAGGACTCTTAAGGTATTATTTAAATAAATAAATATTTTGTTTAAACGGGTTGTTTTAAGAGCAGAGGGCCTTATCTTCCACTCGACCAGTTAAGTAACAAGTAAGTGCTTTTTATGATTTTTACATTTTCTTCTTAGAGACTTTACTTTTACCAATATCTGTTTATTATCAAATATATTAATTGATATATAGCACCCCACGCTTTTGATGGTAAAATTGTTTTCTTTTTGTTGATAACTCTAGTTTTATTCTATATGTATTGGAGATGATTTTTTGTTGACCACTTTAATTTTATCCCAAGTGTGTTGAATATTAAAATTATTTTTAATTTTTTAGTTCGGTTTTCAAATAAAGCGTGTTATTTTAGTTTTTTAAAACTATTATTTATATGTTACTTAACTGGTCGAGTGAAAATCGTGTTCAAAGATTCCGTTATGTAGATACAAAGACACTTTTTTTTTCTGATGATTCTGGCCAGGATTTTAGTAAATAAATATGAAATTATTGTATTGTCACGGGTCCTTTATAAGTATACAAAGTTTCAAGTCGATCAAATGATTTTAAGTGGGTGAAAATCGTGTTGAAAGATTCCGTTACATAGATAGATAGATACAGGTCAAGCTAATATAAAGCGTGTAATAACTAATTCGCTGGGTACGCGGATATAAGCTCACCATACTTCCCTACCCAACGCTCCCCAAAAATCATCCGGCCGTCATCATCATCATCATCATCATCATCATCGTCATCATCCTTCACCGGTGTGGAAAGCAACGGGAAGCTACCACACTTATAATTCCCTTGTAAAACTGCAAAGCATAGCACGAAAATCTACGATTGCAGTAAAAGACCTGTCCTCGCGCAAAATTACTATAGATGGTTACATCCCTCTCTTGAGCGACGCTTATCAAAAGTCCCCAGTATAATTCATTTTCCCTTAAATCATGGTTAATGTTATTCTTCCACCTCGTTGTTTGTCTATCTACTGGTCAATTTCCTTCTGGTTATCCTAAAATAAATGTCTATGTCCCTATTTCATTCCCCATTCGTGCCACATGTCCTGCCCATCTCAGTCTATGAAACTTAACTGTTATTATTAAACCTGGCTTCCCATAAAGCTCACTGTTATATAGTCTTCTATATTCACCTATATGTTCGGCTCCCTTTGGTTCAACATTTTCGTATGATTTTTATTTTCAAATAATCATAATATTTTCTCATCTCTTAAAGTAAGAGTCCATGATTCGCAACCATATAATATATGCCTGACTGGAATCATAATAGTATTATGTATTTTCAGCTTTACTCATTTTTTAGAGAATTTCGGACGACAAAAGTCACTCTAATGCGAAATAGTATGCTTTCCTCAATTTAAATTATGTTCAATTCCTTTCTACACCTCATTCCTGTTTGTGATCACTGTTTCTATGTATTTGAATTCAGTCACTTCTTCAAAATTTCCTCATTTTTCATTAACCCTCCATTTCAATTATATAATGCATGTGTGACCATATATTTGAGTTTTATTGATGTTTACTTCCAGCCCCAATTCCTTTGTGTTACTCAATAGAATGTACGCGTTGGCCTTTAATATCTCCTCGCTATAGCCTAATAATACTAACTGACATTATAGCCTAAATATACACTAACAAGTTATACAAAATTCGTTTATACACATTATTAAAACTTAAGCTAATATTAAAACTACTAACGCAAATATAAGTTTAAAATAGAATACGATTGCATTAAATATAATAGTAGCTATAACTATTTGTGATTTATCAAGTAATTCACTACGAAAATAATGCGATTTCTATAAAGCTTTCAGAAATCACGTTAATGTTTTGTTTCAAAATGGCTACTTTTGGAAGCTTCTGGCTCATAATGGTACATTTGATCAAATCCTTAGGTAAAATATCTGAGGGGTCTTTCCGAACAAAATCAAGAAAATATTTGGTCTTCTTCTTTTTCGTCACGGTTTAGACTTTTTTACTAGCCTGTTCCGGCTCCAAATTGCTGCTGTTTCCATTTTTTCTTTGGTCTTCCCAAACATCTTCTTCTTCGTGGTGAATAGCTGTATGCTGCTTTTGGTATTCTATTCTCACTCATCCTTGCTAAGTGTTCGTTCCAGTTTGTCCTATATTTCACTATTGTAAAATATGTGGTAAGAAATAATTAAAGGAGTGGTTCGTTAAAAAAAATAATTTTGAATGACTGCTCAGTCAGACCTAACAAATATAACATTTAATTAGCTCTTTCCCTAAATGAAACAAATACCAAAGTATATATCTCTTTGTAAATTTATCTAAGGTAGAACGAAAACAACTTTCGTTCTTAAAGTATCTCTATTTTCATGTTTCAACATTTTTGTCTTTAATTAGTTCATTTATGTGTCGCTAATATCTTTCTTTAATCGTATATTAATTATCCCGCTTCCTTAAATATTTCTCACTCTCTAATAGCACAAAATTATATTAAACGATTAAACTCAACAAATTTTGATGTAAACTCATTCAGGAAGGCACTCTTGTCTTTGTGTGACAAAACAAAATAATGTGCATGATCCATAGTTTAAAATACCTCTCCCGTGCTACTGTAGGCTCGGGTGGCGTGTGGAATGTAAAAAATACCTACAATATGAGAGGTTAAACTGAGTTAAAGGTATAGAATGGGTTGGAGTTGTGATGTTAAATATAAATTAACTGCTAACATATGAATTGAAGGTGAATTTTCATGTTTCACAACAGGCATTAAAACATTTATATTTTCTCTATAAAGATAAATAGAAACTCGGTTCTTATATTAAAAGAAAAATTAAATTAAAGAAATGAAAGTGTTTATAAAACATTGTTTCATAGCATAGTGATAGCTAATAGCAGCAGTGTAGGTTTCAAGGGAAATTCCGAAACAGGCAATGGATTCTTCTGCCTCTCGAGCACCAAAACTGTGTGCATTGGAGTTATGACATAGAAATTTCAGCGTCTTTCATAGAGAAGCATTTCATCCGTAAAATACTTCGAATAAAATGTCTACTTAATGTATACCTATACCCATACATCCCCATGTTGGGACATGGTTGCTTCCTAACGGAAGTATTTTAACGAAGCTAATTTAGTTACACTGATTTCCCTACATATGTTAGCGTGTGACATGTGATTAGCACATCGCCTCAAAGAGACATCTAGTATGAAACTAAGGTGTTATTTGGATGAGAAAGGCGTTTTAAAATTTCTTATAAGATCTAATTTAGGCTATAGATTCATTTACGAGCCCGAAAATCTTCAGTCTCGAGATCCACGGATTAATGTCTCCCGAAGACTACGTATGTCCCTTGAATTTGTTCATCCTAAAAATTCTATCGATCCCGGCCGGGATTAAAACCGCGACCATCGATACCAGAGGCAAGGACTTCGAATAAAATGATTCTAACATTTTTAAGATCGATATGAATGCACATTTGTATAATAAATGTAAACATCATCGTCATCATGATCATCATAAATTGGATAACGGTTTATGTCTTCTTGATATTGCAACATTGTGCTCTTGTAGGGGTTCTTGTCATCTTCTTCGAGGTCGGTCCAAAACTTCCAAATATTGGCCTAAACCATAAACTTGCTGATGTTGATAAATTCTCTCATTTTTTCTGAAATTTGTTCTAATGTAAAAATTATATGCGATGCAATGAATGGTCTGAGGAAAAATGCCTTGAACACATAGAAAATATGTCTGTTAACCTGAATTCACTATTAGATATAAACCAACAAGAATTTCTAATTGTGGCCATATCATTTAGTTTAATTGGTGTTTACTTTTAGCCCCAGTATCTTAACGTTACTCAACAGAGTGTGCATATTGGCCCTCAATATCTCCTCGCTACTGTCGAATAACAGTTACAATAATCGTACTCATTTGAAAACTTCATCATCATCAACAATCACGGATTAAGTCCATGTGGCTTGTTCTGGTCTCATAGATTCTCATTCAAAAGTTGGATCCATCTCTTTTTCGGTCTACCAACATCCCTGCGTCCTTCTGGTTTGTATTTAAGTATAATTTTGGAATGCGATCATCTTCCATTCTTTGAACATGTTCTTTCCAGTTTTTTTCTAGATTCTTTTATTCTATCTAAGAGTTTAAAGATATTTAGCTCATTTCTAATATCTTCACTTCTTCTCTTATCTAGAAGTTTGCAACCAGCCACACTTCTCAGAAATCTCATTTCAGCTGCTTCTATGATCTTCTCTTCTCTTTTAGTTAAAGCCCAAAATTCACTACCATACAATAGTACGGGGACTGTCACAACTTTATAAAATTTTAATTTTGTTTCTTTTCTTGTGCTTTTAAATATCCTTTTGATTGTTCCACATAAATAATTAAATTTATTATGTTTGTTAAATAGATCTTCATTTTTAAAATAGGAGATTTCATAACCCAGGTATTTAAAATGGTTCACTTGTTCAATGGGTTTCCCCTCCAGAATTATTTTAGCTCTTACGTATCTGATCCCTTAAAAGCTAGAATTTTCGTTTTACTTATTGATATTTTGAAATTATATTTCTGTATAATGTTATTTAACTGAAAGAGTGATTTCTGTAGACCATCCTCTGAACTAGATATTAGAACTTGGTCGTCTGCAAAAAGTAAGGTATCTAACATCTTATTTCTTAATTTGAAATGTGAGTCCAAATTTATCTGCCAATTATATATGATACCGTCAATATCAATATTAAAAAGGGAGGATGAGAGTGGACATCCCTGTCTTACACCTCTATTTATTGTTGCTGTTATATTGTTTTTATTTTTGCCTCCAGTTTCTATTGTTATTTTATTTTCTACATAAAGACTTTTTATTGAAGTTATTAGGTGCTTTATTTACACCATTTATCAAAATGAATAATATAAGCATATTTTCTACTCTTATATATGTCTTATAAACAAGGGGCTGCCGGTCATTGTCATCTTTTGAAATAAATCTAAATGTATATTTGTTCTAACCTCGACTTCATCATTACCCAGTGTAAGGTACATACATTAATTGGTGTTTCTCGTATAATTTATTATATTTAGACTATTATTATTAATACTATTATCGTAAGTATTAATATTGTTATTATTGTATAAAATGTTGTTTCTACATTAAATTTATTTTGCAACATTTATTGCATTTTTAACTCTTTATAGATAGTATAGTGTATATCTATATTTGTAAAATATTTATTTGTATTTGTGCTGGTTAACTGAAAGAGAGGCCTTATGGCCTTAACTCTGCCAGAATAAAATTATTATTATTATTATTATTATTATTATTATTATTATTATTATTATTATTATAACTTTGGTTCTACAAGGATAAGGAAATGCAAAAGAGAAAAGATGAAACGTAAGTACAGATCGATAAAATAAAAAAATAAATGAATACATTTGGAAGGAGGAAAGAGAAAAAAGGAATAATGAAAGCAAAGAAGAAAGTATAAGACCACTCTTATATCTCTATCTGTTAAGAATAAATTCTTACGACGAAAATTAAAAAAAGGTTATTTATTCGCTGATTCATTTAAAAATGTATTCATTTACTAGGATACTAGGATCTATCCATCACTAGACTGTTAGAATGAGGAATTTGAGATGCTAGATGTATGTAAATTAAACACGATTACAATTAAAATTTTCTGTAGCTAGTCGTCATTAGTTAAATCGTTAGATTATTAAGAAACGTGACTGTGCGTTTTAAAAGGGGAGCTAAATGATCTGAAATAGACTCACAATATTATGAAGGTAATTGGCACAGTAAACTGACCTAACTACTCTTAATGATTGGTAAAGACACAAAAGAGAAAAGACGTAATCTCGGTAACTGCGATTTTGAAGCAAAAAAAACGAAAAAACAAGAGGGATATAAAAAGATTGATACAAGACCTGACGTCTTTGCAGATATAAGGGACTTCGAATTAAAGATCTTTCAGCACCACTCTCAACACAATCCCCTTGCTCAAACAGACTTCCTCTAATCCGAATTAGCTCACAAAAGTCGCTAATCCTCAAATTATCCCCCAACGCCCCTAAGTTGAAAAATGGTACAAGACTCCAAAGTTTGCAACTAACTGCTGCTTTTCACAGACAACTGCAATTCTCATCATTTCGTTCAATCCATGTCCTAATGCAGGTGAAAGGTGGCTTAAACTGTATTATATAACAATTATCGCAGAAAAAATTATTCATTATTCCTAGAGAGAGAGAGAGAAGAGAGAAGAGAGAGAGAGAGAGGGAGAGGAGGGCCAGAGAGAGTAGAGACAAAGAGAGAGAGAAGAGAAAGAGAGGAAAGAAGAGAGAAGAGAAAAATCTCTGCTCTCCCCCTCTCTCTCTCCACGCCTCTCTCTCCCTCTCTCTCCCTCGCTTTCCCCTCCCGCTCTCCTTCCTCTCCCTCTCTCCTCTTCCCTCGCTCTCGCCTCTCGCCCTCTCTCTCTCTCTCGCTCTGCTCCCTCTCTCTCCCTCTCTCGCCCTCTCTCTCCTCTCTCTCCCTTCTCCCCCTCTCTCGCTCTTCTCCTCTCTCTCCTTCTCTCTCTCTCCCTCTCTCCCCTCTCTCTCCCTCTCTCCCTTCTCTCCCTCTCTCTCTCCCTCTCTCTCCCCCTTTCTCTCACTCTCCCTCTCTCTCTCCTCTCTCTCCCTCTTTCTCCCTCTCTACCTCCCCGCGATCTATCCTATTTTTCTGTAGCCTAAAGATGGGGTATCATGCACGATAATAACTACTTTTTTTACCTATTTTGATCTATAACGTTTAAATAGTCATTTGAAACTCCTTTTGCTGATAATTGATTCTGGTATTTACTTATTTATTTACTTATTATTGAATGCAAGAAGAAAGGTTACCCAAGTAAACATTGGAATTGTGTCCATCTGGAAGAAGAAGAAAGGAAGACCTCGAAACTAGTGGATGCTAGAAATAAGAACTGGAATGAGAACATGAGGACTGGAGGACATGGAGTGGATGACGAGTGAAGAAGAAAAATAAAACTTTAGGCACAGAAAGATGTGTAAACATTAAATTTCTGTATGTAAATAAAAACAATTATGTAATAATTTGTTTATATGCTTATTTTTATTTATATATTTATATATGTACTAAGTCCACCGCTGTGGTCTTGAGGTAGCGTGCTGCCTTGTCACGCAGCGGGCCCGGGTTCGATCCTCGGTCGGGGCAGTTTTTCTGGGTGAGGTTTTTGTCGGGGTTTTTCCTCACCTGTAAGACAAATGTCAGGAAAACTTTCAGGCCCAAACTGTCCCCGAAATCATATGGCCAGCATCATCATCATCATCCATCACTGGTGTGGAAAGCAACGGGAAGCTACCACACATACAATTCCTTAGTAAAGCTGTAAGCATAGTATGAAAATGCTATGATTGCAGTGAAGGACCTGCCTTCGGGCAGAATTACTATGGATGGATATGTACTAATTGGTCTTGAGTGGCGTGTGGCATGTAATATTTACATTAAGGAGAGGTTAAGTTGAGTTAAAAATTATTTATTCACTTATATATTTATTTATTTATATATTTTTTTTAGATTAGGCCTATTTATTTACGCTTAAACATTTGAAGGCATGTCCCGTTCGAGAAACGTTTTCTGGGTGATGGTTTTGTCGAGTTTTTTTCCTCATCTGTATGGCAATTGTGAGGAAGCTTGAACGCCCAAATGGTCTTCCAATATCATTTGGCTATCACAAACACCATTATCATACTCGTCATGATTATATAAATGGTGTGTTTTGTCCTAAACTTTCGTGTTGTCTCGATGGAGGTCTTCATGAGAGCTGATCACGCATTCGTGTAGGTCCTCCATGTCCTTTTGTGGTCAAAATAGTGTCTTATTCAAAATTGAAATTCCTCTCCCGACAGGTCGGCCAGTGGCGTGGGGTATCTAAAAGTTCCTCGGCTTATTAAGATGAGAGATAAAACTAATATGGAGAAGAAAAATAATAAGTTAAATTTATAAAAAAAGTGAAACAAAGTATAGTGTTTGAATGTAATTGTAAGATGGCCATAACACATTATATCTGCATGCTACTACAAATACTACTAAATTGCAGTCTGTGGTTCTATAAATTGTGGATTCAACAGCGATTTATTAATTCATTCACTTCAAACTAAGGTTGTTCGGATGGATTTATATGAAAATTGTTTAATCGGTTTCTAAAGTCCTGGTGTTCTGGTAGTTACTATGGTTCCGATGCTTGCAGATTCAAACTGGCGCCTAAGTCAATGGTTTTATTTAAGAGCGTAAAAATCATGATCGGGAAGGAAAATAAAGTCGTGGGTCCGACCCGTGTTTTATATTTACGGAATAATCTGATGCATCTGAGCATATTTTGTCGGTCTTTTTACTCTCAAATTTCTATTCTAAAATATTGTTATTATTATTATTATTATTATTATTATTATTATTATTATTATTATTATTATTATTGTTTCAGCTGTTATAACCTACTGTTGAATAAGAACTGTGACTAAATTTTCGACTATAATCTTAATTCTTCACTTATATTTGTTTCAAGTGAAGAATCATCGGATGAGGAATACATTACTGGAATAATTTACAGAAACATCAGCTCATCCTATGGAGGCACGCCGTAGCGTAACCTACTTGGTTAAGGTAATACGCTAGAAGCTGGAAAGTCGAGGATGTTCAAGTTTTTATGCTGGCCTAAACCTTCTTACGGCACCATGGCATTAGGGTCGACTCAACCTCCAACAGAAAAAGTAGCAGGTATTTGTTCTGGGAGCAAAAGTTATTGAAACACATCATTAACGGTTATTAATTAGTATCTCATGTCCTATGATGTAAATGTGTCAAATATATTTTTATGCAACGTTGGAAGAGAAGGCCACATAGCCTTAACTCCACCAGGCTAAATAAAATAAATCTAAAATAAAACTAAATCTAAATTCCTGGGAAATAATACGTTTAAGGAAGTGCAAACAGCGGTTTCTTTTTTTTTATGGTAAAATCAATTGCTACGAATGCTTTTGTATTATATCACGCAAGCAGAATCTGGTTGCATTCGTACACTATATATAAAATCTGGGAGCCACTTGATAAAATGAAAACGATAAAATGAAAGTGATAAAATCGAGGTGAAAAACGACTATGATTGGTTGTAAATCAAAATTCATTGAAATGTGATTGGTCATTGATTGCCATTTGGGGCTTGAGTTAAATAATATTTAATAACTCATCCTATGGCATCAATAATACATCATAGCAGAAATATACCGCTATTAGAATGGAATAGCCGAAATTTTGAGCATTAGTCTCTCCTTTGTTAGGAGTTACTACACCAGTTAATTTAGTTACGCGTATTCGCCCACAGATGTCATGAATGGTATGCGGTCAACATACTGATCCAGTGAGACATCTAGCAGGCAATTGAGGTATTGATAGGATGATGAGATCGGCAAATTTTGCTTAGAAGCCTTTTATTCAGGCTTAAGGATCTATTACGAGCCTGAAAATCTTAGATTCGGGACCCACGGCTTAAAGTCCCTCCCGGAACACTTGTTACTTAGATTTTCCATGTAAAAATACCATCTACCCTGGCCGGGTTTGAACCCGCGATCCTTGGGACCAGAGACTAGGAGCATAATCGACTCATAGCTCAAATAGGAGTTAATTCGACAAAACCAAGTTCTTCAAATATGGTATTTTATACCTGGAAGAGATGCGTCGTTATGGAAAATCATAAAATGGAGATATGGAGGGGTATACATGGTATCTAACGATAATTGTTGACACTGAAACAGCCCGACTGCTCTACATTAAAACATTGAATGAGTTGAAGCTTGAGGCCCTAAATAGAAACACTCCATAAAAACAAACAAACAAAAAAATAATACGTATTATAACCATTACAATGCAGACAGTTCTCCAATTTGAAGCAGCCTTAATAATGGAAACAGGGAAAAGCCTCACGCTATATAGTAAAAGGGGTGAGAATTTGTGGATTGTTCATTTTGGCCGTCTGCCTTTTGATTGCACCCTACTCCATCTAGGCCAGTATCATCCTTTCTGCCTCCCCACTTTATATGTATGTGTGTTGGCTAAGGCGATAATGGTATTGATTCATTAGATCCAGTGTTGATGGCAGGTACCAACCCCCCTAGAACAGAGAGCTATTCTTTATCCGGACGTGCATTGCCCAGTCCGAGTCCCAGAAGCCTCTAGGCAGCGTAGGATGAGATCAAAGCTCATTGTAACCCGTTGAACGAACGAATACACACAGTCCTGATGCTTCATGCCTTCCAGCTAAGTTTTCACAAATTCAAACCACGTATCTCTGTTCCATTCTCTTGGGTTCTTGTTTCTAGATGGAAAGAGAAAAAAATGTTGGGAAGAGTGAGATAGGAGAGAGAGAGAGAGAGAGAGAGAGAGAGAGAGAGAGAGAGAGAGAGAGAGAGAGAAGAGAGAGAGAGCTAAAATGTGCCAATGTGTATGTGTGTGTTTTTAGCTACATAGCTGGTGTAAGGTTTGCTTTCTTTTGCTTTAGAAACTTACCAACCAAACTGATAGGTGCTATGTTGAACGTTAACAAAAATTCTACCATCTTTTGTTACAAGACTTCTAGAAAAGTCAAGAACAGTTTTCGTTAGGCTACAAATTTACAGATGTTTTATACAGGTCGTTTGTTCGAAATTTTCAAACGTTTTATTAAGGGAAATAGGCTGTGAATAGTCGTATAAAGTAACTCTAAATAAAAAAAATATATCTCTAATTTTGATTGCCTGACATTATTCGAATTTCGTGTTAATTTAGCCTACATTTCAGTTTCATATATATATATATATATATATATATATATTTAGATGTTATAACTATATTTTTGACATTTGGCAATAAAGGCAAATATGATATGAAAAAGAAAAATAATGCTTGAGTCGGGATTTGCACCAGAATCTATAAACTCTGTACGTTTAGCGCTCTAACCAACTGAGCTACTCAAGTATTCCAAACACAAACATACATTATGATATATATAATTTAATATAATATATATATATATAATATATGTAAGAAATATAAGTATATATGTATATATATACATATATATATATATATATATATATATAAGAGAGATGTGTTTGAATTGGATTTGCCTGGTGGTGTAATGGATAGCACGCTGGGGTACCAACCCAGAGGTCCGGGTTCAAATCCCTTCAGGCATTTATTTTACTTATGTCATATATATATATATATATATATATATCCATCCACAATAATTCTGCCCGAAGGCATGTCCTTCAGTGCAATCATAGCATTTTCGTGCTATGCTTGCAGCTTTGCTAGGGAATTGTAGGTGTGGTAGCTTCCCGTTGTTTTCCACACCGGTGAAGGATGATGATGATGATGACAATGCTGATGATGATGATGGCCATATGATTTCGGGAATCGTTTGGGCCTTAAAGTTTTCCTGACATTTGTCTTATAGGTGAAGAAGAACCCCGGTAAAAACCTCACCCCGAATAACTGCCCCGACTTGGATCGAACCCGGGCCCGCTGCGTGACAGGGCAGCATGCTATCTTGACACCACAGCGGTGGACATATATATATATATATATATATATATATATAAGAAAGATAAGTGTTTGAATTGGATTTGCCTGGTAGTGTGATGTGTAGCGCGCTGGGGTACAAACCCTAAGGTCATCATCTTCATCATCACTCCAGGGATTAGGCAATTGCCCGTTCCGACTTCATATTGCATCAGCCCAACGTCTTCTAGGTCTTCCAACATCACGCCTTCCTCTTGCTTGATAGTTCCTGGCTAACAATGGATATCTCTCCTTACTCATTCCATCCATGTGATCAATCCATTTCTGTCTGTAATTCGTGACTTTATCCAATAAAGGCTGTACTTTCAATTCTTCTCTTATATCCTCATTTCTTATTCTATCAAGTCTTGTACATCCTTTTACTTGTCTTAGGAACCGCATCTCTGCCGTCTGTAATCTATCCTTCTGTCTTTTCACTGGAGCCCAAGTTTCACATCCATACAATATTGTGGGAACCGCCATAACATTATACATTTTTATCTTGGTTTCTTTTCTAATTTTATTTTTGAATGTTCTCTGTATTGTTCCACACACCATCTGAAATTTATTTATTTTGGAGTCAATATCTCTTTCCACATTGTAGCCAACATCACAGCCCAAATATTTGAAACTAGACACCTGTTCTATACTTTGATTTTCTAAAATAATTTTGGTTCTCACTGGATCTCTTCCTCTAAAAGCCATGGTCTTCGTTTTCCTTACAGAAATCTTTTGATCGTATAACTTACATATTTCATTTAATGCATGCATTGATTTCTGTAAGTCGTCTTCATTTTTCTGTATTATGATTACATCGTCAGCAAATAGAAGATTATTTATGCACACTTTATTATCTATTCTTATTCCTGGATTTACTAAAACTTTCCATTTATTTAAAATATCGTCTATATATATATTAAACAAAGTGGGTGATAAACTGCATCCTTGTCGTAATCCAGTATTTGTTTTGATTGCATCTGTTCTTTTGAATCCAGTATCTATAATTATATTTGTGTCTTCATATAATTTCTTTATTGTTTCAACAAGGCACAGCGGGTATCCTTTCATTCGTAATATTTCCCATAATTTTTGTCTGTTTACTCGATCGAAGGCCTTATCCAAATCTATAAATCCTATGTGAGTTTCTAAGTTATGTTTCTCTTCTCTTTTCTATGAGTTGTTTCAGTGTAAAGACATTGTCTATACATGACCTTCCCTTTCTGAATCCACTTTGATTTTCACTTATTATTACTTCTGTTATGTTTCTCAATCTATTATTTATTATTTTCGTATATATCTTGTAGCCAGTATTCATTAAGCTAATCCCTCTGTAATTCTCGCAATTTCTTCGGTCTCCTCTTTTGAATATATTCTTCACAATTGCTGTTTTCCAAGTGGTTGGAATCCCATAGGTCTGCCAACATATATTAATTAGATGAAGTATTCGTAGTTTACACAATATTCCACTATATTTGATTAATTCCATATTTATATTATCTAATCCTGTTGCTTTCCTATTCTTAGTGGTTTTCAAAGCCATTTCTAATTCATTTATGTCTATTACATCAATATTTTCCACTTTTATTTCTTCCTCATTGTTTCTCTTTTCCTTCAATTTCCTCCTTTTTCCAAAGTTTTTCATAATGTTGGATCCATTCTTGTTCTGGGATTATATTCAATCTGGCAGAATCTTTCTCAGTCTGATTTAGATGTTTCACTAATTTATAACCTATTTCTTGTCTTCCATACATATCATGTTCTACTGAGCTTATGAATTTATCCCATGACTCCTGATGGGCTTTTCTTATAATGCTTTTAGCAATTCTCCTTTTCGTTTTATATTCTTCATAAGATTCTTCTGTTTTCAGTCGTAAGTATGTATGATATGCTTTTTGTTTTTCATTCACTGCATTTTGTATATTCGCATTCCAAGTTCTCAAGCCCTTCCTATTTCTTATTCTATTTTTCTTTCCTAATATCTCATTTGCTGTTTTATGTATTACATTTGATATATTTTCCCATTCAATATTTATGTCTTCTGATGTCGCTATCTCTGATATATATTTATTCATTCTGCTTTCATAATGTTGTCTAATACTTTGATCTTGTAATAAATATACTTTATATACTTCTTCTTGGTTTTCTTTTGTTCTTCATGTTATTTTTCCGCCATTTAGCTATTATGTTTATTTTGCTTATCACGAGATAGTGATCAGAGTATATATCGCTGCCTCTATGTACTCTCACATCTTTTACCAAGGCTCCTAGCTTGTTGTTTACGATTAAATAGTCAATTATTGATCTTGAGTTATATCCACTTCTTGTATATTTATGTATGTCCTTTTTTCGGAAATAGGTATTCATTATTTTTTAATTGATTATAAGCTGAAAACTGTCTCAAATCCTGTCCATTATCATTTATTGTTACTTCTCCATTATTTCCTATTACATTAGGTATAGGGACATTTCCTACTCTGGCATTTAAGTCTCCACTTATTATTAAATGATGATCTTTTGTATATTTATCAACTAATGTTTGTAATGTTTTTATAAAATTTTTTTGTTCTCTTCTTTCTTACCTTCCTCTGGGGCATACACAGCAATTATCATCATATATCCTCTTTCAATTTTAAATCTGGCTATCAGGATTCTTTCATTTATAAACTCATAGCTATTCAATTTGTTCTTCCATTTTTCATCTATTAAAATTGCTACTCCACACTGCGCTCTTGTTGTCTGTTCTACTCCGCTATACAACATAGTATAGTGTTTTAAGTCCTTTGTTCCTTTTAGTTTCTTCTTTGTTTCTGTTATTGTTGCTATATTTATTTCTTTTTTCTTTAATTCTCTTTCTAATTCTTCTTCTTTTGTATTTATTCCCCTTACGTTCCAATTTCCTAATTTCAAAATGTCCTTTATTCCAAATCGTATCCTTTTATCTTGCTTGGGTCGGTTCCTTTTATGACAGTCCGGCTGATTTCCATGAAGCTTCTCAGTAAGATAAATGTCTCCTGGAAGCGTTACGAGCGCTTCGCAGGACAAGCATGGTGGAAGGGCTGCTTCCTCTGAGCCTCCAAACATGCTCCTCTGGGTATCCACCCCCCAAGAGAGGGCTGCTTCTTCCGCTCTTCAAGCCCTACAAGTTTTGCTGTGCTATTCCTTGTCGCCCTGTTGACCGTTGAAGACTTGACGAAGATGTGGCCGCCCAATATACAAACCCTAAGGTCCGGGTTCAAATCCCGTTCAGGCATTTATTTTTCTTATCATGTCATATATATGTATACATACATACATATGGTATGATAAGAAAAATAAATGCCTGGACGGGATTCGAACCCGGATCTCTGAGTCTGTACCTCAGCGTGATATCCATTACACTACCAGGCGAATCCAATTCAAACACTTATTTTTCTTATATATGTATTATACTCTCCATTATTACTAGATGTCGCGAGAACTCGGTCTTCACCGCCATCTAGCAGCTGACTATATCAAGTAAGCAAATTAAAGAGAATATTTATTTTACTTTATAGCAGTGACGCTTTATCGATGTTATAATTAAATCTTTAACATTGAGCAATGCAAGCTTAATATGGTATGATAAGAAAAATAAATGTCTGGACGGGATTCGAACCCGGATCTCTGAGTCTGTACCTCAGCGTGATATCCATTACACTACCAGGCGAATCCAATTCAAACACTTATTTTTCTTATATATGTATTATACTCTCCATTATTACTAGATGTCGCGAGAACTCGGTCTTCACCGCCATCTAGCAGCTGACTATATCAAGTAAGCAAATTAAAGAGAATATTTATTTTACTTTATAGCAGTGACGCTTTATCGATGTTATAATTAAATCTTTAACATTGAGGTACAGACTCAGAGATCCGGGTTCGAATCCCGTCCAGACATTTATTTTTCTTATCATACCATATTAAGCTTGCATTGCTCAATGTTAAAGATTTAATTATAACACCGATAAAGCGTCACTGCTATAAAGTAAAATAAATATTCTCTTTAATTTGCTTACTTGATATAGTCAGCTGCTAGATGGCGGTGAAGACCGAGTTCTCGCGACATCTAGTAATAATGGAGAGTATAATACATATATAAGAAAAATAAGTGTTTGAATTGGATTCGCCTCGTAGTGTAATGGATATCACGCTGAGGTACAGACTCAGAGATCCGGGTTCGAATCCCGTCCAGGCATTTATTTTTCTTATCATACCATATTAAGCTTGCATTGCTCAATGTTAAAGATTTAATTATAACATACATATATATATATATATATATATAAATAATCACCCATCATAACATCGAGGTAACATAACTCCGTCTTCCAGGTATCCCAACCTAAGAAATGGATTACAGTTCCGCCAATTCCAGGGAAGGAAGCCAGAAATGGCATAAAAAGACAACCTGATGGCATTAGACAATATAATTATATATATTGTATTTTTCCCTCGAAAATTAAAAAAATAAAACATCAAAAATAAATTGAGAAGTTGAGCTCTAAAATCGGCATATTTAAAACGAAAAATATGTATTAGTAATTTCTTAAACAGGGCCAACTTATCATTGAAACCCGCTAACAAAACAAGTGAACGCTTAACTAAACTTCTGTTCTAACTCGCCCATTTTCTCACCCTAACTTGCCCAAACTAACACTAATTTGCCCATCTAACACTATCTTGTCCACTAATGTAGGTGAACTCTTGGAATAGAATCACCCTATATGTGAGCAAACATGTTGGCAATTGGCTCTAGCGGGAACCTGTGTTATCACTGTGGTCAACACGACGCTAAAAGTCACTTGTTCTCCGATCGAATATTCACTGGTGGCATAGAATAGCCAAAATCTATTTCCAGACAGGTAGTGCCACTGTAAGGCCCGAGCGAAGTGGGCATGGGAATACATCTATAACATGAGGACATAAAACATTCCAAATTTATCTAGAGAATTTGGAAATCCGGAGTGGCATTTGTTAGGACTATTTAACGAATAAAATTAAGCTGTTTACTCACAAATCATTATTTAAATATAGTTATTTTAAAATATGTATATATTTAATGTAAACGGCGATGTTTGAAAACAAATGAGAAACGATTGGTACGCATCATTTGCTTCTTTTGTTCGTCACTGCAACCAGATCATATTATTTATTGCTAAAGGAACACAATATTGTAAGAATGCACTCTAGTGGAGAAAAAATGAAACACATAAAACTGTATATTAATTCATGTCTGATGTCCTATGATGTAAATATGACAATTATATTTTTCTGGAAAAAATACATTTAAGAAAGTTCAAACAGTGGTTTGTTTTTTGGTGGTGTAATCAATTGCTACAAATGTTTTTATATTAACTCCAGCATGCGGTATGTGTTGACATTCATGCACTATATATACAATCTGGTAGCCGTGTTTCTTTGAGAGTCAGTCACTGTAAAATAATGCTATGACCTATTCAAAATGTTAAAAAGGAGGTGCTTTCATTATTATGATAAACTTTAGTTGGTAAATTCTAGGCGAAACATGATTGGTTGTAAATCAAAAATCATTGTATCGTGATTGGTCATTGACTCCCATTTGGGGCATGAGTTAAATAGTCATTGTAAAAATATTGATCTTCAATCATAAATTTATTTAAGGATTCTATAATCACCATAGTATCTTCAATACTAAGCTCTTTGTAAGCTACTTAAATTAATACAACAATATAATTACAATCACAATAAAGCATATCACAAAAAATAAAGAAAAATGTTTTTCAATTGTTATATTGCCACTATTGATTAATTATCCCTAAATCTATTAAACTACTATACAACCTTTGCCCAACACGGAGAAGAAGAAGAAGAAGAATTTAGTACTTATTCAATCGCTGGAGATGTTTTAAATACTCGATAAACTAGATTAGCACAAATGCCAATGGAAAGAACATTTAGACAGAATGGACAATACAAGATTACCCAAAACGATCAACACCTACAAACCGCATGGGAAAAGATCTTTGGGACGACCAAGGAAACTATGGACTTGAGACCGGAACAGGTCACATTGACCTAATCCTGGAAGGGAAAATTAAGAAGAAGATTTAATCATTATAATTCAAACTGATTTATATTGCTCCGCTAATTAAAAGTTTAACTTGAAATTTGGAATGTGGTAAAAACCCCAAAACTCGCAGAAAACCCATTAATAAAGGGATGATAGTTATAACCTGTACTGTCAACTTTTGTGTGCATAATTCATCTAGAAAACATGCTTGCATATTCCTGATGACTTCCATCTGTAATGAGAAGGATAAAGTTTGGATGTTAGGAAAACTTAACGTAAGCTATAAATTTGTTGAAGTTATCCGTTCCTCATGACAGAATGCTAACTTGGAATAGATCCACGCAACATTATTAAATTGTATTAAGGTAAAGTAATTAGTTTCAGATTGTAATGACAGTGTAATATCTTCTTGTACCACATACTTATCACTCAATTACGCATAGTTCGGTTTTAACTCCACACAACCATCTCTCCTGTTAGAAAAAAACACTGAAATACAGATTTTTTTCCTCCGAAGATGAGGTGATCAAACGTTCTAAAGCAGCGATAAACATAAACAAGTATTAAAATTCATCGGAGAACATATTGTTTAAACAACTCACCTCATAGGATTCATGCTTCCATGATATCGCGATTTCAAACATAATCATGTTCATCGTCAGCCATAACTCCGACTGATGAAATTCTTCGGCCGTCAACTATTCTATTGTCGCCATCTTCAGTGCTGCCCGGTTTCTATCTATTAACTTTTATTATACTTTAGTACGAAAGGACCAAGTATGAAAAATAAAATTTTAATTATTGCATATTATTAACTATTTTGGCAGATAAGTGCCCTAGAGTTAGAATCTGGTTATGTAAATTATTACAAATAGTATTGGAATTGTTTATAATATTTATTTGCCATCTATGGTTGAATTTATGAACTTCGAAATCAATGTAATTTCGTTAGGGATATCAAAATTCATTGATCTATTTTTGTTTTTCTGAATGTATATTTTTTCCCAAACTGTCAATTCCAAAGGTTTCTCTACTTGTTTTAAAAGTTTAGCTTCTCTTCCAATTTTATGATGTTCTAATAAACTATGTGCAGCAATTGCAGATTTTTCAATTTCACAATTTTTAATATTTCTGAAAATGTTCTTTTGTCCGAATTTAAACAAGTATGCTCACTATAAATTGTAATAATTCAAATATATAATTTGTTACGAGACTTTGTGTTATTCTTTTATTACATTAATTACAATTTGTCCTAATGTTTCATTTCCTGTGCCTTTCATCTTGTTTCAGTTAAAATTGCCAAATCTAGTTCAATTGCATCTATTTCTTTAATTACTTCCTCCATTTTATTTCTGCAGCCTTGAATATTCCATGTGCCAATTTTGAAAGTCCTTTTTCTTAGCTTTAATCGTCCTAGAGTGTTTTTCCGAGGCATGTTGTTTGGTTTTTTAGCATTTTTTTCTTTTTTATGATGAACGAGGAGCTGGCCCGATGCATCAACCCCCAATCTGGGGGACCGGTAATTTTTGTTCAAGATTTTCTTCCTCTAGCCTTTGATAGTCCAGTATCTTACTGCAAGGCAGCAGCGCTAGTTTTGGTCCGCCTTGGGTATTTTATTTCCCCAGTACCCGCCATATCTGGTGAGCATTCCCCTATCCGCCATCTGGGGAGGCGTCCGATGGGAGAATGGCAACTCCACACGGAGGAGCCGGACATCATAGACATCATAGAAAAGAAAAGATTGCAGTGATATGGTCATGTCAAACTAATTCCAGAGCAAAGATTGCCAAAAATTGTTATGGAATGGATCCCAATGGAAAGGAGGAAGAGAGGAAGACCGAAGAAAACTTGGATAGAAGGGGGTACAAGCAGTTATGAATATCAGAGGAATGGAGGAAGATCAATGGACGGATAGAGAGGAATGGCGTTTGGTTTCCGGAAGCCGGCAGCTGCCATGATACCGGATGATGATGATGATACAATTTGTCCATTTAGAATATTGTACATTAACATTAGGTAGGACTACTTTAACCTGTAACCTGTAACCCGTCGGTCAACGAATGTTTTTAGAATTTAATATAAAATATTTTTAGGCCTAAAATAACATAAAAGCAATCTAAATAATAGATAAAATTTTATCTTGCAAAATTTAATATTCAAGCAATTACCATTTCTGATCATGCTCCAAAAATGAAGTACAAGATTCCAATTGTTAGTTGAAAATAGTCATAACCTAACGTAATTTAAGTACTCTAACCTATACAAGTAAGAAATAGAGATACAGTAGAATAAGGGGATCTTTATTATTGACAGAGATGAATTGTTATCGACTGAGTTGTGTTAAAACCAGAGGTATTAGAGTGGTCATGACAAGAAAGAGTCCCATGTATCATTTCAGAGGTATTAAAGAGTGACTATAACAAGAGATGGTGACAATAATTTTCACATTTACAAGTAAAATCAGTAAATAGGTCATTGAATTACGCGCCTAAATATATTTAATATTATGTTTCATGAACATTTGTTGCATAAAAATAGTGTTTAATTGTGTAGGACAATTTACATCTTAATACTCCCCTGCCAAGCTGTGTTATATTTAAGTTTTGTAACATATAAGTAAAATTTTTGGACTAAAGAGAGATGAACAGACAGGTGAATGGAGAAGACTACATAACAATGAACTACATGGTCTTTATAGGAAGCCAGATATAATAAGAACAGTTAAGTCTCGTAGACTGCGATGGGCAGGACATGTTGCACGCATGGGGAATGAAAGACGTGCATGGAAGCTTCTTGTAGGAAAGCCAGAGGGAAAACGCCCAGTTGGTAGGCCAAGAATGAGGTGGGAGAACAACATTAACTATGATTTGAGGGAAGTAGATTATACAGGGAATGATTGGAAAGCATTAGCTCAGGATAGGGATGTATGGAGAGCTTATGTCCGCGCGGCCATGAACCTTCGGGTTCGATAGTGCCAGTGAGTAAGTAAGTAAGTAAGTAACATATACGTACATTTTGGTTTTATATTTATGCGAGCACAACCATGAATTCATCATCATCAACAACAAGGATTAAGCCCAATGGCCTGTTCCGATCTCATTATAGGTCGAATTGGTCCTTCCATCTCTTCAATGATCTTCCCAACATTCTTCTCCCTTTTGGTTTATAATTATACATGAATTATATCATGAATTAATTACGTTATATTTATTCTTCTTCTTCTTCCTTTCATGTGATAGACCTAGCGGTCTGTTACGGACTCAATCCAACATTTGAAGAGTCTGCCCAATGAACTCTAGCCTGGTGGCTGGTAATTTAAGATATGACGTGGTATTCTTGTTCTGCTTATTCTTCTTACGTGAAATTTCCAGTTGTTTCTGTATTTTTGCACATATTCCGTGATTGATTCTGTTTGTAATTATTTGAGAATGTCAGAATTCATTTTATGGTCTGTTCTTGAGTAACCAGCAATACGTCTCATAAATGTCATTTCTGCCGCAGTTAGTCTTTGTTCATCAACACTGCGAATTGTCCAGGTCTCACTACCGTAACATAATATGGGTCTGGCCAGTGTTTTATAAATTCTAGTCCGTGTGTGTTGCTGTGCTGTGTTTGGCTTGAAAATATTATTTATAATTCCTGTTACTCTGTTAAATTTTATAATTTTTTGGACTAAATATTTTTCCTCTCCGTATTTAAATTGGTATTCCAGGTAGTTAAATGCGTTAGTTTGTTCTAATATTTTATTATTAATAATAATTTTACTGCGAACTGGGATTTTCCTAGGAAAGCCTTGACTTTAGATTTTTCTGTTGAGATTTCCATGTTGTAGTTTATTACAATTTGGTAAAAAGTGTGGACTGAACAAATTATATTTCACACGGTTAAATACTCGTATGTTAAATTCATACAATGCAAGTTCAAAGCATCTTAATTATAAATATAATTCATTCACTGGAAGAGAATATACTTCACTGCAATCTCAATATACTTCACACTTATGATTTTCAATTCGAGTCTTCTTACGAATTTATCTTTATGTTGTCTAGTATCTTATATTATCTTCTCCTGACGTTTAATTTTAATCTGTCCACCATTCTTTCAAATGCATCATTAACATCTAGTGCCAAGATAATTTATTTTACTCTTCTTTATCATCTGCATCTTTAATCTTCTTACATCCATTGTTCTAAGTACTTTTATCTATCCGTTTTATACACTTCTCATATCCATATTTCTACAGCTTCAGTCTTCTCTCTCGTAATAAAAAATATTATTTTTAAGGAACAAGAAAAAAAATATCTATAGTCTACAAATAAAAATGTAATTGTTCGTTTTTTACAAAATCTTAAATCTCCAAAAGTTATTCTTCGATATTCATGACAATGTGCACATACAGTTTTTTCAGATAAGGTGAGTTTTTTGGCGCTATATTTAGTTTATGAAACCATTAGGTGTAGGAGTTCACCTAAAACGAACATTTAAAAACGCTCTAACGGTCCCAATGCTAGATGTTTCTCAACGAATATTAGGATATACTCTTTAAATAAATTGAAATAAGTTTTATAGAAAATGAGTAAAATCCGAAGTTTACCTAAAATCCCAAATTAAAAATGTACTTTATCAGCCGCCATGTTTGGTCTATTTCATTTTCAGACGCACGGGTTATCTATAACGAATTACGATATAAATTAATAATCTTTTTTTTTACTTATTAAACTAAAAATATGTCCACCGCTGTTGTCTTGAGGAAGCCTGTTGTTGCCTTGTCACGCAGTGGGTCCAGGTTCGATCCCCGGTCGGGGCAGGTTTTCTAGGTGAGGGTTTTATCGGGGTTTTCCCCCACCTGTAAGATAAATGTCAGGAAATCTTTAAGGCCCAAATGGTCCCCGAAATCATATGGCCATCATCATCATCCTTTTCATCATCATCATCATCATCATCATCCTTCACCGGTGTGGAAAGCAACGGGAAGCTACCACACCTACAATTCCCTAGTAAAGCTGCAAGCATAGCATGGAAATGCTGTGATTGCAGTGAAGGACCTGCCTTCGGGCAGTATTACTATGGATGGATGGATGGATAATACAATGAACCCACATAAGTTTCTCGCATTACACAATTTATAACCGGAGAACTTTCGTTGTTCTAATTTCATCTAATCTAAGAACACACAGTTAACTCTTACGTAGGCCTCTAATTTTCTCCATTCACCTGTATGTTTACCTTTTTTGGTCCAAATTTTATTTTACTTACTCTCAAATTCACTCACTCACTCACCGGCGCTATCGAACGTAGGTCTATAGCCGCGCACACATAAGATCTCCATATATGTCTATCCTGACCTAATATTTTCCAATATTCCCCTGTATAATATACTTCCCTCAAATCATGCTTAATGTTATTCTCCCACCTCATTCTTGGTCTATCAACTGGGCGTTTTCCCTCTGGTTTTCCTACAAGAAACTTCCATGCCCCTATTTATTCCCCATTTGTGCCACATGTTCTGCCCATCGCAGTCTACGAGACTTAACTTGTATTATTATATCTGGTTTCCTATAAAGATTATGTAGCTCACTGTAGTCTTCTCCATTCGCTTGTCTGTTCATCTACTTAAATCTCAAATACATGTAACATTTTATCTTCTCTTAAAATAAGAGACTATATTATGGCTTTCTTATAACTGAAAAAATCACCGTTTCCTTGAAATTAAATTGAAATGACTATTTAACTCATGCCCCAAATGGGAGTCAATGATCAATCACATTTCAATGATTTTTTATTTACAACCAATCGCAGTCGTGTTCCCGCATCGAATTTATCAAGGAGAGTCTATCATATTAAAGAAAGTTTCTCCTTTTAACATTCTGAATAGGTCATAGCATTATCTTGCAGTGACTGACTCCCTAAGAAATACGGCTACCTGATTGTATATATAGTGCATGAATGTCAGCAGGTAGCACATGCGGGAGATAATATAAAACATTTGGTTATACCACCAAAAAAAGAAACCACTCTTTGCACTTTCTTAAACGAATTATTTTCCAGGAAATAACGTTGCAGAAAAATATAATTGACATATTTACATCACAGGACATCACAAATTCATTAATACATATAATGTTGGTTATAAATTTCTCCACTAGGGTACATTGTTACAATATTGCGATCCTTTGGCAACAAATAATATGATATGGTTGCAGTGATGATCAAAATAATCAAATGAATGGTACCAATCGTTTCTCATTTGTTTTCAAATATATAAATATTTTAAAATAGCTATAGTTCAATAATGACTTGTGAGTAAACAGCTTAATTTTATTCGTTAAGTAGTCCTAACATATGCCACTCTTGATTTCCAAATTCTCTAGATAAATTGGAAATCACTCGTGGCATTACTTATGACAAGGAACCGTGTAATACATAATATTATGTTTTTCCTGAATTGATCTTATGTTTAATTTATGTCTGTATCTCATTCCTGTTTGTAATTTTGATTTCTAGATATTTGAATTTCGCCATTTCATCAAAATGTTCTTTTGATAAATACGATTTTATACCTGACTTTGTATTACATGTCCTGGTTATTTTTAAGCAAGAATAGGTTATTTCGTGTTGTTATGCTGCAGAAAACAACACCATTTTCACTGCATCAGTGTAATACGAGAGCAAGGTGTGAAATGAAAAAAAGGTTTCCACACTAAAGCGCATTTGTTTAGGGTATACATGCACGATTTTTACTATGTTATGATGTGGTCCGTTTTTAAGGTTAGTTTACATGCAAGACTGCTGTGAACAGACACCAGGTGGAGGCAGTGTTAAATTGGGACGCTCCATGCGTATACGACATGTGCCTACGGTCAGGACTAACCTCACTAAATTTACCACAGTTTGATAGCTTCCGTTACGTTCAATATCCTCAACTTCAAAGCATTTTCAATATTAGGATCAAAATATAGATTACCTAGATACCGGGACCTATATTCCCCTAAATAAACTATCATAATATAATCTATTAGCTAAGCAAAACTTCCACAGCTGTTGTCTCGGAGGATACAGCGGACCTGGATTCGATCCTCGGTAGGGAAAAATATCCTAGATGATTTTTTCGGGGTTTTTCCTCAACTGTAAGACAAATGTCAGGAACCTTTAAGGCCCTAACAGTACCCCCAACATCTTCTGGTTATTATATTTAATATTATATTCGCCTTGTGTATGTGTACATACTGTATATAAATAGAGAATTTTAATTTCGAAAAGATGAACGTTTTGTGTATCTGGGAACCCAACTCAACAACACTAATGAGATTAAAGAGGAAATTAGTAAGATAATTCAACATTCGAATAAATGTTACTCTGAAATGGTAAAATTTGAAAATCAAAATATCTCACTTTTTACATAAATAACATATTATATAAGGCATTAATAAAGCCTGTGCTAACGTATGGAAGCGAGACTTGGATCTTGAGTGAAAATACCATTGTTCAGCTAGGAATTTTTTTAAGAAACGTTCTGAGAAGCAGATATGTAGGCATCAAGAAAGAGGAGAATGGCGAAACAATTTACTGAGGAATTACATTACATGTATAAATCAGCGGACATTGTTGTAGATATTAAAATACTAGATAGAGGTGGGGGCAGGACATGTCAAAGAAAATGGATAGTAGTGAGACGTTTAAAAAGATAATAATGTTGGACCATCCACACTTGGGAAGACGAAGAAGGAAAGAAATTTGAAAGACCTAACGCTAGGTGGATAAATGGATTTTGGAAGATATCCAAAGACTTAAAATTGGAAATTGGTGGACAGTCGTCAGGAATAGAGAGGTATGGAGAAGAATACTTAGAGAGGCTATGAATTGACCCGGTTTATTCACCAAATATAATGATGATGTGTATTTTTGAGTGAATTATATGTTTGTCCCGCGCCTTAGCCGAGTGGTTAAGGCAAGATACCTTGGAGCAGAGCTACTAGACTTGCACTGATTCGAGTACCCATGGGGGAAGAAACCTTTCAAGGAATTTCGGCCAGTATAGGACCGGTGTCAACCCAGCATCATGAGGAATTTGATTACCTGCTATAAGTAGCGGCTCCAGGTTGAGAAAGGAGAATACGAGAAGATTTGAGAATACAGTTCTTAGGATTTTTTTTGGACCAAAGAGAGATGAACAGACAGGTGAATGGAGACTAGGTAACAGTGAACTATATGGTCTCATAGAAAGCCAGATATAATAAGAACAGTTAAGTCTCCTAGACTGCGATGGGCAGGACATGTGACACGAATGGGGAATGAAAGACATGCATGGAAGCTTCTTGTAGGAAAACTAGAGGAAAAACGTTCAGTTGGTAGACCAAGAATGAGGTGGAAGAATAACATTGACTATGATTTAAGGAAAGTTGATTATACAGGTAATGATTGGAAAACATTAGCTCAGGATAGGAATGTATGGAGAGCTTATGTCCGCGCGGCAATGGGCCTACGGGTTCGATAATACCAGTGAGATAATTCCAGATTGAGAAAACCAGCTATAAAGGCCGGGGGTCCGACATTCTGACCACATGTCACCCCTACACTGACTGAATGATCGTCTACTTCTGTTATTAACATATATTGATGTGAGGCCAGCAGCCGGATGGTGGGCTAAGGGTCTTCTAGACCTGTTGCGCTATGGATTTTGAATGATGTGTTTCGTCTTAAATGTTCGCGTGTCTCGGAGGAGGCCTTGGATTTAGCTGATCATCTATTAGGGGAGATCTCCATGTCCTTGTGTGTGATATAAAGTTTAAAATCCATCTCCGAATAGTTCGTGATATTTAAATAATATTTAAAAATATGAAAATAAGTTCGTGGTTTATCAGTCGTCCTCAACTATAGTGGATTTCTGATTAAAAACTTTGTCAAGAGTACCAAATGACATGCTGAAAATGGAACATGTTAACTAATTAACAAAGTTTTTTTTTAACAGAAATCCACATTACTTGAGGACGACTGATATATGAATTTCATCATCATCATCATCATCATCATCAATAATCACGGATTAAGCCCATATGGCTTATTCCGGTCTTATAGATTCTCATTCAAAAAGTTGAATCCATCTGTGTTTCTGTCTTCCAATATTCATGTCTCCTTTTGGTTTGTAATTAAGTATAATGTTTGGTATGCGTTCATCTTTCATTCTTTGAACATGTTCTTTCCAGTTTCTCTTAGATTCTTGTATTTTTATCTAAATGTTTAAAAATATTTAACTCATTTTTAATATCTCCACTTCTTCTTTTATCTAGAAGTTTGCAGCCAGCTACACTTCTCAGAAATCTTATTTCAGCTGCTTCTATGATCTTCTCTTCTCTTTTAGTTAAAACCCAAAATTCACTACAACACAAAAGTCAGGGAACTGCCACTGCTTTATAAAATTTTAGTTTTGCTTCCTTTCTTGTATTTTTAAATATTCTCTAAAATTTTACTACATAACCGCAACTGTGATTTACAATGGATTTTAGAAGTATTGATTGTAAGTCCGCATAGCGTGGAGCACGTAAAGGTACCTCTAAAGTGAGAGGTTAAACTACGATTGAGAAGAAGAGAAGAAACAATTCAAAATAAAATGAAGATATCATGAACTTAGTATAGAATGCGATATAAAAATGGGACATTTAATAATTATTTATTTTGTGTGCTATACAGTTGTTACCAAAATGTTTTATAGAGTTCTACTATTTGGCGGAATGTAGAGCTGGTGACTAGGTATTTACTTAATTTAAAAAATAGTAAGAAGCTAACAATTGGTGATGTGAGAATAACATTTTACTGTTTACTTTATTAAATTGCAATATAAAGTCGTTCTAATAATTTAAGTAGTTCTGTCAGTGATTGTCTTGCAAATGATTGATTATGATTGATATAACATGTGAAGGTTATTGATTACTTCATTATCTGCTGTAATCATATATACATACCGATGTACTTGACGTTATGGAAAGCATGCTGTTAAATATGAAAATTAAATCAAAACTGACACCTCTTGTTGTAAATCACTAAATCTTCAGTTATATTAATTTCTGAATGTCTTAATATACAACTGTTAAAAATACATAAACTAAAATGTATGATTTTCAAAGTTTGTTATTTAGATCTCGTTTTATTCTGTAGTACTGCAAGTATATTACCATTCAATGTTTTATGTTAAAAATTAGATAATATTTACTAAAGATGTATTTAAAATACTTTTCGTTTCATTGCCACTGAAATGAAACCAAATTGATATCTGTAATATGCCACGAGACAAAATGTATTTAATTTGAATCCCATATTAATGCTATCGCATCTGATTTTCGTTTTGGGTGAGTCATTTTCATTGTGATTTTTAAATAAATGTCTATAAATTTCTGGAATTATACAAAACTATTATTCTACCAGTTATATTATATGGGTGCGAAACATGGACTCTTACTTTAAGGGAGGAAAGGAGATTACGAGTATTTGAGAATAAAGTTCTTAGGAAAGTTTTTGGACCAAAGAGAGATGAACAGACAGGTGAATGGAGAAGACTTCATAACAATGAACTACATGGTCTTTATAGGAAGCCAGATATAATAAGAATAGTCAAGTCTCGTAGACTGCGATGGGCAGGACATGTTGCGCGTATAGGGAATGAAAGACGTGCATGGAAACTTCTTGTAGGAAAGCCAGAAGGAAAACGCCCAGTTGGTAGACCAAGAATGAGGTGCGAGAACAACATTAACTATGATTTGAGGGAAGTAGATTATACAGGGAATGATTGGAAAGCATTGGCTCAGGATAGGGATGTATGGAGAGCTTATGTCCGCGCGGCCATGAACCTACGGGTTCGATAGTGCCAGTGAGTAAGTAAGAAAGTAAGTATAAATTTCTGGATGTAGGGCCTAATCTGTATTTTATAAATAGGATCTTCTTGGTGATAAAATTGTATTGCTCAACAGATTTCTAATTACGGTCGCATCAAATATATAAAAATGAATGTTTGTTTGTTCGTTCGTACTTTATGCGCGGCCATACCGTTGATCCGATTGGGATGGGACCTTTTGCAAAATGTTCAGGAGATTCTCGGTATGAACATAGGCTATAAGAGAGTTGTGATACTCAACTTCTACACCCTTAAAAATTGCCCTTTATAGTGGAAAACGTGAAAAAAGTAGCTCTTTGGACTCTTAAATGGGTTACGCTGCCTGAACCATAACAAATACACAAAATTGATGTACAGAGAATTGAATACCTCAAAATAGTCCGCGGCAGCATATGTTTATCTCTCACGGATAACTCACAATAATCACTTTTGTCTTTCATTGATGCCAAGAAGATGCAGACAAGTACGTAGATTCCTGTGCAAGCATAGCAGCACATAGCGGGCATTCTTTTACGGATAACTCACAATAACAAATTTTGTCTTTTAGCTCATTTATGCCAAGAAGATAGAGATGAGTAGATTTCCGGGGCAACACCGGGTAATCAGCACGGGGAATCTTAAAATAATTACGATACACATTTATAATTATTTTTCATTTTCTTTTTCAACTTATCATAAGAAGTAGCCTACATTATTTTTTGTCTTTCAGCCAAGAAGATCGGGATGAGTAGATTTCCGGACAACGACGGGTAATCAGCATGGGATATCTAAAAATATAAATTTATAATTATTTTCATTTTACATATTCAACCAAACATAAACGCACATTAAGTTTCATTTATTTAGGCGCAGTAGCGTACGCAGGGTATTAGCTAGTTATTGATAAAACTAATCGCAACGTATTTCTAATTACGATCACATTATTGATACAAGTAATCTCAGGCTGGTTAGATCGGTCATTAATTTCAAATTCCTTGACTTCTTTGAAAGTTTAGAAATTTATAAAAAACAAAGATAAAATATGAATAACGGCAGGCGCCCAGTCAGCGCCCACTTTTTGTTAATTAAAAGAGAGGAGGGTTAGTTGTATAATGTCAAATGTTATTTAAATTCAATTATGTCATGTGGCGTTGTTTGTTTATTACCTGATTTTTAGTTTACACATTTCAGTTTGTTTGTCTTTAGTCAAAATTAAGTCTTGATAATAGTAGCGTCGCTAATGAAACGCGTTGACTCTTTTAACTTTTAAAATTGCTGATTTGGGTTTTTATTGACTTTATGAAATTAATTTATATTGTTTAATAAGTACTAAAACATAGGGAAAGGTAATTTCTTTAACTGCTTATAAAAATAATAATAAATAAGGGTTAAAAATAAGCCATGTCCATTAAGAAATAATTAATGCAGAATTTATAAGTAGGATTACATCAATAAATACATAAGTAAAAAAGAAACACCAGTATTTGATGTTATTATCATCATGAATAAAACAGGACATCTAACTAATTTCACACCATCTGTTTTAATTTCGTAAAGATTCATCAATGAAACACAATAAACAATTTTTTCCTTCTCCCTTTCTTTATCTTAGTTTAATCTCTCCCTTCTTTTACATAACCAACTAAAGGCGGGAATTACAGGTACATATCCATGAAGAGGGAGTTTTATAAAGTCTTGATCACTCAAACACACTTTTGGTCCTCCCTGGATGAGTGAAGAGCAATGTCAGGAGTACTTCCGAGACAACATCAATATCACTGATCAACATGATTTTTGTCTCATGAGTACCAATAGTACTTAATGCAGTTTTTATCGTGTTTTCAAATATTCTCCATTACCCACAGTTGTTTTTTATTTCTATTTCAATTAATGGATTTAAGTAATTATTTTTCAATAAACGTTTTTCGTCCATTTTTCCACTGTAAAATAAAACGAGGAACACTTTCATCAGGAGATTTCAGCTATGAAAAAGAGATACCAAGGCAAATGGAATCCCAATATGCAGGCCGATTGTGTTGGGCCATCAAGAGGGATGCTCCACAGGCGAAATATAGCAGAAAATCGTCATTTCGTACTTTCTAGGTGAGTCCGAATGTTCGAATATTGTGTAGTTACGAATGTAGATAATATTATTAAAGTGTTTGAAATTATAAATGCTTGTCTTTCGGAAACCTTGCGTGAAGGAGAAATACCGATATCATATTTGAATTCAGGAGAAAAAATACTATCAGAATCACATATTTTTCTTTCTGAGACAAAAAAAAAAGTTTATTTTTTGTTGCTCAGTGTATTTGAGGCAATACATACGAAACAATACCCACTAAATTTGTATAGTTCTGACGGGCAAAGTTGTGTTTGGGGACCATTTGGGCCTTATAGTTTCTTGACTTTTTTTTAGATAAGGAAAAAGAAAAAAACCCGAAAAGCTAGTCAAAACCGTGCTAGCTACGTCTGACCTTATTATTCTTCTTATTCTTAATATAATATCTCCCTTTTAGGTACTCTTACGTGTTTCATGCTTTACGGGCTAGTACATCATTGCAACAATACAATTAAAATTCAGGTGAGGCCTTGTGCTATTATTTTCGAATGTTGTTCTATTCTGCAATGAAAAAATTAATCGATAATATACGAGTATTTATCAATCATAGAATATTATGGATTTTTCAATATCCTAGTGTAATTCGGCAAGTCTGTTGTACTGGACTGTAAGCCTATATCGCCAGGAAAATACGAAAAATCATACATATTTCAATCGCAATAATAAAAGTAAGATAATAATAATAATAATAATAATAATAATATTATTATTATTATTAATCAAATAATATTAATAACTAAAACAGGAGTGGAATTTACGAAATCTGAGAGCGCCGGTGCACCCACACAAACTTTGTCGAACTGACTACAGATAAGATAAAATGCAAACCCGTTAAGTGCTGTGTCTATTAACATGATATTTTACTGGTGATGTAAAATGCATTGTACTCAACTGATCAGATTTCATGCAACTGAGGGATCAAAACTTGTACACAAAGAGAGGTGCGTTCACATAGAGTATCTAACATCCGGGCCTGCAATAAAGTTAGTAGATGTTATTATATTTAAAAATCCTCTTTTAAAAGCTCACGACGTTACACAGAATTTCAAAGCTGGGCCTCAAAGTGCCCACTTTTTTTCTGAGAGGTCTCTTAATTCTGGAATTTGAGGTTCTTCTTTGTACCGTTCATCTGCAACACAGGATTCACGGCTTAAATTCGACGTAATACACAAGTATTTTACGGGCTGATAAATTCTTTGATCCGGTTGAACTTGAACCCACAATCCGAAGAGTGACATTGTATCGCATTGTCTATGGCAGTGTAGGCGGAATTAACAAATAAACCACACTGGAAGTATATAATTTGTTGTGTTGAATATGGAAACCTTCCCTTTAAAAAGTGATGCATATATACAATGTGAATCTTTCTCACTCCTACATGCTACGGAAATGATCGATGTTCCATGTGTGGCTGGATCCTTGTTGCACGCATCTTACAAACTTTCCAGAGCAACTTAAATGTAAACACTAATATGAACAGCAATCATTCACTCAAACCGACACCAAATGTATACATCTTCAAAATTAGCACAGAATTTCCTACATCTTTACTGTAATAAAATTATATTTGAAAGATTCTTGTACCGAGACACCAGTATCACATTTAGAACGCTAATGCAATCATATGATGTTTTAAAAACAAGGAAAAAACTGTATTTTTATGATGATCTTTAGAAGATTTCCGGACCGTTGGCCGTGGTCTTGAGGCTTGCAATTCCCCGACGTTTCGTCAGAGACTGCATCCAGCATCCTCAAGGATTATCTTGTGACTGGCAATAAAGTCAAAACTGTATTTTTGTCTATAACAACATAACTTTAATTTATTTTGAAATGGATACAACGTACTACACAGAAAATAAACTTCACTTTTGGCCAAATTTTTATCTCCAAAAGAGTTAGGTTGCGGCTTATATTTGTTATTTTGACTTGTACATGTACCTGGATTTGAACCCAATAGAGAAATTTCTGCCAGAGTAGCTTTTGGAATCATCATAAATACCTTTTTGTATGTATTATCACTTATTCCTCTGACCAATGTTATTTATTCCTTTTCTCCAAATCTATATATCATCGTAGTACCTATCCTACAAAAATGTATCATTCATCACCAGACTGTGGGGAAATAGTACCGAGATGTGAAGTTATAAACAAATGACTATAGTTTGTTTACATAGTGCAAGCAACTGACTCAGACAATGTCAAGACAGATGGAATGCTACACTTAGATTCAACCCAGGACGTTACTGTGTGTTTGGAATAGGGAACTGGGTTGCCATTTTAACAGTATTTTCTTGAGAGAAATCCTTATATAAAACTGAAGATTGCAACACAGCGGGTACATAGTTGTAAGTTATAGCCGTCCAAGCCACCCCTCTTAAAGAAAAAACCGTTACCGCTTGTCACTGAGCTCGTGCGGATCTGTACTATCCTGTGTGAAAGTGTCGAATCTCATATTTACTATAAAACTAGTTTGCATGCCGTAAAAGAAAATCTATGATTTTTAAATGTATAGTACATAGATTTGGAAGAACTACGGGCACGCCGTAGCGTAGTGGTTAAGGCACTGCGCTACAAACCGGAAGGTCGAGGGTTCAAGTCCCAATGGGGTCAGGATTTTTAAACTGACCCAAACCTTCTGGTCACTATGGCCCTGGGGTCGACTCAGCCTCTAACGGAAATGAGTACCAGACGCTTGTTCTAGGGGTAAAGGCGGCCGTCACGCAGGGCTGACAACCCGGCTGACATAAAGTGCCGATTGTCTAGAAAAAGTTGGAGCCTTAACATCCTACTACCCCAAGGGCCTCCCGAGGCCTGTATGGGAACACTTTACTTTACTTACTGCTAAACTTGCCCCTCCACCCCTCCATAACAAATAAATATCGTTATTATGAGTTTGGCAACATCTACCCTCTGTAGGTAGGGGGACACTGGCATAGCCCATAAGGCCTGTAGTTAATTCCTGGTTGAATTAAAGTGTAGTAATACCTAAACATTTGTGCACATGGTATAGTCTGCTCGCTCTCACAACTGGTACATACTACAAACTTACATATTCATAGTATCACATGTTAGTTAGCACTTAAATAAATACAGATACTGTAGTCATGACGTAATAGTCGTTCTCCTTCTGTTTCAGAATACAATTAAGCCGCATAGTACTTCTAAGAATGTAAACATACTATTTCCGTAGTATTTCCCTGTAATCTTTCACCACTTTCATTATTTCCTGCAAACCGGTGTTCTTCTGGTCTATCCCAATCTCTCCTTCCCGTTGGAATCCAATCAAAAATTCTTCCTCGTAATTTTCCATCGTTCATGCGATTTACATGTACAAGCCATTGCAGTTGTCTGTATTTTAAAAAAATAACTAACTAACTCACTGGCACTATCGAATCAGTAGGTTCATGACCGCGCGGACATAAGCTATCCATATGTCCCTATCCTGAGATAATGTTCTCCAATCATTCGCTGTATAACCTACTTCCCTCAAATGATGGTTAATGTTATTCTCACACCTCATTCTTGGTCTACGAACTGGTGTTTTCCTTCTGATTTTCCTACAAGGTATTTTACAAAATATAAAATTTAATTTTCTTTTTCATATGTTGCCTAATAATTTAATTTCTTCTTCTCTTCAGTTTAGATTGTCTTAGTTTAAATATTATGATTTTAAAAATATTATTTCTGAAGAAATATGTAAGGTTACATATAATTTTTACTGGCATATTGATGATTTCTTAAAATTCTCAAGTTATATTCTGAATCCTCCTTAATAATTTCTTGTATTTTTTTTTTGTAAACCTAAAATATCTAGTCCCTCCGATGCGATAATTTCATTACCTTGCAATGGTGGAGTGGATTGCGTGCTTTTATGACCCGTGAGCGTATGTAGGCAGTAACATTGTTGTCAAACGCCATAAGCCAGGCGAAAAAAAAAAATGCATTTTGGTCTAAAGAGAGATGATCTTTCACCGCAAAAATACAACCGTCAAGACCGCGGAAATGGGTTCCAGTGGGGTAAAATTTTCTTGAGATAAAATAGTCTCCCATTCGAATGGGGACTACTTCAGGTAATCCGTTGTAAATAATATAGAAAGCTGTTATTCTTCTCTTGTTGTATGGATGCTAAAGAAGGACTCTTTATTTATTTATTTCATTTATTTAGCCAGGTGCTGTTAAGACCATGTGTCCTTCTCTTCCACTAACCAGGACAAACATATGTTACATTCAAATACAAAACCACTATAATATTAGATACTAAATGACTATCTGGCCAAACTAATACTATAAAAATAAGGACTAACAATAATTTAAGGGAAAATAAAATATTACGAGTATTTGAGAATAAAGTTATGAAATTTTCTGGATCAAAGAGAAATAAACAGGTGAACAGAGAAGACTATATAACAGTGAGCTAAATGGTCTTTATGAAAAACCTGATTTCATAAAAATAATTAAGTCTCGTAGACTGCTATGGGCAAGAAGTGGCACGAATGGCGAATGAAAGAGTAGCTTGGAAAGATCTTGTAGGAAAACCAAAGGGAAAGTGCCCAGTAGATAGGCCGAAAGTGAGGTGGGAGAATAACATTAATCATGTTGAGGGAGATAAGTTGTATAGGGGTTATTTGAAAAATATTACCTCAGGATGAAGTGCATGGAGTGCTTAAGTCCTCATGGCCATTCACCTATGGGTTAAATAGTACAAGAGTTAGTTAGTTAGTTAGTTAGTTTAGTTATAGTGTATATTTGAACGTTAAGTGTCAACCGCTGTGGTCTCCAGGTAGCGTGCTGCCTTATTCATGCAGCGGACCCGTGTTCGATCCCCGGTCGGGACAAATTTCCTGGGTTAGATTTTTCGGTTTTTTCCCTCAACTGTAAGACAAATGTCTTCTTTCTTTTTCTTCACTTCACGGGCTAGGCAAAAATTGCCTGTTCCGCCGCACAGTTCTGCCCATCTTTTCACTGGCTTTCCTACATTTCTTGAACCTCTAGGCTTATAGTTGAATGCTGCTCTTGGTAATCTTGTTACATTCATTCTTTATACATGTGTAAACCATTTTTTTCTATATTCTTTGATTTTCTCATGCAATGGATATATATATTTAACTCTGTTCTTATATCTTAATTCTTTAACCAACCCAATCTTATGAAGCCTTTTGTTCTTCTAAGGAAGTTACGCATATCATAATCATCATAATTCATATTTGTCTTTGACTAAGTTTAGGATTAAGGACTCTCCGGGCGCATCACTCTCAAAAGCATCACCTATCATATCATCGGAGTAGAGTAACCCGCCTTTCAGGCGCCCCAACCTCAGAAGTGGGTTACAATACGCCAATGCCAGGAGAGAACACGAGAAATGTCGAAATAACAACCTGGGTCATTGAATGAAGAAAATATTTGAACGTTTATGGATGTTACTTTAGGGAATATTCTATTCATTCCATAGTAATTCTGCCCGAGGGCAGGTCTTTCACTGCAACCATAGCATTTTCATGCTATGCTTTGCAGCTTTACTAGGGAATTATAGGTGTGGTAGCTTCCCGTTGCTTTACACACCGGTTAAGGATGATGATGATGATGATAATTATAAGGATGATGATGATGGCCGGATGATTTTCGGGGACTATTGGGCCCTAAGCTTCCTGACATTTGTCTTACAGATGAGGAAAAACCGTGAGAAAAACTTCACCCAGGAGTCTGTCCCGACCGGGAATCGAACTCGTGCTCGCTGCGTGACAAGGCAGCACGCTACCTCGAGACCACACCGGTGGACTTAGGGAATATAGTTTCGTTTTATGAAATTGACCAAAATCAACGGCGGCGTATTGAATACAAAGAGCAGTTATTCCGAGATTAACGTCGTAATCGAACTTAATGGTATGTGAGGGGGCGTACGTATGTAGTCCTATAGCTATTTATCTCGGTTTACGTAGTTTTAAATGAATTGAACATAGCAACACTTGACAGTAGTGTGTTATGTCTCTCTCTCTCTCTCTCTCTCTCTCTCTCTCTCTCTCTCTCCAGCGCATAGTCATCATGTGTTAACATATTTTGCTATTACACAGCCTAACAGTTAGCAGTGTATCCACATATCAACACAATTTTAGGTTAATGAATGTTGTAACATTTTTGGCTGGAGCGGAAGCGGATTGCAAGGCTTATAATGAGAGTGCCATGTTTCACCTCCTAGAATGAGGGTAATTCTAATAATACTAGGCTCTCACATAAACACAAATTTTACAATGATACATATTATATTTAGTTTATCTATAGAGCGTACATGCACACATATAAGTTACAGTATAACGAGGGGCAATTATATCACGCATTACCACGAAATTCTTATAATAAAATTATTTTAATGTACAGTACCTAATACTTTACTAATTGAACACCCACCTTATTATATAAATAATATTGTCTACTTTTAATTGTGTTACGATACTTATAATGGACATTTCAGATTCTAATACATGCATATGTGATTATCAATTAATTGAGATGAGATCTGGTCCACCGCTGCTTACACTCACCGGGCCCAGGCTCGATTACCGGTCTGGACAAGTCTCCTGGGTGTTTTATTTTATTTGGTTTTTCCTCATCTGGTACTAGAGGCATGGAGCATAACCATTATACAGGGTGTAACAAAACTCAACGGCAAAATTTCAGGAATGAGTTCCTCATATGGAGAGAATAAAAAAAGTGTATTAGTCGGCCGCGGTGGCCTAGTGGTTATGCTCCTTGCCTCTGGTCCCAAGGGTCGCGGGTTCAAACCCGGCCGGGGTCGATGGATTTTTTTAGGACGGAAAAATCCAAGGAGCAAGTCCTCCGGGAGGGACTTTAAGCCGTGGGTCCCGAGTCTGAAAATTTTCAGGCTCGTAAAAAATCCTTAAGCCTGAATGAAAAGGCCTCTAAGCAAAATTTACCGAATTTTCCCGTCCTGGTATTACCTTGGTTTCCTAGATGCCAGTATGAGGCGGAACGCTGACCACATACCACTCAAAATGATATCTATACGAAAAACAAGTGTAACTAAATTAGTATGGTTCAAATTATTCCCTGTAGGGGCAGAGCGCCTAAATCTCTGAAAAGGGAAACATAGGCATACAACAAAAACAGTATTACAACATGGGTCCGGAAATTGATAATTACAGAGTTATTCGAACTTTTATGAATGTTAGTACATGGCGACAAAAATGCAAGGGACTTGTTGGAGCGCTCTGTTCTGTCAGATTAAATGTTCAAAGTGACCTCCTTGTGTCTCAATACAGGCATATTCTTCATTTGTATACATCACACCAGCCTACAATGAACAGAAAACTGACTGTCAATAATTACTGTAAACCTTAATAACCTAACATTAATAAAAGTTCGAAAAACTCTGTAATTATCAATTTCCGGACCCATGTTGTAATACACTTTTTTTATTCTCTCCATATGAGGAACTCATTCCTGAAATTTGGCGTTGAGTTATGTTATACCCTGTATAACCGTAGCCGAAAGTTACCTTCTCGAAAACCCACACATTTAATAACACCAGAAGAACTTAGTAAATTATTGGAAAAAAGCAAAAACTGAAAGAGCCCCAGGTACAAATAAATTAAATGTAGAGTTGTTTAAATGTGGAGGGCTGATTCTAGAATAACTATTATTACAGTTATTTAAATGACATATGGCAATCTAAAAGAATTCCTCACGAATGGCAGATAGGTATAAATATACATTAAAAAAGGCTACAAAAATGTGTGGAAATTACAGAGGGATAATATTATTATGCACTGTATCCAAATTATGTGGAAATATGTTGAAAAGCAGATTGAATTAGTATGCTGAAACATTATTACATGAAGAACAATGTGGATTTCAAATAGGCAGGAACGCAGTTGACGCAATATTTACATCAAACCATATTGAGAAAAGAAGGGAATTAAACCGTCTGACGATATGAGGACAGTCGTTTTTGACATGACTGGATTAACTCATGGTAAAGGTTTGTAAGATAAAAATAATGACCTAAATTAAATAAACGAAAAGAGATAAAATATTGTGCAAAAGCAGATTTTCATGAAACAAGTGAAATAATGAAATAGTGAATTGAGTCTACTGTTGATATACAATTACTGGCTGCCTTTGCATTCCACATCTTTCACTCTTTCTATGAGCTCATCTTCTTTCAACTGACGCAGATTTAATTTCCTCTCCGAAAAGACGGCAGTGGCAGTGACGACGGACTGTGAGACAAGAAGAGAGTGGGAACAAAGGATTCCCCTCAGCACCAGGTGGAATATTCAAGTCTGCTAAAATGAAAATGCAATGCTATGCCGCGTAAAAGAAAGAATGTAAAAAGTCAGGCTTAGATGAAGATCTATAAATATCCTACCCCATCTCATGACACAACCCGCAACATATGGTAAGATTATCCTTATAATATGTCCCAATAATATACAAAGAATAGCTAGGGAACGCTGCAGCATAGTTCGTAAATGCATTAGGCTACAGACCGGAAGGTTTTAGGTTCAAATCCCAGAGTGTTCAGACATTTTAAACTGGTCCATACGTTTTGGTAGCACCACTGTCCTGATATCCACTCAGCCTATAACAAGAATGAGTACCAGGTGTTTTTTCTGGAGATAAAGGCGGCCTTCAAGAAGGGCTGAAAATCTGGCTGTCATATCTTTCTGATTATATAAAAGGTTGAAAGATTTAACACCCTACCTCCCCAAGAGCTTCCAAAGCCTGCAGTGGTATCACTTTACTTCTTCTTAGATTGGGATACTACGAGCTAATGGCAAACCCAGAAAATAGGATGAACGTGGGTAAATTTCTGGAGAAAAATCGGAAAATAATAACAACATAAATAAATATGAAAGCAAAGTGTAATATCATTAATACATAATAACTGTATGTAACCTAAAATATTTTCATTTGTTTGTATTAAATATTGTATACTCGTAAAATTAGTTTCCTGTATCTCATTATTTTTATTTGTTTTATATACATTGGACAGGGACAGTCTACGAAACAATTTAATTTATCTTGCTTGTATACATTTTATTATTAGTTTTAGTCTTAATCTTAACTATCATTAACATGGTTGTATTATAAATCATAGGCCTAATAATAATACTTATCTTATTCATCAAATCTTCATTTAGTATTTAATATTAAAGTTAATTGTGATTGTTATATTCTAATGTAACACAAGTTTGTCCTGGTGAGTGGAAGACAAATCCACATATCCTTTTGATATTTTTTGGAAAAAAACGCCAAGACTATAGCCTAGGAAAACTTTGAAATTTTGGACTTAGACCGGATTAACTCCAATAGGCTAAATAAATTCTTCAAAATTTCCTTCATTTGTCATTAACTCTCCATTCCCATTATATTATGAATTTTCATGTGTGTCATGTATTTATTTTTATTGATGTTTACTACCAGATCCAATATGGTAATAAGTTATATTGCCTGAGAAAATATTTATTGAGCTTATTTTCAACTGATTTTTGAGACGGAGAGCCCTTGATTTAAGGGGTGACGAAATTCTAGATGGGTAGCCGAAACGAGGAAGGTTGAGGAATAGTGATATGTTCGATGTAGATATTCGAGCTAGATTTAAGTCGTCTCTCGATCGTGTGTTAAAATTACGAAGGGAAGATAGTGAATGCAAGCGAGTTTAAATATGAAGAATAATTAAGGTGAACAAAGTGTGGTATAAAATGCAGGAATTATGTACCTTTCGCCTGTTTTACAACCGGAGCAAGACAACATATCAAATTAAGGTTAGATTTGCTATGTCCGCGACAACTTTAACCGTTACTTATCATTTGGTTTAAACTTTTTTCATAAGTGATGCCATGAGTGATTTCCAATTTATCTAGAGAATTTGGAAATCAAGAGTGGCATTTGTTTGGACAATTTAACAAATAAAATTAAGCTGTTTACTCACAAATCATTATTCAAATATAGTTATTTAAAAATATTTATATATTTAATGTAAACGGCGATGTTTGAAAACAAATTAGAAACGTTATGTTTTACTTGTTCATCACAGCAACCAGATCATATTTTTTATTGCTAGAGGATCGCAATTTTTTTTAAAATTCACTCTTGTGGAGAAAAAAATGAAACACGTCAAACTGCATATTAATTAATTTCTGATGACCTATGACGTAAATATGTCAATTATATTTTTCTGCAACGTTATTACCTGGGGGAAAATACGTTTTACAAAGTGCAAACAGTGGGTTTTTTTGTGGTATAATCAATTGCTACAAATATTTTTATATTATCTCTCGCAACCACGATAAGATTGAATTCGTGCACTATATATACAATCTGGTAGCCACATGAAGTGACTGCAAAATAATGCTATGACCTATTCAGAATGTTAAAAAAGGAGGAGCTTGATTTTACAGTGATACAATTAAACTGATAAAATCTAAGCGAAAAACGATTGTGATTGGTTGTAAATAAATAATCATTGAATTGTGATTGGTCATTGACTCCCATTTGGGGCATAAGTTAAATGGTCGGATAAAAAATATATTCATCTTAATTATTCACACACTGTTACATTAATTTTTATCTATACTAATTTTACCCGAGTGCAGGTCTTTCACTGCAATCATAGCATTTTCATGCTATGCTTTGCAGCTTTACTAGGGAATTATAGGTGTGGTAGCTTCCCGTTGCTTTCCACACCGGTGAAGGATGATGATGATAATGATAAGGATCATGATGATGGCCGGATGATTTTCGAGGACCTTTGGGCCCTAAGCTTCCTGACATTTGTCTTACAGGCGAGGAAAAATCCCGAAAAAACTTTACCCTGGAGCCTGTCCCGATCGTGAATTGAAACCGGACCCGCTGCGTGACAAGGCAGCACGCTACCTCGAAACCATAGTGGTGGACATATATATATTCATCCATAGTAATTCTGCCCGAGGGCAGGTCTTTCACAGCAATCAGAGCATATGTTAAGGATGATGATGATGGCCATATGCTTTTGGGGACCGTTTGGGCCTTAAAGTTTTCCTGACTTTTGTCTTACAGGTGAGGAAAAACCCCGACAGAAACCTCACCCAGAAAAACTGCCCCGACCGGGGTTCGAACCCGGGCCCGCTGCGTGACATGGCAGCACGCTACCTCGAGACCACATCGGTATATATATATATATATATATATATATATATATATATATATATTTGGTATAAGAAAAATAAATGTCTGGACGGGATTCGAACCCGGAACTCTGAATCTGTACCTCAGCGTGATATCCATTACACCACCAGGCGAATCCAATTCAAACACTTATTTTTCTTATATATGTATTATATTCTCCATTATTACTAGATGTCGCGAGAACTCGGTCTTCACTGCCATCTAGTAGCTGACTATAACAAGTAAGCAAATTAAAGAGAATATTTTTTTTTACTTTATAGCAGTGACGTTTTATCGATGTTATAATTAAATGTTTAACATTGAGCAATGCAAGCTTATTATGGTATGATAAGAAAAATAAATGCCTGGACGGGCATTTATTTATTTATACTGTCCCATCGCATAGAATCCCCTAAAAAAATGCATTCTACACGAGATGTAATCGAAGAATTAAATGGAAGACAATTGATATAAGTGTAAGTGCAGTCCTCTTTAACATTCGTATATAGTAATTTGCGCTAAAATAGCATTTATATCTTACAAGGGAACTGTCAACCATTGCATGCCGAAATCTATCTTGAAACATTTCCCACAGAAGCGTTGTGAAACAGCAAGGTTGTGTTAAAAACTATTGCCGCTTTTAACTGCAATGCACTAAAATCCATTGCCAAATCTCTCATTTAAACTACAGGGAAATATACAACTCTTGACTTGGTGAATGGATAACCCTGATAACCTGCCCCGCAATGTGTCCTGCCATGCTCCACTCCACATTCCTCATGTAGGGACATCCATCTGCTTCGCACAGTGGTTTTCCATTGCTGGATTATAGTTTCGATTTCTATGCCTTGCAGTAAAAAGGGAAGATAATTATTGGAACGTACTTAGCGCATCATAACGCTTCCCTGGGAGAAATTTCAAGATAGGTTTCGGCACGTAATGGTTGATACTTTCCCTTGTTAGCGTTTATCTGAATTTGCTATAGCTCCATACCCGTTATTTTCTTTTTATCCTATGTACATATAAAATCCCGAATGAAGTAGGAAGACTGCGCATGGCAAACTCTTACCCTCTCTTGGTATTGCATTGTTCTACCTCTACACACTTATTTTCTTGCTCAAGCTATTACGTATCTGATGTCTTTTATTTCATAAGGTATAATGAACAAAGAGGGAGATACACAATTTCAAAAATGTTAATATATGGAGGGGAGTTTCATATTTTATATCACAGAAGAATGTATAAAATCTCTCTTGCACCCTTGAGACCTATATTGGTAGATTGTTATTATACACTCTTTCAATTTAAAATTTCCTTATACTAATTTCAGTTTTATCAGCTTTACTTCTAAAAGTTAAATTGTGGCGCAGGTTTAAAGATTATAATCTTCTAATCTAAATTAACAAGCTTTTTTTATAATTTTGGTAATTTTGTAGAAACATATAGTTTTACAACTAGTTCATTTCAGTGAAAAACAATATACAAATGTTTTACGTTATTCTAGTGACATCATTCATTGTTACGATCTTCAAGTTTTAATAAACAGATAATTATTTTCAGAAGTAACTTTAACAGCTGATAGACCGAAATTCAACCTAACCGATAACATATGCTAGATAAAAAAAGATAAACAGGAAATTGTTAGTCATTTTAGTTAACTTTTAAATTAAATATCGAAATGTGTATATGAGTTACGAAATTCAATACATTTCTTTCTACCTTACTTTCTTCCTATACCCTACTTTAATTCTTCCTATATAGGCACTCCTTGTATTTTTTCATGTATAGTAGATTCGATGTGTTCTTGTTTGTGTATATATCATATAATTAGTTTCAATTATAATTTTCTTGAATTTGATTGTGTAATTAGATCTTAGTTTTACGAGTATTATTGGTCAACATGATTTTTGTCTCATGAGTACCAATAGTTGTACTTAATGCAGTTTTTTATCGTGTTTTCAAATATGTATTTGGAATTTCTCCATCACCCACAGATTTTTTATTTCAATTTCAATTAATGGATTTAAATAATTATTTTTTAATAAAAATATTTTCGTCCATTTGTCCATTGTAAAATAAAACCAAAGGAGCTAACTCAGGAGATTTAAGTTATGAAAAAGAGATATCAAGGCAAATGGACTCGTAACAGGAAAGCGTCATTTATTACTCTCTAGGTGAGTCCGAATGTTCGAATATTATGTAGTTACGAATGTAGAAATTATTAAAGTGTTTGAAATTATAAATTTCTGTTTCTCGGAAACCTTGTGTGACGGAGAAACCCCGATACCATATTTGAATTCAGGAGAAAAACGACTATCAAAATCACATATTTTTCTTTCTGAGACAAAAAAGTTTATTTTTTTTGTTGCTTAGTGTTATTATAGAAATTATATTTTGTGATTTTCGTATTTTAATATAACATAATGTTTGGCCACCTGGCCACTTACCTAAGTGGAATAGAAGGCTACATGGCCTTAACGCCACCAGGCAAAATAAATAAATAAATAAAATAAAATAAATAAATAAGAGTCCATATTTAGCAACAATATAATATAACCGGCAGAATAACATACTCCAAGCTCCTGCTGCAAGAATATTATGTTCATCGAGTGTATGAACAAAATCAATTTTTTTTATACAATTGTGAATTACTGAATTCAGTTTTGACGAGTTGCCGATTAAAATTCGGCCGCAAGTATTCTTAATTAAAATATAATTAATTAATTTATTCGAAATAATTTGATTTGCTTATTATTGAAATAAATTATAATCCAGTTCGCAGAAATCGATGTATAGAGCTTGAAAAGTTTTGGTTACCACTGCACACTTGGCCGTAAACGTCCTCGAGACTACAGCAGGCCGTGACACCAATCAGTAATAAATGGCGGTAAGTACGTATTTATTGTTTTATATTGTTTCCTCGCAGTGGGAAGTAAACAACTGCCCTTTATGTATACTATGTACAATCCAAATACAAAAATATATGTAAAAGGTAGTGTTAATATACATTATATGAAACAAATCACAGGATTTTAAATGAACTGAACTTTATTTGAAACACTAAGGTCGCAATATTGTAAGAATGCATCCTAGTGGTGAAAGAATGAAACACATCAAACTGTATATTTTAAAAAAAAACATTATTAATTATTTTTTAGCAAACAACTCTGTAAAAATCAATATTTAAAAACACAATTGTCAAATATGTAGTTCGAAGGAATATGTTCATTATTTATTATATTCAACGTATTTGTTTGAGTGTCAGTCACTGCAAAATAATGCTCTAACCTGCTCATAATGTTAAAAGGAGGAGCTTTCTTTATTTTGGTAAACATAATTCGATAAATAGCGAGATGAATCACCATTGCCATTGGTTGTAAAACAAAATTTATTGAAACGTGATTGGTCATTTACTCCCAATTGGGGCACGAGTTAAATAGTAACTATTAATTAAATAAGAAAAAACATAGTTATATTTCATTTTCATATTTATTATATAATTCAGTGACAGCTGTTTCGGTACACTGTACCTTCTTCAGACATGTTAACAAATTATGAATTGTGTTCCAACTGATCTAAGCAACAATACAACAATATTTATTTAAATTTTTTAATTTAACAAAGGAAATTCATTCAAATCAAGTTGAGAATTTAACAGTTTTTTACTACTTTTAAATTTATTAATTTATTAATCACTGTTTTAATCATTGTTTCGATCCAAATTTTGAAATTTTACATATTTGTGATAAGGGTAAGAAGTTAGATCTTTTGGAGGCTGTAGAAATTATTAAATTTAAAAGTAGTAAAAAACTGTTAAATTCTCAACTTGATTTGAATGAATCCCCTTTGTTAAATTTAAAAATTTAAATAAATATTGTTGCATTGTTGCTTAGATCAGTTGGAACAGAATTCATAATTTGTTAACATGTCTGAAGAAGGTACAGTGTACCGAAACAGCTGTCACTGAATTATATAATAAATATGAAAATCAAAACTACGTTTTATTTTTATTTAATTAATAAATATGGATTTTCATCAAGTAAACACCAACTCAATTGATTAAATAGTAACTGTATATGATTGATGATGGGACTAATTACGAAAGGCCAAAACTTTATATTTTTAAAACTTGAGGAGATTGATTTACAAGGTACATAATTGTATATTATAATTTTTAAAATTGTGACTAACATCTCAACTGTTCATTCTGTTAATATTGATTTGTACCTTCCACTCCGGCGACCCGGGTTCGATTCCTGGCGGGGTAGGGGATTTTAAATCTCCACCTTGGGTCTGGGTGTGTGTCTTGTCTTGTGTCTATATGTGAGAATAAGAGAAAGTTAACAAAAAAGGTAAAACAAAAAGGAAAACAGTGTAAACTAAAAGAGAGAAAAAAAAAAGATAAGCTACGCCACTGACTGTTTATTGTTTACTTTCGTCGCGTCGAATACTACTCCAACCATCTGGCTGTAGCCACGATAAGAGTGAAGCAGGAGCGTTCGGCGCACTGCTGTTGTGCAAGCCTGCTCTAGTTGGATAAATACCTCTCAAAACAACCAGTACGCTAGTCCTCCAAGAGTCGAACAATATCTGCTAAGAGAGAGGCAATTCATTTATTAGATGCGACATTTTATACTAGTTTAATACGAATGGGGTGGGCGAAAGAAAAACTTAGATGTGTTACAAGAACTGAAAATTCGAATAATTATTGACTGTAACTGCAAATATCAGTAGATCTGGAAGAAGCAAACCATGAGAATGAACTCGTTTCGATTCTCTAAGAGTGTTTTGAAATATCGCCCAAATAGAAAGCATTCTCTGGGTGGAAGATGAAATGAAAATTCCTTTTTTAGACAATTTTTCTAGGTGCAATACCTGGCAAGATGATGATGATGATCAATATGATTATGTTCAATTAAAATTAACTGTAATATGTTTGAATGTTTATACAAGAAAATAATTCATTTTAATAAATTAAAACGTTTAGATTTTATTTATACCACATACATTCGTCCTACAAATTATATTTATACTTCACGTCACCTTGTATCATATTTTTTTTTTTCAAAAGTCCCAGGTTGTCTTTCGACATTCCTGGTGTTCTCTCCTGGCATAGCGTACTTATAACCCACTTCTGAGGTTGGGGCGCCTGGAAGGCGGGGTTACGTTGCCCCGAGATGATATGACGGGTGATGATGATGATAGTGGTGCGCCAGGAGAGTCCCTAATCCTAAGCTTAATCTAAGATGAAAATGAATGATGATGATTGCGATGGCCATATGATTTCGGGGACCGTTTGGGCCTTAACGTTTTCCTGACATTTGTCTTACAGGTGAGGGAAAAACCCCGATAAAAACCTCACCCAGAAAAACAGTCCTGGGTGGGGATCGAACCCGGGCCCGCTACGTGACAACGCAACACGCTACCTCGAGACCACAGCGGTGGTGTCATAATATTCAGTTAAATATTTTATCAAGATACACTTTTTTAGGTTAATTTCAAATATCTAAATATTTTAAAAAACTGTTGGATACAAGATAATTGAGCCTTCAACGAGGAATACTACGAATATATTATGTCCGAGATATCTAAACTACGAGATGATGTACAAAGTAACATGAACGTATACTGTATTTCTATTTAAATATTTAAAATTATAAAATAATTTATAATATGATACTCAATCTGTTTTAATTTTTACAATATCTTAAAATGATAAAGAGTATTTCATTTCCGGCTTCCTTTTTCGCGTGCCACTTACATCGTTTGATGCAAAGTTATCAATTACACATATTATACTACGAAATGTATTGAATATTACCTCTTTTTTTATTGAAGATGGCTGTTGAAATGATGTTTAACACTTTCAAATTATGTCTAACACTTTATCTTATCTTAACAATTTGAAGAGAACCGATTTTTCGAACGCTAATTCATTGTAATGCATCATTTACCGTAGGAGAAGCACGCCATTTTAAAACTGATTTGTTCTGTGGTTTTCAAACTATGACATCGCTTTCGGACACCAAGGTCAAGAGGTGGGGGGGTATTTGTATCAATCCTCCACTCTTTCGCATCTTACCTATGATTCTCATACTAACAATGCTAAGTCCGGAAGAGTGGAGTTTTATTCTCGCGCGGATTCCGTGCTGTAAGAGGTAATTTTATTAAATATTTCCTCGTTCTGTATTAACCAGTGCGTGTATTATATGAAAGAGAATATCGAAAATATTACTTTGTTTGTGTGTTGAAGTGATATTAATAAACACAAAGTTGGTGCGTTATTTCGATGTATCTCAGTGTGTGTGTTTTTTTTTGGAGGTATTTTACTGTGCTCAGCTAGACTGATGGTGCTATCAGCGCAACAGACTTCTTTTCAATGACAAGGTAAGTTAAAACAATGAAATTTAAAATTATTTACTTTAATTTATTATAAGTGGTGAATTGGAGAACAATTAATTAATTTTTGTTCATGAAACACACTGAACTACTTGCTGTAGCTATAAGAAATACTTTATTTTATATTTAGGCCTATAAATATTTTTTTAAATGGTGTTATAGAGTTTTTTAAATGAATATTTTTGTATTCCTTTTGTAAATATAAGATAGAACAGAAAACGTTAACAGCGAATTCATATTAACTTTTGCATTTGTTTTAAAACTATGGAGCCAAAAACTATCAAGAATTAAAACAATTTTTTCTGTTTTAACAAGATTGTAATCACTTTATTTGCAGATTTGATCAGGTAGAGTTAAATTATTATTTAAATTAGCAGTTGACATTTATAAATAAAAGACAGAAATAGTTCACTAGCCATAAAATCTATAGAATTGATCAAATTGTATTATTTTATTTTAATTATTTACCAGAAATTTCTCAAATGCCCTCGTAACTGATCTACTAGAATATTATAGGATACTACAAAACTTTCAACTAAATATATAAATAATACCAGTGATTAGAATGTAGGAAATTCAATTGTTTTTTGGGGGTTCTAAAATTTTATGTAATGAAAGATCATATTTATATTGCCTATTCTATGCCACGATGCCACCTGTGAATATTCGATCGGAGAACAAGTGACTGCTGGCGTCATGTTTGCCAATGTGATAACACGCGTTCCCGCTCGAGCGAATTGTCAACATGTTTACTCGCTTAAAGACGATTCTATCTCAGGAGTGCACCTACATTTGTGGGCAAGTTAGGATGAGAATATGGGCATCTTAACATTACTTTTGTTAAGTTAGGGTCAGAAAATGGGCTAATGTTAGTATATACCATATTAGTTTAGCTTTCACTTGTTTGTTAGCGAGTTTTTGAGATAAGTTAGTTACACTGTATGTGTAATGATTAATACATATTTTACATTGAAATATAGTGATTTTAGGTTAATTTGAGCTCAATTTCTCACTTCATTTTAAGGCATTTCTCACTTTGTTTTTAGTAACAAATCAACATATAACTTACAATTCTCTCAGACTATTTAACTCGTGCCCCAAATGGGAGTCAATGACCAGTCACATTTCATTGATATTTTATTTACAACAATCACAGTCGTGTTTCGCATAGAATTTACCAACTAAACTTTATCATAATAAAGAAAGGGCCTCCTTTTTAACATTCTCAATAGGTCATAGTATTATTTTGCAGTGACTGACCACACTATAAATACGGCTACCAGATTGTATATACAGTGCATGAATGTCAACAGAAAGCGCATGCGAGAGATAATATAAAAACATTTGTAATAATTGATTATACCACAAACAAAAAAAGAAACCACTGTTTGCACTTTCTTAAACGAATTATTTTCCAGGAAACGACGTTCCAGAAAATTTACATATTTAAAATAGGACATCAGAAATGAATTAATACCTATAACGTTGGTCATAAATTTCTCCACTAGGGTGCATTCTTGCAACATTGTGATCCTTTGGCAATACATAATATGATCTGGTTGCAGTGATGAACAAAAGAAGCAAATATAGCGTACCAATAGTTTCTCATTTGTTTTCAAACTATATAAATATTTTAAAATAACTACATTTAAATAATGATCTGTGAGTAAACAGCTTAATTTTATTCGTTAAGTAGTCGTAACAAATGCCACTCTTGATTTCCAAATTCTCATAAGTAATGCCACGAGTGATTTCCAAATTATTGATAAATTCACGACTCACGAAGTGAGGAGTGAATTTATCTAGAGAATTTGGAAATCAAGAGTGGCGTTTATTACGACTATTTAACGAATAAAATTAAGCTGTTGTTTACTCACAAATCATTATTTAAATATAATTATTTAAAAATATTTATATATTTATGTAAACGGCGATGTTTGAAAACAAATGAGAAACGATTCGTACGCTTCATTTGCTTCTTTTGTTCATCACTGCAATCAGATCATATTATTTATTGCCAAAGAAACGCAATGTTGTAAGAATGCACCCTAGTGGAGAAATTTATAACCAACGTTACAGGTATTAATTAATTTCTGATGTTGTATTGTAAATATGTCAATTACATTTTTCTGAAATGTCATTTCCTGGAAAATAATTCGTTTAAGAAAGTGTAAACAGTGGTTTCTTTTTCCTGTGGTATAATCAATTGTTACAAATGTTTTTATATTATCTCTCGCATGCGATTTCTGTTAACATTCATGCACTATATATACAATCTGGTAGCCGTGTTTCTTGTCGTCAGTCACTGCAAAATAATGCTATGAGCTATTCAGAATGTTAAAAGGAGGTGCTTTCTTTATTATGATACACTTTAGTTGGTAAATTCTAGGCGAAACACGATTGTGATTGGTTGTAAATGAATAATCATTGAAACGTAATTGGTCATTGACTCCCATTTGGGGCATGAGTTAAATAGTCTAGATAAATTCACTCGTGGCATTACTTATGATAATTATTCACATAGCCCAACTGCAACAATAAATAGTGTATTTTTCCTTTTTTTTTCCTTTTCCTATTTTTGAACTTACCTAAGAGGCATGATGGCATGGAATCCCCTTTATATTAATGTTATCGAATTTTATCAATATAAATGTATTAAACTGTTGCATTCTTATAATGAATGTAGCAATAAAATCAATAAAAATATATGTAAATATCATTGACATAATATGATTAGCATCGACTTTTTAGTTTCGAAAATTTTATGTCTTTGTGTAGAGCTCGGACTTGCGCACTGGTTCAAATTCTAATGGGATCTCGGTCATTTTATGGTAATGGTGCTAGATTTAGAAAACCAGATTTACCGGCTAGGGGACTCAACATGCTGATCATGTCACTCCCTATAGAGAATGAATTATCTGTAATTAAAGCAAATGGGTATGAGATCACAAACGGTGGTATTTCAAGGGCCTTCTGTAAGCTTTTCACGACACGGTGTTTCCGTCTATTATGATATTAAAGTATCTTATCTATTCTTTCACGCATGAAGTCCTTGACTGCTCGCGATATTTGAACGTGGCTTTATGAAAACTGGTTTATGTCAGGTCATATTTGGAGATAATCTTATCATAAGTAATGCCACGAGTGATTTCCAAATTATCGATAAATTCACGACTCACGAAGTGAGGAGTGAATTTATCTAGAGAATTTGGAAATCAAGAGTGGCATTTGTTAGGACTATTTAACGAATAAAATTAAGCTGTTACTCACAAATCATTATTTAACTATAGTTATTTTAAAATATTTATAGCCTATATTTAATGTAAACGGCGATGTTTGAAAACAAATGAGAAACGATAGGTACGCTTCTACTGCTTCTTTTGTTTATCACTGCAACCAGATCATACTATTTATTGCCAAAGGAACGCAATATTGTAAGGAGGAGCTTTCTTTAATATGGTAATTATAACACTGATAAATATTTCGTGAAACACGACTCTGATTGGTTGTAAAACAGAAATCATTGAAATGTGATTGGTCATTGACTCCCATTTGGGGCATGAGTTAAATAGTCAATATTAGATTGCCCATTAACACGTGTTCTTAGCACCATTATTATTTATTTATTGTCCATTAATTTTTAATACAGTATAACTTGTCTTCTGTTATACAAGCTCTGACATCGATTAACATGTATTTTTAAAATTTATTACGGTATTAAATATGCCATAAAAATTTTAGAATGCCGAAAGTATATTTTTTGGGTATATTAATAAAATAAATTAGGAGGGGTTAGTTCATACTTTAAAACTCAAAACATAGTCTGGGAGTATTATTTCTGAATTATATAGCAACTAAAATAGCAAATAAGAAAAATTTCAAATTGCCTAAAAAATATTTTTTTGGGTTTATTTTTTTGCAAATGTAATAGGCTGCGCAGTAGCAAAATAACCGCAAGACCTCTGCCATACTCACCATTGCAGATGCATCCTTCGTAATAGCACTGCTTTTTTATTATTTCAACGTGGGCAAAACACCTTCCCTAAATTTGTCGTCAGCTCTTGGGTTATAAAGTCAACCTATCTTCCCAATATGAAATCTTCATATCTCAGTTTAAAAAATCTGAATATGATTGGCGATACTGATAACTAACGTGTTGTTTCGTTAGATAATGCACATCTTAATTCGTGGTTTCAATGTTAACGGGGTATAGCAACACCAAAATCAGATATTAATAAATATAATCTTGTTGGTGATAAAATTACAAAGTAGAATATAAAGCATAGACATATCAATTTCCTTAGAAGAACAAAAGGCTTCATAAGATTGGATCGGATAAAGAATGAATATATTCCGATTGAGGGTATTTCCACTTTTCAGCGGTTGCCCTTTTACCAGCCGGCTGCTGGCCCTTCACATCCACATTTGTCAATCACAGAGGTAGATGATCAGCAGCCAGTGTAGGGGTGACATGTGGTTAGCATGTCGAGTCCCCCAGCCGTTATAGCTGGTTCCTCAACCTGGAGCCGCTACTTGTTGTAGCTACCCAATTGCCTCACGATGCTGGGTGGGCACCGGTCCCATACTGGCCGAAATACCATGAGAAAATGTCTTCCCCCATGGAGACTCGAACCAGCGCAAGTCCCGTAGCTCTGCGCCAAGGCTTCCTACCTTAACCGCTCGGCAGTATATAAGAACATAAATATATACCCACTGAATGATAAAATCAAGGAGATAGAGGTAAATGGTTTAGGCATTTAGAAAGAATGTATGTAACAAGATTGCCAAAATCAGTATTTAACTACAAGCCAAGAGGTTCAAGGAATATAGGAAGACAAGTGAAAAGATGGACAGAACAACTGTGAGGCGGAAGAGGCAATTTGCCTAGCCCGTGAAGTGAAGAAGAAGACATAGTAAATAAAAACCCAAATCACCGAATTAAAAATTTAAAAGAGTCAACGCGTTTGATTAGCGACTCTTGATAATGATAGCGTGGCTATTGAAATGCGTTGACTATTTTAAATATTTAATTCGGTGATTTGGTTTTTATTGATTATATATAACCAACATAGTTCACTGATGTGGTCTCGAGGTAGTGTGCTGCCTTGTCACGCAGCGGGCCCGGGTTCGATCCCCGGTCGGGGCAGTTTTTCTGGGTGAGGTTTTTATAGGGGTTTTTCCTCACCTGTAAGACAAATGTCAGGAAAATTTTAAGGCCCAAACCGTCCCCGAAATCATATGGACATCATTATCATCATCATCATCCTTATCATTATCATCACCATCATTATCCTTCACCGGTGTGGAAAGCAACGGGAAGCTACCATACCTACAATTCCCTAGTAAAGCTGCAAGCATAGCATGAAAATGCTATGATTGCAGTGAATGACCTGCCTTCGAGCAGAATTACTATGGATGGATAACCAACATCAGAGTTTGGTTCGGTAATACAAGTATATTATTAGGACAGAAATAGCACAGAAAGGGTATTGCATTTTATCAGTTTACTAATTTTTAATAAATCCAGTTTTAGTGCAGTATGTAGGCGCATTTGTTTCCTTGACATGGCCCTATTGCAAATGGTAGCTCTGTAGGTACTTGTATACGTTTGAAATATAATCATTGCACTGAATTTCTCTCCTTTGCAAAGTCAAAACTCTTATAACTAAATATTTCAACAAAACCTTACTACAGTTACTCTAAGAAACACTTCCAAATCACACATCTCTGTCCAGTTGCCCGGTTGCACTACGACTGGCAGTGTCGGTCGATAATAGCCCAGTTCTCGGCAAATCGAAAGCAAAAACACCTATGCTCGGCCGCAAATGATGATACCCCGCAGTCAATTCGGTACAAATATAATATACAATGAAAATAGAGAAAGGGGCGTGAAAAAATCGATGGTTTCTTAGTAATTGGGTGAAGATATAATTGGGCCCGAAGGATATGTATGTGATCATCATCATTATCATCCGATATCATGGCAGCTGCCGCCGTTTTCCGGAAACGAAACGCCATTCCTCTCGTGATATGTTTAAAATAAATACTTTGGTGTGGAAAGAATTCGTAGAGTTGGTGCAGCTGAATTCCAAATTTTGGTGTAATAGTTTGTCAGTAGTTGCATGCCTTGAATCAAAAGAATTTCTTTGAAATAAATGATTGTTCTATAACTGGAGGAGATTTTTGCTACGTAAGCGGCTCTTTCATTTCTATGGAGTCCTGCGTCTCCTTTGATCCAATGGAGAGTTATATGAGATTTTTTGAGATCGATAAATTTCTTCCTGATTCAACAACTAGGAATGTGTTTTTTGTTGTTGTTGGCAATAGCGAGTAGAGCAGCTTTTGAATCTATGTGTATAGCATAGGATTAATATATAATTATGGAATATTTACCTGAAAGGTTCGTCTCCTCAACTTAATTAATCTCAATTAATTAACCTCAACGGAACACATCATGAATATTATAAAAGTTGATAGCATAGGATGTTGTTTGTTTCTTAGCTGTTCTATCCAACCACACCCATGGCTATACCAAGAAGTTCAGTTGCACCTGGAATAGAGTACATTCCGTGTCCAGTATTCTTACTCTTTAGAACAGGCCTGTTAAAACATGCTCACAGGGTGTCAAAAGACTGTCCCTCCCTCCTAGCCGGATTAGGTGCACTTGCAATAAAATAACAGAACTGACAAATGAGTTGCAGTTTCTAATCTGATTGCAAAATGTGTGAACAAGAAAATCACCAAGTTTACACAAATATTAGGAAAAATAAAAATACATCAAAAGCTAAATTAATATAAAAATCACAAAAATTAAAATATACAATACTTTGGCATTGCCCTTCCTTTTGTACGAATGTGAGATTTGAACATTTAAAAAAAAAGAGACAGGAGCAGAATCAAAGCAACGGAAATTAAATTTCTTAGAAGAGCAACAGTATACATTCTTCTAGAGCGAAAAAAGAATAAATAAATTTTAGAACAAATAGAAGTAGAAGAAAAAATCAACAGATATAAATGAAACTGGCTAGACCATGTAAAAATAATGGATAATTCAAGAATCCCAAAACGTATGAAACAATATAAGCCCAAAGGACATCATCGACCAGGAAGATCTCTTAAAAGACTGCTGGATGAGGCCCAAAAAGGTCTACAAACACCTAATTCATGACGGATGATGATGATGCATATCCGACGTAGAGTTTACTACACCTACTGAGCACTTATTAATAGGCCTGCCTTTGACTTTTTTTCATGTGTCAAGTGTCGCGTCAGCCATAATATGGTTTCCAGATGCAATACCTATATAACCTACGAAGAAAGACACTTTCAACTTATATTGTGAGTAGGACTGAAAAAGTATCGGTATCAGGGCAGTAATAATTTCTATACACATTGTTTACAAAATGCGTGTCTTCGTCGAGCGTCACCATTGCCTGCTCGGAGCGGAGAGTGTGTATGTTCGACTTTCCTCAGTAATAGGTCGGTTTGGTTGACGTGTGGTTGTATCAAAATGCCGAAACAAAGTTATGCAAAGATGGGTCCATTCTTACACAAAGCGGACTCTACTAGAAGCCTGTCCCGAGTAAAGCGTGTCAACCTGCAGTTTGTAAACACAGCGGTCTAAGTACGATATAGCCTAGCCTGTACCCATACTTATTTTCAGCCCTAGTTATAAGGCAAGATTATATGTAATATGTTTTATACAGTTAAAGCAGGGAAGCCGCGCGCGCGTCGAACGCGACTAATAAGGGCTTCGTACAGGAGATTGAAAACACTGATCGCTCGGTTTCAACGTATAATGTAGACCCTGTATTTGTGTTGAGTTTGCTTAGCTCATAATTGGATCTAAATAACAATTCTGTAGCTTTCAAATGATATTCCTTTCAGAGTGTCTGAAATCAAAATAGTTTATTTTTCTCTTGCCTTTGAAATGTTAGTACTGACCATGAAGATTAATAATTCCATGTGGGATATAATTTAATTATTCAAAATGCATGTCTCAGTGAGCCACCCTTACTTTGGAGGGAACGAAATTTTATTTAATGTGTTTTGTACACGCACTACGGAAATACCAAGGTTAATGACCTCAATGTAATTTAGTTAATTGAAAAAGAAAAGCCCCCTCCATTTCAACAAGTTACAGCCGATAATTGTGAGCGTAGCATTTTCTTTCGTTATGTTATAGTTACTTTATGTTGAAAATTATATCTTTATCTTTTAGAATAAGACATTTTAAAATTGAGCCCAATGTCAATATTATTGTGTTAAAAAAACAAAGTTTGGTTTCCTTCGATACTAAATAACACAATGCATCCTGAGCCATACATATAAAATAATTAACAATAACACTGAGCAACAAGAAAAAAACTTTTTTTTTTTTGTCTCAGAAAGAAAAATATGTGATTCTGATAGTATTTTTTCTCTTGAATTAAAATATGATATCGGGTTTTCTCCTTCACGCAAGGTATCCGACAGACAGGAGAATTTGTCATTTCAAACACATTAATATTTTCTACATTCGTGACTACACAATATTCGAACATTCGGACTCACCTAGAAAGTAAGAAATTACGATTTTCTGCTATATTTCGCCTGTGGAGCATCCCTCTTGATGGTCCAACAATAATCGGCCAGCATATTAGGATTCCATATGCCTTGATATATATTTTCCATAGCTGAAATCTCCTGATAAAAGTGTTCCCCGTTTTATTTTACAATGGACAAATGGACGAAAAAAGTCTATTAAAAATAATTATTTAAATCCATTAATTGAAATTGAAATAAAAAAAAAACTATGGGTGATGGAGAAATTCCGAATGCATATTTGAAAACACGATAATAACTGCATTAAGTACACCTATTGGTACTCATGAGACAAAAATCATGTTGACCAATGTAATTCAATTATTCGTATTTTTTTATTCAATGCCCCAGGAATTCTACATAATTTTTAGTAAATATATGTATCAATCTCTACGGTCTCGGATAGCGTTGCTGCCTCGTACCCATCGGATCATTGTTCTATCCCCGGTCGGGACATGTTTCCTGAGTGATAGGGTTTTTGGAGATTTTCCTCACCTATAAGATGGATGTGAGGAAATTTTAAAAACTAAACGGTCCCCGAACATCATCTGATCATCATAATCATCATCATATTCGCCATGTTTAGTAAGAATGTAAAAGTGAAATGCATGTGTGTCATTTTAAATGTTCGTGTTGTCTCGAAGGAGGCATTTATTGAGCTGATCACTTATTCGGGGGATGTTCTCCATATTCTTTTGTGGTTGAATAAAGTATATGTGTGTTTTAAATATTAAATCCCTGTCCCGACAGATCGTGTCATGAAAACCAGGGTGGCGAGGGGCATGTAAACGTACCTTTAAGGTGAGACATTAAATTACGATGCAGAAGAAGACTTAAATATTTATACATATTGAAGACCAGCAAAGAGATGGATAGACAGTGGCTGCACATCCAATACGTCTTCCTCCGAGGAGTGATTTGGGAAATAAACAGAATGAAGATCCTACAAATGAAGAATAAGAAGAACTAAAAGTAAAATAAATCAAGCAATTATTGTCAGAGAAGCATAAAATTGTAAACCATCAATTAATATCACTGGTGAACATGATTTTTGTCTCACGAATACCAATAGTTGTACTTAATGCAGTTTTTTATCGTGTTTTCAAATATGTATTCGGAATTTCTCCATCACCCAATTTTTTTTATTTCAATTTCAATTAATGGATTTAAATAATTATTTTTTAATAAACGTTTTTTCGTCCATTTGTCCATTGTAAAATAAAACGGGGAACACTTTCATCAGGAGATTTCAGCTATGGAAAAGATATAATCAAGGTATATGGAATCCTAATATGCTGGCCGATTATTGTTGGACCATCAAGAGGGATGCTCCACAGGCGAAATATAGCAGAAAATCGTCATTTCGTACTTTCTAGATGAGTCCGAATGTTCGAATATTGTGTAGTTACGAATGTAGAAAATATTGAAGTGTTTGAAATTATAAATGCCCGTCTCTCGGAAACCTTGCGTGATGGAGAAATACTGATATCATATTTTAATCCAGGAGAAAAAAATAGTATCAGAATCATATATTTTTCTTTCTGAAACAAAAAAAAAGTTTATTTTTTGTTGCTCAGTGTTATCTGAAAGACTGATTAATTATATGATAGAGATTTCAATTTATTTTAAAGGAACCTAATATCCAGCAGCCCCTAATCCCTCGTGGTAAAAGGTTCCAAAGTCTAGCTGTAGAGAGAAAGGGATTTTACCCTTGACACTTTTTTTTTTTTGTGAACACGCTTTCCAGACGTGCGCCTTAATCCTCTCGGCCGTGTCTCCCAAAAGTAAAATTGTAAGCTGAATTCTCTTTTAAACCCATAATTTATCTCTCATTCATATCTAATCCTAAAATTTTCATAATCACAAAACTTGTTTTCTATTTTTACACGCTTTATATTAGCTTGACCTGTATCTATCTATGTAACGGAATCTTTCAACACGATTTTCACCCACTTAAAAACATTGGATCGACTTGAAACTTTGTATACTTGTAAAGGACCAATGACAATACAATAGTTTCATACATTTTCCTAAGATACTGGCCATCTAAAAAATAAAGACCGGTATTATAGGTGGCGGATGTATCGACTTTCAAGTCCGTTGTTGTGGTAGCTCTGTTGGAAGAGTGGTGGACTTTAGTGATATATAATTTCAGTAATCCATAGGTCTCTGGTTTAAATCCGGCCGGGAGAGTTTTTTTAGAAGAGTATTACTCTAGCTCATAATACAATAGTATCGAATTTGGAGATATTTACATTTTTAGAAAACGAAACTAAAAAATAAAAAGTAAATAATAGATCAAAAAACTAAGACAACACACTTTATTAGAAAACCGAACTAAAAAATGAAAAAAAAAATTCCAACACGCTTGGGATAAAATTAAAGTGGTCAACAAAAAAATCATCTCCAACACATCTAGAATAAAACTAGACTTATTTACAAAAAAAAATAATTTTACCATCAAAACCGTGTGCTGCTCTATATCGATGAATATATTTGATAATAAACAGATATTGATAAAAGTAAAGTCTTTAAGAAGAAAATTTAAAAACCATAAAAAGCACCCCACGCTTTTGATGGTAAAATTATTTTTTTTGTAGATAACTCTAGTTTTATTCTGGATGTGTTGGATATTTTTTTTTGTTGACCACTTTAATTTTATCCCAAGCGTGCTGGAAATTAAAATTATTTTTCATTTTTTAGTTCGGTTTTCTAATAAAGTTTGTTGTTTTTTAGTTTTTAAACTATTATTTATTATTTTAAATATTTCCTTAATCAGTCAGAAAGCAAACATTATTCTACAAAATACAATCTGTATTTATTGAACGAATTAAAATAATAATAATAATAATAATAATAATAATAACAATAATAATAACAATGCTTTTTGGGTATTCTGTGATCTTTCATCGAATGGAAGATCACAGAATACCCAAACTAATGTTAACATATCAACCTGCAGGAAGAAAAAGACCAGGACGTCCACTCAAAAGACTTCTGGATGGTGTTTTTCTTGAGGCCGAAACAGGTCAACAAATGGCCTAAATTCGTGAATTACTATGATGATGATGCTTTTTTTAGCTGGCAGAGTTAAGGCCATAAGGCCATCTCTTCCACTCAACCAAATAAGGCATGTGAAAAACCTCAAGTCTAAAATAAGAAGCTTTTGAGGAAACATTTTTGGCCTTTTCACGCCACTGCTTCAATTGCATTTCGAATATCATAAGTGTTAAAGACAATCGTTATATAAAATACTAATCACTGACTGAAAATTTCAGATGTATGAGCTTATCCTTGATGAGGCGATTAACTTGTATCAAAAATAAAATACGTTAAACCTACGAAAAAATTAACATTTTTATAGCAGAAATCGGTATTCACTTCTGTATCAACGTGAACATTAAATATCAGAAAGTAAATAGTCTATAGCTTGCTTCGCTGTTAAATACAGGGACAAGGCATAATATTCTGCCTATAAAGCAAATAATGCTGCTTTGTACACAGAAGTTTATCTCGGATCTCCATTTTCTTTTGTCCCATTTATGGATTTTTACTTTATATTGCGTTCTTTCATTCATGTCCACTTGAGACTATATTTTGTCCAGATTCCCATATATCTCTTTGTGATGTAAGGAAGGACTTTCATCTAAAAGCAGAAGTACCGGAAAGTGTTTCTACAGAAGCAGAGACTGAAAATCTTCTAAGTGATGACAGAAAGAGAGAGAGACAAATATCCATTCCATTTTTTCTCAGAAATGGATACAAAAACTACATGAACATGAATATCTGCAATACGGACCTATGAAACAACTAAGCTTTAAATACCGTAAGTTTAAGATGCACTGATTTTTTTTTATTTTCGTGAGAAAAAATTATGAAACGAATATTAGCTGCTGAATACAATTTTGGAAAAAAAATATTATTAAAAAAAACTAGTATACATAAGGACTTTATTAAACTAAAAGTAATATATATATATATATATATATATATATATATATATAGTGCCAGTGAGTAAGTAAGTAAGTAGGGCATATGTATTTGTTAATATGTTCTTATGTTAATTTTTAATTTTATTCATGAAAGAAATTGCGCGTTCGGCCAAGCAGGCTCGTACGCAAAGTAAGTATATATAATGTTATTTACAAATATGGATTGCACGGGCAGTAAGTCGTACGTGCTGTTGACAGTCCGTTACAATAAGTTGATATTAGGCAATAATATACTTAAAACAAAAAGAAAGAAGAAAACACAATAACATTACAATTAGATAACAATATAATTACATTATACATTAAACTTAGTTATGGAGAATTTATTAAGAATTATTGGTATTGCAATTTGTTAACATATTTATTTGTAAAAAAACTAAATTATTGACAATACTGATAAAATACTTAAACCATTTCAATGAGGTAAATTTATTAGTCGCTATATTTTTAAAAATTCTCTAAACTTTTTGGCGAAACCATCATGTGTGTGTGTGTGTGTGTGTTTGTGAATTGTGTGTTTCGTCTTAATGTTGTGTTGTCATGGAGGAGGCCCTAACATTGAGCTGATTCCTCATTCGGAGAGTCCCTCCATGTCCTTGTGTCATCACAAAGTTTATATGAGATCCATAGTTAAATCTCTCTCCCGACACATCGTGTCACTGTAAAGCCCAGGTGACATGCGATACGTAAAAGTACCTATAAGGCGACAGGCTTTAATGGAGTTGAATGTTTCCCCTTATTTTATGTATACATTTTATTAAACTTGTAGAAAAACTACAGAATTTTAACCCTCATATTTCATTATCATATATACCCTGGTCTCGAGATAGCATGCTGCCTTGTCACGCAGTGGGCCCGGGTTGGATTCCGGTCGGGACAGGCACCTGGGTGAGGATTGTTTTCGGGATTTTCCCTCACCTGTAAAACAAATGCCAGGAAGCTTAGGGCCCAACGGTCCCCGAACATCATTCGGTCATCATCATCATCAGCATCCTTATTATCATCATCATCATCATCCTTCGCCGGTGTGGAAAGCAACGGGAAGTTACCACACCTATAATTCCCTAGTAAAGTTGCAAAGCATAGCATGAAGATGCTATGACCTGTCCTCGGGCAGAATTACTATGAATGGATATACCCTGAATATTGTCCACACACTGCCATAGGAAAAAGTAAAACATTTTATCACCTGTCTTCTATACATTTATACTCTTTCTCATTTTCCATGTTTATGATGTCTTTTGAGCGAATCTTACATATATAATTATATATCTATTTGTGATTTTTTGATTGTATTTGACGTACTGTATAACCCCTGTCCACCGCTGTGGTCTCGAGGTAGCGTGCTGCCTTGCCACGCAGCGGGTCCGGGTTCGATTCCAGGTCGGGACAGGCTCCTGGGTGAGGTTTTTATCGGGGTTTTCCTCACGTGTAAGACAAATGTCGGTCCCCGAAAATCATCCAGCCATCACCATCATCCTTATCATTATCATCATCATCCTTCACTGGTGTGGAAAGCTACCACACCTATAATTCCCTAGTAAAGCTGCAAAGCATAGCACGAAAATGCTATGATTGCTGTAAAATACCTGCCCTCGGATAGATGGATGAATGGTATAACCCCTATAGAACGCGTAGAATTTCCTAAAAATGAGAACCCAATTAGATATTATGTATACTTATTTAATTCTGAAAGATTAAACACAGCTACGAAAAAGAAAAGAGACAACTGTAACGAGACTTAAATAGGAGACAGGAAGAAGACATTCCCAAAGACATTCTGACCAAAGTGTAATAGAAAAGGAACATCGCCACAACATGTTCTCCCATGTATTAACAGCCCAGTATAGGACCTCTGAAATCAACCTAAAGACACAATCGGATTTCTTCAAATGCCATTAGCATGGTTTAGAAGTACATGGGATAAGCAACAAACCAGATTAAGAAATATTGGAATTTAATTTAAGGTTTCACCAATTAATTAACATATTTTGGAAAACATGTGCAACATAGGTTATTAGCATCAATGAACTGTATAGCTCCTAAGTACATATGTATTTGTGTTAGTCAAGTTTTTATTATATTTTCATTACTATTTCATGAAAATGAATTTTGTGATGTAACGACTCGTGTTTGTAGTCAAATGACGAAACATTTTTCCTGATGTTTAAGAAAAAAAAATCTAATTGACCAGTTGTTTTAATCCGATTACAAATCTGAAATGCTTGAAAAAAAATAATACTAGAAGAATGGAAAATTGGAGAAAATAATCTCAATATTTAACAAAGGCGATAAAACAAAGCCCGAAAACTATAGAGGAATAAGCTTACTATGTGCAGCATACAAAATATATGCAAAAATGATCAACCAAAGAAAAACAACTATAGTAGACGTAATAATATCAGAAGAGCAGACAGGTTTTAGGAAAGACAACGTATTCACTTTAAAATAAATTATTGAGAAGCGAATAAAATTCAACTTAGAGACGCACATCCTCTTTATAGATTATACGAAGGCCTTTGATAAAGTGTCTAGACCAAAATTATGGAACATGTTAAGTGAAAAGGGAAACCCACTACACTTGATAGCAGTAATTATGAAAATGTATGAGAAAACAAAAATAAAAGTAAATGAAAGGGAACCAATACATATTACAGGAGGAGTAAGACAAGGTTTCCCAATATCAACCATTCTTTTTAACATTTTTTATTTTGACGACATAAGATCATGGAAGCAAATGAGGACTGGGGGAATTAACTTAGGAAATATAGTAATAAAAACAGTAACCTTTGCAGATGACCAGATTTTAAAAGCAAAAACGGAAGACGAATTACAAAGAACGCTATATAAACTAAATGAAGTATCAAAGAAATACAACATGGAAATATATCAGAAGAATAAAAAGCAATGGAATTCAAGGGATCTCATCCAGTTCGGACAAAGATAATATTAGAAAATAAACCAATAGAACAGATGGTAAGATATAGCTTCCTGGGTTGCGAAATATCATGCACAGTGGAAACAGATATAAATAACAAACTAAATAAGTTTAATTATACAACAGGAACACTGAAAAGAACTTTGAAAAATAAAGCCAGGGAAGACTCTATAATGAGATTATATAAGACAATGGCAGTTCCTATTATTACTTATGGTTCCGAAACATGGACGGTGACAACACAACAATCTGCCAGAGGGCAAGCTGCTGAAATGAAATTCCTCAGATTAGTAGCAGGATATCAAATAACTGCCAAAAACAACAACACAGAAACAAGACAATAACTAAAAGTAGAGGAATTAAACACAACAGTAGTGAAATATAGGACAAACTGGAAAGAACACTTAGCAAGGATGACTGAGAATAGAATACCAAGGGGAAGACCAAAGAACATATGGAAACGGCAACAATTTGGAGCTGGTACAGGCTACTAAATAAGCCTAAACCGTGACGAAGAAAAAGAATCTCAAATGCTCTTGAGCCAATTTGCTGTATTGAAATATATTTTCATCATATTACAAATATAACTTAGACATAAACGTTTTACTCTTATTCCTATTGTATATAAATGTATATTTTATTCTGTGTCAATCACCTTGAATAGGATATCTGTGGCATCATTAAACTTCAAATTTTAATTATGTATATTTTCCTTGGAGGAATAAATGACATAAAAAGTTATTCTCCCTGGGAATGTTTAACCTGTTCCTACCATTCTACCAAGCCATCTGTTGATATAAAGTGTAGCTACACTCTGCATTGATTATTCAGTAACTAACTAACTAACTCACACTATCGAATCCGTAGCTTCATGCAACGCGGACGTAAGCTTCATCCATCTCAATCCTGAGCTAATGTTTTCCTATCATCCTCTGCATAATTTATCTCTCTAAAATCATGGACCAGAGTATTGTAAATTTATACCCATTAGTATTGTGTTTGTGTTTCTCGAGTTTAAATTATTAGTCATTTCGTGTTTTTTAGCAACAAATTACACATTTTTATCGAAATAAAATTTCAATAATTCATCTCGGTTGAGCGTGCTGAAATTGTTGTCTCTGGAAATTTCTGGAGATCTTTGGAACTTTTTTAACTTCTGAAAACATAAAAATTAAGTTGTAATCATTTGGTTTATAATATTTTAACAAAAACCAATCACTGACATATAATTAACTACGTACATTTTCTTGATAATGGTACTATTTAAATATTTCAATCTACACGAAAATGTATTTCCTTTCCTTCGAAAATATGCAATGAATTTACATTTAATATTTAATGCGATTCATTGTCTTTTAATGACATAAAGTTTTCCTTTTGAATGGTACAGAAGGCCACATGACCTTAATTCCACCAGGCTAAATATATAGTAGTAGTAGTAAATAGTAGTAATATGACTTAGATTAGACCAAACATAAGATATATACAATGTTATTTACAAATTTGGGTCGCACGGGCAGTAAGCCGTACGTGCTGTTGTCAGTCCGTTACAATAAAGTAATATTTGGAAATAGTATAAAGAAAAACAAAATGAAAACAATATTACAATTACATAAAGAAAACAATAATATTACAATTACATAATAATACAATAACATTATACATTAATTAAGTTTTGTAGAATTATTAAGAATTAATGGTATTGCAATTTAACATATTTATTTATTCATGAATGAGTGTTGTTCTTATTTTCCGCGTTTTGTCTAGACATTTACCCAAGTTTATCCAATTTTCTGGATTTACCATAAAATCGTAGCATGCCAATCGTTCACGATTTGAATTTAGAAATCTTTCCGTTAATATCTGACGCCTCCTATATTCTAAATCGTTACATCTTCCTAATATATGTATCTCGTCTTCGAAACTCCCGCACAATGGACATATTCGCATATCGTGATCGTCGCTAATTGTTTTAGAAATTTTAACTCTAAATAAATAAATAACACCGTGTGTTGGTAAAGCGCACTTAATTATTTGAACTGCATTGCAAAGCTGTAAGAAGTGTGTAATATTTTCTACACTTCCTTCTTTCAAGTTAGGAAGTACATCTTATACCCATAGCTAACATCTGCCGAGTGATAAAGGAGCATTTATATCTGTTATACGGTCAAGTAAATTCACAGCTGTGTTTTATGGCCATATGAAAAATCCACATAAAAAACGTTACATTTCAACAAAACTGCTTCAATCTGCAAATCACGTAAGATCTTACGTTCACAGTTTCAGAAAAACCATATATTACATTTTGTGATTTTATCTAAAAGAATTGGCAATTCTTTGAACATATCTACGTACCTTATACATGTTAAACATGTATTCTGTATAGAGTATAGTTATCAATAGAATCATTATATTGGACTAGAACAACATTTGGACTTGGGTTAGTACGTCTATAACACTATCATCTGTGTTTTTATTCAACTTTATTCACGAAGAGAAGGGAAGATGCAAATTATATGTGTAATCAGTTGTCAAAAACATATCAGAAATGGGCTTTGAAAATAAAAAAAAACAAAACAAAATAGAGTATTTAACAAATGACCCAGATGAATTATATATTGATGGGGTAAAGATAAAGAAGAGCGATAGTTTCTGTTATTTGGGATCAATTATAGATAAAGGTGGAACATCAAATAAAGAAATAGCAAAAAGGATTAGTAATGGAAGAAAAACCTTAGGGATTTTTTTTTGCAAAATGTTTCCCTCCTCTTTTCTTTTTCACAGTTTTGCCTTCTTATTTTACCTTGTTGTTAACTTTCAGTTATTCTCATATATAGACATAAGGACACGATATACACCCGGACTCAAGGTGGAGATTAAAAATCCCCTAGCCCGCCGGTAATCGAACCCGGGTCGTCGGAGTGAAAGGTAGGGACTCTACCTACTACGCCACGGCGACGGACGTAGTTAAACTATATACTATGGAGTAAAAATATAATTATCAGAACAAAACAACTAATTTATAAATATACTAGGAAGTATAATGTTATATGAATCGGAAGTTTGGACATTGACATAACAACATATCAACAGAGTAACTTCTGTTGAAATGGATTTTTGGAGAAGAACTGCCAAAAAATCTCGACTGGAAAAAAATTAGAAATACAGAAATTAGAAATTTGATGAATGCTGAAAGAAATATAATAGATGATATTGAACATAGAAGGCTAAAATGGTATGGACATGTAAGATGAATGCATGGTGGAAGACTATCAAGGTCGTTTATGCATGGGGAAATTGAAATAAGGAACCGAAAAGGCAGACCAAGAACACACTGGAAGAACTACATTCAAAATTCAATGAGGAAATTTGGTGTAATAGATGAAGTCGCAGAGGACAGAGAACGATGGAGAACTTTAATTAAGGAAAATTTGTGAATGTTTGTTGCAAACTGATAGTCTATAAGTCCATAGTCATTTATATTTATTTATTTTTAATTCATGTTAATTACTAAGATTGATTGGAAAAAAAAAACCCTCAATGATGAGGAAAATTCTCGAAATGAATGAATTTATTCACGAGCATCTTCTATCACTCATTACAATACTATATGCTAATTGGCTTCACAATACGTTATTTTAAGTTTTATTTTACAATGTATACACATAATTTTTTTTTGTTCAATGTCACCTGTTTTGTCATTCGTCACTTCAGGTATTCTCTCCCAGCATTGGCGTATTTTAACCCATTTCTGCGGTTGGGGCGCCTGGAAGGCGGGGTTACGCTGCCCCAATAATATGATGGGTGATGACGATGGGTAATAATAATAATAATAATAATAATAATAATACTTTATTTATTCTGGCAGAGTTAAGGCCATAAGGCCCTCTCTTCCACTCAACCAGCACAAATACAAATAAATATTCGACAAATATAGATATACACAATACTAATTATAAACAGTTAAAGATACAATAAATGTAGCAATGTAAATGTCATGTACAAACAACATTTTATAGGGTAATAACAATAATGATACGATGATAATAATAATAATAATAATAATATAAATATGATACATTATACGGGAAACACCAATTAATATATATATATATATATATATATATATATATATATGTATGTATGTATATATATATATATATATATTACACTGGATAATAATGAAGTCGAGTTTAGAGCAAATATAAATTTAGATTTCTTTAAAAGATGCCAATGTCCGGCAGCCCTTATTTCTTGTGGTAGGGAATTCCAGTTGCGAGAAGTGGAGATGATATATGACATGGAGTGATGTGATGTCCTATGTTGCGGTATATTAAGTAAGAGACTATGTTGTGATCTTGTGTTTAAGTTATGGTTTGAGGATAGATACTGGAAACGGGATGATAAATAATTGGGAATCGAGGTATGTAGAATCTTAAATAGGAGAATTAGACAGTGCGATTTTCTTCTCTCTTTTAGATGTAGCCATGACAATTCGTGGAATAATGGAGAAATGTGATCGTATTTTCGAACATTAAATATGAATCTGATACACATATTATGGACACGCTGCAGTTTGTCCGACAATCCGTCACTTATATCAGTAGTAGAACGTCACAGTAGTCAAAATGCGGCATCACTAAAGTTTGGATTAAAATTCTTTTAAGAGTTGTAGGAAGAAAATGTTTAAGTCGCTTTAGGGAATGCATTATGGAGAAGATCCTTATAGATGTTTGTTTTACTTGCTCATGCCATTTTAAATTAGAATCTAAGTAAAATCCCAAGTTTTTAACGACGTCGGTATAAGGAATTTGTTCATTATCTAATATGACAGCCGGCATATTGCCATTGTTTATGAGGTGTAATAGCCTTGGATGTCCGATAATTATTGCTTGCGTTTTGTTTACATTTAGTTTCAGCCCATATTGTCTGGACCATAAAGATATATGCCTGAGGTCAGTGTTTATGATGCGCCTAAACTTAATCTAATGAGGTGAATATGATATTGATGATAATGATGGCCAGATGATGTTCGGGGACCGTTTGGGCCTTAAAGTATCCTGACATTTGTATTACAGGTGAGGAAAAACCACGAAAAACAACCTTACCCAGGAAACTTGTCCCGAGCGGAGATCGAACCCGGGCCCACTGCGTGACAAGGTAGCACGCTACCTCGAGACCACAGCGGTGGACTATACACACAATATTGACAGAGCATATTCTATGTTGATTTCGTAATATTTACAAAGTGTCAAAGAAAATACTTTTTATAAAATTCTGAAACGGTTTTAAGTGTGTTTTTAACTAGATATTTATAGTTTATTTACCAGAGTCCGCCAGTGCGTGTTATACTGTACAGTTTCCCAGTCTACTCTTTATTTCTTTCTTTCATTAAAATTGGATATTCTACAGTAAATGGTCAACAGTTTGTGCATCTACTTGACAAGGACACATCGATACTGAAACTTTGTATAGGTTCATTGCATTATAGGACCCATCGGCGTTGTTATGAGACGATTCAAATGAAATCTGTTCTACGCTGTTAGGTATTCTGTTATGGTGATCCTGAGTTCGACACATCAGGCATTCGCACACAACCCATATCTCCATCTTCTGGAAGAAATTGATTCACGAATATGTTATTCTTTTGTTAATAAATCGTACGTAACCTGTAACCAGTTACATTGCGAGAAAATGTGCCGCTAGAGCAATTTTTTAACTTACATATTTCAGATAAACCTCAAATATTTATGGTTTGAATTTCTCTGAAATTTGGAGAATGTCTTTCTTATTTTATTTGAAGGAAATTTACTGAGTGTCACTTCGCGTCGAAGACGAGTAGTTTATGTCATCAAGAACTGGTGTAGGGGTCTGGAACTAGTGCTGGTTCTAGTCCCTATGGGGGAAGAAATTTTATATTGGAATTTCGGGGAATACGATACTGGTGTCCGTCCTGCATCGCGATGAATCTGTGTATCAACAATAAGTAGAGGCCCCAGGTTGAGAAAACCAGCTGTAACGTCTGGGGACCTGACATGCTCACCACATATCATCCCCGTACTAGCTAGTTGTTTGCCCACCTCTCTGATTAATATATGTGTAAATGAGGCCAATAGCCGACTGGTAGGCTAAGTGTCTTCTAGGCTTGTCGCACTAGGGACAAAAAAAAACTAGTGTCATTGTTCAGTATTTTTAAATGCTCGTTTCATGTCAACACCTATTCGTAATAGATGGTTTTGCTCATTAATAAACTCGGCCATGCTTTTCTTAACTAATTGCTAATCTTGATTTTTGCTCCAATTAAACAAAAATTGCGGCCGCTAGAGCGATAAGATATAAATAAAAGTTAAAAAATAAAATTGGTACCTGAGTTCTCAGTCGTCCTCAATTGTATAATATTCTGAAATATCCAGGAGGCCATTCGGAATATATGTTCTATCTTCTGCTTGTAGAGTGGAATTGACTTTTCCTTGTTAGAATTTTGTAAAGGGAGTTCAGGTCACTGGGTGTGTTTCTGATAAGTAAGTGTGCGTTCTTGGCTTCGTTTATTATCTTGATTTCTTCGAGGACATTGATTTTCGAGTTGTTTTCTTTGTGAATAATCAATAACACTTTGTTGATAGTATAAAATTGGTGATCTGTTTTCATAACATATTTGGCAAAACTGGATTTACCCTCATTATATCTGAAGTCTTTAAAGTGTTAATTGAATCGTGTATTAAAATGTCTTATTGTTTTGCCAATATACTGTACAGATATAAACTCAATTGCGCGACAGACCTAGAAGGCTCTTGCCTTACCAGCCAGCTGCTGGTCTCACATCAAATGTATTAATCATAGGGGTAAATGATCATGTAGCCAGGATTGCGACGATTTGGTTAACATGTCGTATATCCCCCAGGCGTTATAAACGGTTTCTTGGCTATAAGCCGCTACTCATTTTAGGTTCCCGACTTCCTCACGATTCTGGGTGCGTATCGGTTACATAATAACTAAAATTCCATGAGAAAATATGTTCCCCCATGGGGATTCAAACCAGCGCAAGTCTCTTCGCTTTGTAGGCAGGTCTGCCTTAACCCGTTCGGCTACAGCGCGGAACAGTTTATTACACTGAGCAACAAAAAATAAACTTTTTTGTGTGTCAGAAAGAAACATATGTGATTCTGATAGTATTTTTTCTCTTGAATTCAAGTATAATATCAGTTTTTCTCCATCACGCAAGGTTTCCGAGAGAGAGGAATTTATAATTCCAAACACTTTAATATTTTCTACATTCGTAACTACACAATATTCGAACATTCGGATTCACCTAGAAAGTAAGAAATGACGATTTTCTGCTATATTTCGCCTGTGGAGCATCCCTCTTGATGGTCCAACAATAATCGGCCAGCATATTAGGATTACATTTGCCTAGATATAATTTTTCCATAGCTGATATCTCCTGATGAAAGTGTTCCCCGTTTTATTTTACAATGGACAAATGGACGAAAAAACGTTTATTAAAAATATGGTTGGTTGGTATCTAATGTCGAGCACTTGATAATGAAATCATTCGCTCTCTTGCACTCCAATATTTAGCAGAAAGGCTGGTCTCTTCTACAAAAGGTGGACAACGGAGGAGATGGTTTCTTTCCATATATTCATTTAAATTGCAAAAAGGGCATTTAGGTGAATCTGTTATGCCAATTCTGTGTAGGTGTTTATTCAAGCAGTCATGTCCCGTTAGCAGTCTGAATGTTGCTACTGCAGATTTTCTTTGTAATGTAGTAATGTCATAAGCTTGTAGATTTTCCCATTCCTTTCCAGATGTTTTGGTGGTGTATTCTTCTCTAATTTTATTGATGTATTTATTTGAGATAATTCTTTTGATAGAGTGAAAGGAAACTGGAGTAGAAGTTGGGTTTGATACAATTTTACTACCCTTCTTGGCTAGAAAATCGGCTATTTCATTGCCTGTCACTCCACAATGGGCCGGAATCCATTGAAGTACAACTTCTTTGTGTAGATGGGATAACTATTTTATCATTTTGTGACATTCGATAATTTTGATGCTTTTGGGTGTTGTGTCTCGTGTTATTAAACATATAATTATTTACATTCATTAACTGAAATTGAAATAAAAAAACTGTGGGTGATGGAGGAATTCCGAATAAATATTTGAAAACACGATAATAAAACTGCATTAAGTACAACTATTGGTACTCATGAGACAAAAATCATGCTGGCCAGTTTTATCTGTACCGCAAGAATCCATGCTTAAAATCATGATTTAACATTACTATAATCCTATATTGTATTACTCTTTCTTAAAATCTACCCTTACCAAAATACATTTTGTATATTTGTGTGTGTGTGTGTGCGTGTGTTGGAAAGACCTGATAGATACTAAATACACGGTATAACATTTCAAACTACGTACTGCTCCCTTAGAGCTGAAAGCAATGCTTTCATACCACTGAAGTTATGAGGGTCGGAAATTGCTCATGACTTATAATAGATCAATTTGGTGTCCTAACGAACTCCTGTTTTAACTTTCATCTCTTGAATTACTGAATTAACGGTTGTAAATGCAGCGAAGCGTTTTCTAGATATTCTTTAATTAAGGGAGAGTGTAGCTTTTCTCCAACTATTATTCCCCCCCTAATATCTGTTCATAACTTAGTCTATAATTTTCTTTAATTAGCGTTTATATTTTGTTTCTTTGTACTTTTATTTTAGTTAAATATAACAACATTAAAGTAACAAGTTTTGAACCATTGGATTCGTAAATGTTGTTCGCAGCGTTAAAATGTCTCTAATGATCTATAATTATCCAGGATTGAAAAATGCAATCAATGTTTATAAGCGTAAAATAATTTGTTATTGAAATGAAAGGGTAAGAGTAAGGAATGGGAATTGTAGCATAATAGAATCACGCAATTTGCGAGTTGTTATTGGAGGGTAGAATGTTTTTCAAGATCCACAGTCTAAGAGGTAAAATACTTGGTAATCAAGAAAATTGACTTTCTAATTAGCGACCTCCTTTTCCTACCAAACAAAGTTTGTAACCTTCAGAGATTGATACATAATTTAACCCTGCACTTTCGCACTTACTGTTTCTTACAGAAACTATACATTGGGGTCTCACAGACCCCGAAGTTTTTAATGTGTTACAAACAAATCAGCAAAATATTTATGATTAAGTTGTGTGCTATTGTACTTTATTTTTTATTAACTATTTAACTCGTGTCCCAAATGGTAGTCAATGACCAATCACGTTTCAATTCATTTTATTTTACAGCCAATGACAGTCGTGTTTCACCTCGCTCTTTATCGATAAATCATGTAATCACCTACAATTCCAATCCGTTACTTACAAGGATATTCGGACGTTTAACACTAAATAAATAAATAAATAAAGCCTGATATGTCCCTTTAGGGCAAAGGCCTCCCTGTACAGGGGTTAAGCTATATTTGAGAGTGTCACCCGGTGAGCTATTCCGTGGTGAGAAGTTGACTTGGATGTAGCACTTGGTTTGTATACACTGTCTGTTCTGTGATTAGTTAATACACAGTTGGCTCTCCATCGTTCTCCAGCTTTTCCTGCATCTGGCGACTCTGGACCATTGCGCCCCTGCTCGTTCTTTGAAGATGTCAGCCCATCGTCGTCTTGGTTTTCCGCGCTGTCTCTTGCCTGTGCACGGGTCCCACATGGTTGTTTTTATTGTCCACCTGTCGTCCTGTATTCTTGCGACGTGGCCTGCCCACTTCCATTTTTTCCTGATGGCTTGTTGTGCGGGATCAGTTGTTGAGGATATCGCTTGAAGTGTTGTATTCGAGATTCTGTCCTTCAGAGTTATGTCTAAGATTTTCCTCTCCATTTTCCTTTGGCATACTTGGAGTGTGTACTTCAGTTTGGCCACTACTAAACATTAAATCCGTCACGTCGGATCTACGTAAATTAAACGAATTCGTCAGAAAGTCAAGTTTATGGTACGATTTTGCTGGTTTGTGGAATATAAGTTATATTTATTTTTTACAGAATATGTAAAGGAGGGCTAGATTAATCTAAGGTAATATAATAATAATAATAATAATAATAATAATAATAATAATAATGCTAATAATAATAATAATAATAATAATAATTTGTTTATTCTGGTAGGGTTAAGGCCATAATGCCTTCATTTCCACTGAACCAGCACAAATTACAAATAGATACTTTAACAGTATAGATTATATATACACTATACTTATTATGAAGAATTAAAAATATATTAAATGTTCCAATGTAAATTTCATGTACAAACAACATTTTATACGATGGTAATAATAATAGTATAAATATGATAAATTATACGAGAAACGCCAATGAATAGAATTTATTGCCTGTTTTCAAAAGAAAGGAGATACATATGTATTTACATCGCGCACGGGCCTGCTTGGCCGTACGTGCATTATTTTTCCATGAATAAAAAAAAACAAAAGTAATCATAATACATAAATAAATCCCTACATGGCTACACATATGTATCAGAAAAATGAATACATATAAATGAAATATATGTCTACAACTATATACAAATTAATGCACATCTACACCATGAATACATATAAATGAAATATATGCCTACAACTATATACAAATTAATGCACATCTACACCATGAATACATATAAATGAAATATATGCCTACAACTATATACAAATTAATGCACATCTAAACTCATGCATGAAAAGACCATGTGCGTAGATATAAAAAGTCTCATTCTGTATATTAATAATTAAAAACAAGTGCTATAAAACAAATTAGGAAAAAAAACACACACATACATATACATACCACACACCCCCATACACATACACACGCGGTCGCTCATATCCCCCCCCCGTCCCTGCAGACATCAAATGTACTGTCAGGCTACTCAACTTATCAACACTACTTATTACGTAATATAATTGAAGATCGAAAACAAAGACCATATTGATATTCTTATTATTGATAATACATGTATCCTTATTGATCTCTAATTTTACTATACCTCAACTTCCTTACTGTACCCAAAAAATTACATGTTTTCACTCCACTCTCGATCCGTCCTAAAAGATCCCAGCACGCCACTCTCCCACGATCTGACCTGAGAAATCTCCCCGGCAGCAATTCTAATCTAAGTTGCTCTGTCTCTTTACAGTTCATAGGTCTATATGTACCTTACACTGGGTAATAATTAAGCCAATGTTAAAGCAAATATAAATTTAGATTTATTTTAAAAGACGCCAACGTCCCGCAGCCCCTCATTTCTTGTGGTAGGGAATTCCAGTTGCGAGAAGTGAAGGTAGTATATGACATGGAGTGATGTCCTATGTTGCGGTATATTAAGCAAGAGACTATGTTTTGATTGTGTGTTTAAGTTATGTTTGGAGGATAGATACTAGAAACGAGAGGATAAATAATAGGGAGTCGAGGTATGTAGATTCTTTAATAAGAAAACTAGACAGTGTAATTTTCTTCTCTCTTTAAGATGTAGCCATGACAATTCTTGGAAAAATGGAGAAATGCGGTCGTATTTTCGGACAAGAAAGAAAGAAAGAAAGAAAGAAAGAAAGAAAACATAAATAATAAATATCTGTATAGACTGTACCTCAATACTTTTAAAATTCATTCTGAACCACGATTGAGGTTGTTATGTAAAAAGTTAAAAATATCAAAATTTATAACTAAAATATCAGTCGTCCTCGACGTATTAAAATTCATTAAAATAGTGAAAATCTTCCAGAACCTTTTAGTCTATACTTGGAAACAAGTGAGTTTCCTAACTGAGTTACTTAATCAATCTAATTTGTTACGCTTATTTCCATACAATTGCCAGCGAGTACAACGCCTCAAAAAATATAGTACGAAACTAAATTGTGATTTAGATAGAAAAGGCTATCAAATTTTACTCACAGGCTACAATTTAAACTTGAGGTTCTTTTACAAAATCGAAAACCTTCAGACTCTAGTCCCATGGCTTAAAAATCCCTCCTGGAGATATTGTCTCTTGGAATTTTCCGTCCTAAAAATCCATTCTTCCCAGACGGATAACCAGCTACTATCGGGACCAGAGACAAAGTACATAACCCCTAGGCCACCGATGTTTATTTATTTACATGCTTTAAATGTATATAACATCTTCCACTTCCCAATATTACATTTCATTCATCTCCATCATTCCTCTCATCGTCCAGTAGTCCCCTGACCTTCATCAAATTCATAATTCCCTCTATTCATGTCTTCTTAGGCCCCCTCTTCTTTTCTTCCGATTTTGAACCCACTCCAAAATCCTAACTGGCAATCTTCCTTCATTCATCCTCTCCATGTGTCCAAACCGTTGGAATTGTATATTTTCCCACAAATTATACAATATCATTTCATTAAAATATTTTTTTCTCGGATAATATTGTTTCTGATCCTGTCTAATGTAGAGAATCGTGCAGACGCTCTTAAAAAATAATCATTTCTATATGATAATGATTAATATTGAACCAAAGTCTCTCCTTTGACAGGAGTTTATAGACCAAGTTAATTTTAATTACCTTATTTGCCCAGGGATATCATGAGTGGTATGCGGTCAACACACCGATTCAATGTGTCATCTAGCAGGCTACTAATGTATTACCAGGATGTTTGATATCGGTAAATTTTGCTTCGAGGCTCTTTATTCAGGCTTAAGTATCGTTTTTGAGCCTCAAAATCTTCAGACTCGAGATCGACGGCTTAAAGTCCCTCCCGGAGGACTTGTTTCTTGCATTTTTGCATCCTAAAATATCAATCGACCGCGGCCGGGTTTGACCCGCAATCCTCGGGACCAGAGGCAAGGAGCGTAACCATTACTCCACCATGACCGACTCATTTATATATACAGCATGCTAAATAAATGTAATTACTGATGATAGCGTGTTAATTACACTGAGCAACAAAAAATAAACTGTTTTGTCTCAGAAAGAAAAATATGTGAATCTGATAGTATTTATTCTCCTGAATTCAAATATTTTTCTCCATCACGCAAGGTTTCCGAGAGACAGGCATTTATAATTTCAAACACTTTAATATTTTATATATTCGTAACTACACAATATTTGAACATGCGGACTCACCTAGAAAGTAAGAAATGACGATTTTCTGCTATATTTCGCCTGTGGAGTATCCCTCTTGATCGTCCAACAATAATCGGCCAGCATCATTTGAGTTAGCTCATCATCATCATCATCATAGTACATTCACGAATTTAGGTCATTTGTTGACCTGTTTCGGCCTCAAGAGAAACACCATCCAGAAGTCTTTTGAGTGGACGTCCTGGTCTTCTTCTTCATGCAGGTTGATATCTTAACATTAGTATGGGTATTCTGTGATCTTCCATTCGATGAACATGTTGCATCCATCTTGACTTATAATCAGAAATTTTGTTTTCTAAAGATTCCATGTGTAATTCTTCTAAGATGTCTTCATTTTTTTGTGATCTAGTAGTGTGTATCCTGCAGTTCTCCGAAGATATCTCATTTCAGCAGATCTAAGTCTCTGTATATCCTTCTGTTTCAACGTCCATACTTCGCTACCATACAAAAGAGTTGGAAGAGCCAGTGTTTTATACACTTTCAATCTTGAATGCTTTTGGACTAACTGTGGCTTGAAGATAGAATTTATTAACCCTAAAATTCTTAAAAATTTAGATATTTTTGCATTTACATCCTTTTCTTCTTCATATGAGATATTGCATCCTAGATATGTAAAATTATTCACCTGCTCGAAAATTTTATTGTCCAGTACAATTTTACTTCTGACAGGATCTACACCTTGAAATGCCATAATTTTTGTTTTTTCTGTAGATATCTTTAATCCATATTCTTCTGTAATTTTGTTAAGTTCATACAGACCGTTCTGTAGATTATCTTCGGAATTTGCTATTATTATTTGGTCATCTGCAAACAATAGGGTGTTTAATTTTCTATTTTCTGATATTCTTATTCAAAATTTATATGTTTTGATCCAGCAACATATTACTTCATTGATATAAATTGCAAAGAGTGTTGGGGATAGGGGGCAGCCTTGTCTCACACCACGATTTATAATTCCTTCTTCAGAAAATCTGTTATTTAATTTAATCTTCATGGTGTTGTCTTTGTAAATATTTTGTATGAGTTAGCTCATTTTATTTTATTTTACAATGGACAAATTGACGAAAAAAGTTTATTAAAAATAATTATTTAAACCCATTAATTGAAACTGAAATAAAAAAACTGTGGGTGATGGAGAAATTCCGAATACATATTTGAAAACACGATAAAAAAAGCTGCATTAAGTAAAACTATTGGTACTCATGAGACAAAAATCATGTTTACCCGTCTTATTGATAATTATAATTGAACAAGTGTTTCCCATAAGTTCTATAAATAACTTTATGTAGTTGCAAGCTGTAGAGCATTTCTGGTGTAGTGTCGATGCTAATACCGAGAAAGGTAGTACATTTGAAATTCTGCTAGAATTTTGTAGAAGTAATCCCGATTAAAAGTTGAATGAGAAATGCACTATCTGCTTTGTGTTAATCCAAATAAATTCCACTAGTATTTAAATCCAGGTTAAGCCTCTTGGCTTTTCACAGTGCATGGCAAACAGATTCTAACACAGCGAGTTTTACTACTCAAAAAGTACATGCAGACGAAACATTCCATTACCAGATCTCATGTGCAAATCAGGTTTATTCACTCTTATGATTTCACGCAAATAAATCTGTACATATTGACAGCCAGAGCGATTATTATCAAATAAAAAAGTGGTTGAATTAATTACAAGAAGTTTAAATGGTTTTACATTTTTTCTACACTCATTAATTCTCTTATATAAGATTCTATGTACATCGATTATCAATTATTTAACCTATCGTTTCCATTATCTATCCCCCAACCATACTGTAAACACACGATCGCAACATAATATCTTGTTTAATACTTGGTCTACCAACTGGGCGTTTTCCCTCTGGTTTTCATTCCTCATTGGTGCCACACAATACTCGTAATCTCCTTTCCTCCCTTAAAGTAAGAATCCATGTTTCGCATCCATAATAATAATAATAATAATAATAATAATAATAATAATAATAATAGTAATCATAATCATAATAATATTAATATTAATAATAATAATTATTATTTATTACATTTTAATATCTTCCTTTGTAATGGCTTTAATGTGCCTCATGCCCCTCACTTCCGACTTTACAAGGACACAACCTGTTGGAAGTAGATTTTAATGTCTGGATCCGATATGAATTCATTTTTATAACTTTCCATGTCCATCTACTACCAAAATTGATGTTATGTATGTCCGAAAAACTAATTAATTCTATTTATAAAGCATTCGTTATGCACTCTAAATAATAAATAAAATTTCATCTTTCAAATTATTCTTAGATTAGACTATGAACAAATAAATGGTATAAGGAAAAAACATCTTAGTTTTTTAATGGAGTTTGAGGATTTTTAGATTCTCTATGGAAGGAACCATCCTTTAGAAGTGCGAAACTATAAAGGTACAGTTTAGACAATGTTGTACTTACCTCCAAACTTGTCATGCAGATAAGGAAGTATGTGTACAGTACATATTGCACAACTAAAAATAGTTTTCTAGGTTTTAAGGAAAAAACTGACTCGCCTGCTTTTTTTTTCTCTCTCTATACCCTTCAAAAATGTCAAGATTTGACTTCTGAATATCCTTACATAACTACACAATTGTGTTAATAGTTCATATTTAAATCAAAATGTCTCTTGACCATTGCAAAATAATGACCTTATTTAACTTTTAATAACGAAAACGGACAAGAGACTTTTCGAAAATAAACTCTTCATTTTAGAGTTTGTTTTTACAACACAAGGAAAATAGTTGGTACCAGTTGAAATGCAGAAGATAAAACATGGTTTAACTACTCGAAGAAGATGTAAAGTAAAGTAAAGTAAAGTATTCCCACTACAGGCCTCAGGAGGCCTTTGGGGTAGTGGGAAGTTAAGGCTCCCACTATTTCTAGACAATCGGCACTTGATGTCAGCCGGGTTGTCAGCCCTGCGTGACGGCCGCCTTTACCCCAGAACAAGCGTCTGGTACTCATTTCCGTTAGAGGCTGAATCGACCCCAGGGCCATTGTGCCGCCAGAAGGTTTGGGCCACTTTAAAAATCCTGACCCCACCGGGACTTGAACCCTCGACCTTCCGGCTTGTAGCGCAGTGCCTTAACCACTACGCTACGGCTCAAACATAAATTTAATTTAGATGAGGACGAATGATATACGGTACCAGGTACTTATTTCATATTTTTAACGTTTTATTGCATAACCTCAACGGTAATTCAAAATGAATTTTAAAATTATTTACAGTTCATGAGGTCACATATTCAAATCGTGGTTAGACCATAAGTATTTATGTTTAAAAATAATTTTACCTGTAGTTGCCCATGGTCTGGAATTTATGTTAAGTTTAAGTTAAAGATTCTCCAGGCGTTTCATTATCCTTTATAACCCATCATATCATCAAGGTATCGTAACTCCGCCTTCCCCGTTGCCCCAACATGAGAAATGGGTTACAATTCCGCCGATTCCAGGAGAAAAAAGCCACAAATGTCATAAAAACAACCTGGTAGCATTGTACAAAAAAGCTAGTTGTGATAACTAACTCACTGGCTCTATGGAACACGTAGGTTCATGGCTGCTCAGATCTAAGCTCTCCATACATTCCTATCCTAAACTAATGTGTTCCAATCAATCTTCTTCTTCTTCATCACGGTTTAGGCGTATTTACTAGCCTGTTCCGGCTCCTATTACTGCTGTTTCCATATTTTATTTGGTCTTCCCAAACTCTTTCTTCCTCGTGGTGAATAGTTGTATATTGCTTTTGGTATTCTATTCTCAGTCATCCTTGCCAGGTGTTCTTTCCAGTTTGCTCTGTATTTCACTATTGTTGTGTTTAATATCTCTACTTTTAGTTGTTGTCTTATTTCTGTGTTATGTTTTTTGTCTGTTCTTTGATATCCTACTATTGGTCTGAGGAATTTCATTTCAGCAGCTTGTATTCTGGCAGATTGTTGTGTTGTCAATGTCCATGTTTCGGATCCATAAGTAATAATAGGCACTGCCATCGTCTTGTATAATTTCATTATAGAGTCTTTCCTGGCTTTATATTTCAAAGTTCTTTTTAGTGTTCCTCTTATATAATTAAACTTATTTAGTTTGTTATTTATATCTGTTTCCGCTGTATATGATATTTCGCAACCTAGGAAGTTATATCTTACCACTTGTTCTATTGGTTTATTTTCTAACATTATCTTTGTCCGAACTGGATGAGCGCCCTTGAAGGCCATTGTTTTTTATTTTTCTGATGGTATTTCCATGTATATTCTACATCTCTTGAATCAAGGTTAAATTACTCTCCCTCCTAATTCTTGGTCCACCAACTAGGAGTTTTTTTGTCTCGTATTTTACAATAAGTTTTCATGCCACTATTTCATTCCCCATTCATGCCACAGGTCCAGCCTATCGTAGTCTACTAGAACAACCGTTTTTGTTATATCTGGTTTTCCTAAAGATCATGCAGCTCACTGCTATGAAGTATTTTTCCATTCGCCTGTCTTAGGTCCAAAAAGTTTCTGAAGAACTGAAATATATTAATGTTTTGGATATTTCTAATATTTGTAATAATATAAACAAGTGACAAAAACATGGGCGAATGATTAAATAAATGGTAATGAATAACCGATACATGCGTGGATGCATTTGAAATGAATAGTGATCCTGTAATCAGGATTGTATTAAACACATTCAGCCTCCGGTATGTGAAAACAACGCTTTACCCAATGTTCTGACTATAAACTCCTCCCTTTGTAATTAATTTCAATGAATTAAATGGAAATTTCGTAGAACAAAATACAATTCTGCTCTTTGTAGCGATCGTACTACTTCCAACCTATCAACTGTTGCAGGGCATTTGCCTCTATCATATTGTTTAATATATTTAGACAACAGGTTATTATTATTTAGAAAAAATGTGGGATGTGGGGCGGAAACCGAAGATATAATATTAGAAGATCAAAAGGGGTATATTAGAGGACGTCATGAATTTGAGTATCTGGAAGTAAAAGTACATAAATATGATAAACAAGAAAGTGATATTAAGAACAGAATAAATAAAGCTAGAGCAATAACAGCAATGATAAATAGGTCTTATGGAACATACATGTAGCCAGAAAGAATAAATTACAAATATATAACTCAATAGCGAGAAGTACTGTCACATATGGAGCTGAAGTTTGGAAATCCAACAAAATCTTAGAACAAAAACTTATGTCGATGGAAATGGATATCACAAGGAGAGCGGCAATATGTTCAAAATTAGGAAAAAATAAGAAATACTGTCATACGAAAAAAATGAATATTTGTTATTCAGTAGTAAATTATGTAAGATATAAGCAATTAAATTAATATGGGTATGTACTACGAATGCAAGAAGAAAGGTTACCCAAAAAAACATTGGAACGGTGTCCATCTGGAAGAAGAAGGAAAGGAAGACCTCCAAACTCGTGGATGCAAGGAATAAGAACTGGAGTGAGAACAAGAGGACTGGAGGGCATGGAGTGGGTGGATAGAGACGAGTGGAGTAGGAAAATAAAACTTTAGGCACAGAAAGATATGTAAACATTAAAAAGCGGTATGTAAATAAAATATGAATAATAATAATAATATTAATAATAATAATAATAGCATTATTATTGCTATTATTATTATTATTATTATTATTATTATTATTATTATTATTGAGGTATGGACAATCAATAAGTACTACAAGAATATACTAATAGCTCTAGAAATGGATTATTTACGTAGAAGTGCCAGAATGTCAAAATTAGAACATGCCACAAATGAGGAATTTTCAATCATTATGGAAACAGAGAAAAACATATTTGAAAGAATTCAGGAGAAGAGATTAAAATGGTTGGGACATATTTTTAGAATGGAAGATGAGCAATGGCCGAAACAACTATATTAATGGCAACTGACTAGAAAGAAGAAAAAAAGGAAGACCAAAGTTAACATTGAAGGGAAGCATGAGGATAGCAATCCAAGCAAGAGGGTTAAGCATTGAATATGTCGAAGATTGTAGGCTTTGGAAATTTGGCATAGGAAAAAAGCAGCAGCTGAAAATACCCGAAGATAGATTTATTATTATTATATTATTATTATTATTATTATTATTATTATTATTATTATTATTATTACTACTACTAACTCACTGGAACTATCGAACCCATATGTACATGTCCGCATGGTCATAAGCTCTCCATACATCCCTATCTTGAGTCAATGTTTTTCAATCATTCCTGTAAAATCTACTTCCTTCAAATAATAATAATAATAATAATAATAATAATAATAATAATAATAATAATTTTATTATTCCGGCTTTTACAATGAATATACATTTTTCCGGTACCCATGTTCACAGTTAACTACACATTTGTTTCAACACATTTTTCCATTCTTGTCTGTTCATCCATATATCTTCTTCTATTTCCCATTCCCTCTTAGTTTCATTGATTCCCTGAATCCAGGTAATATTTGGTCTACCCTTCTTTTTCCTTTCCTGTGGTTCCCAATCCATGATTATCTTAGGTAGTCTTCCTTTTTCATTTGTGCATTTAAAGCCCACACAATTCAATTAATTTACCCCTCAAGGATGATAATAATGATAATAATAATATTGTTATTTTATTATTATTAAATAATATTGTTATTTTATTATTATTATTATTATTATTATTAATCATCATCACCTTCGTGTTCACCGTTTTCCTATTTTTTTCCAAGGGAAAAAAACAATATGTATGTCAGCTCTCTGTAATCCGTAACTTAGTATCATTCCAGTTCAAATTCCTCGTAGATCTTTCTGAACACGTTCCAATATCACCTGTTAAAACGACATCGTTAAAAGAGTGTAGGGTCTAATTGCTGATATCATGAAACATAGCCTACTTGATTAGAGGGATTCTTTAGGAAAAAGTAAGATAATATAGTTTCAACTCCAAACTTGAATATCTGATTCACTTATCTTTGTTTATGTCTAAGCTCTCAATTATCATAGTTCGAGAGAAACGTATAAAAACGGTAGCGCCTGGCGGAAGTCAAGTTTTCTTAAATACTTAAAGCTATTAATCCACGGTTACGATCCCTAAATCCTCAATTGAAGTATAAGCAAATAAAGGTTTTTAATTAGTTATATATATCCACTGCAGTGGTCTCAAGGTAGCGTGCTTCCTTGTTCCGCAGTGAGCTCGGGTTCGATCCACGGTCGGGACAAGTTTCCTGGGTGAAGTTTTCTCGGGGGTTTTTCTCACCTTTAAGATAAATGTCAAGAAACATTAAGGCCCAAACGGTCTCCTAATATCATCTGGTCATCATTATCATCAATATCATATTCGCCTAATTAGCTTAAGTTTAGTTTAAGGCCTCTCCTGGCGCATCATTACCATCATCATCAACTCACATATCATCGGGGCAACGTAACCCCGCCTTCCAGGCGCCCCAACTTCAGAAGTGGGTTACAAGTATGCCAGGAAAGTCGAAATGACAACATGGGACATATGAAAAAGAAAAAGAAATGAAAATGTAATTAAAGTCGTTCCTTGATCTCTAACTAGAATAGATTTAGAATAGATTTATTTAGCCTGGTGGAGTTAAGGTCATGTAGACTTCTCTTCCACTCACCAGGACAAACATATATTACATATAAATACAAAACATTCAATAATAGTACATAATGAACAATTAATTATCTGTCAAATTGAATAATAATCAAAATAATGTCTCATAATACAATAATATTAAATACAATTACAATTAAATTAATGATAGAATGTATACAGAAAGGAATAACAGCTCGAATCTACTATACATAAAAAGAAAAAAGTACAAAGAAAATAATAAACTATAATGAATTAATCGATCGTTTATTATACAAGGCATTAAGTAAATATATTAACAAATCTTAAAACTATTTTTTATTAAATAATGAAAAAAAGTGTAAGAGGGTGGGGTGTAAGAGGTAGTGATGTGCACTCTATAACCTCTCCTACCTAATTCTCAACCTCACCTGCACGTGGTACACCCTGCTTTTAACTAACGAGGTAATGGGGACCGAGTCACGGCGGTATAACCGTTCCATCGAATATGGAGGAAATTCCATATTTTGAACGCCTGACTAGAGGCTATAAGGTAGCAGCCCTACCACTAGTCTTGCTCTGTGGATGGCTGGTAACCAACCCATGGGACTTCCTACTACTCGAAGAAACTTAAGCAAAAATCATCATCATCATCACCGTACAGGCCACACGGCCTAAAACGAATTTGTTCATGATGATGATGATTATCAATCTTAAAACTATTTTTATTAAATAATGAAAAAACAAATTATTAATTTTTAAAAAGTAATATTAGTGAGTTGTATCTGTTAATAATCTTATTTTCAATTTTTTTCTGAAAGATGGTAACTACCGTAAAACTCAAATAGTATTTATTTTACCACCATTCCCCTTAATAATTATAAGCTCTGTCATTCCATACCATCCTCAATATAACAAGAATCCTACTAGAATAATTGAGCCTAAAACATTGTTCTTGATTCTTAATAAATTTCACGTTATATGAAGAATGAGTGACGTCTAGCTTTCCTGTTTCCAAGAAACAAGGTAATGTAAGCCTAGGATTTTTTCATAATACTTTATATAAAGAATAACTACATGTTCTTAAGTGATGGTTGGTTTTTGTAAAAGCAATTAAATTCTTCTACGAAGAATGTTTTCTTAAGGAAAGGAAACTTCCTGCGTTATAATGAAAGGATCACATTTTTCTATAATTAAAAAATACGTGGGGAAAATGTTATGACTAAGATTAATCAAATAGCAGACAAAATATGTTTACTCTAGGTCCATCCTGCTTGTAAGTAGCTTAAATTCTTTTCTTACCTTCATAAAAGCAAGTTTGCTCATTAAATCTTAAGAATAACGGAAGTATGAGAAGGGAAGTATTGAGAACTTTTTAAGCATAAATGGGGTTATTACACATTATCTGCTCGTTAGGTCCATGTTATCACAATAAAATTCTTAGAAATTTTAAGAAACAGAATTCTGTAGAGTGATACCAAAAATATAATTGTTACTTTAATCAATTTAGCTTTTTAAATTACATCTCCGAAAAATAAGGAATATAATAAATGATAATGGTCTGAAATATTAAACTAGTTTTTGTAATTTAAAAATTAATATCAATGAGATTTTTTAACAACAGTTTCCATACTTTAAGGATATTAAAATGATTAATGATCTTGCACGAACATTGAAAATAATATTACTTTTACACATTTTCATTTATTCCCTGATTTTACAACGTTTTTGACACCTTCCTGTGCCAATCACAATATTCTATAGCTAATCTCCACTCCACTCTATTTTTCTACCCCCTTTCTCCAAGCTTCTTTATTCCATTGTTCTGGCTATTTTCTGGTATTTCCCACTTCCTTCTTCTTGTCGCATTCAAGTCATAAGACTTGTTAGGTAATCTGTTTTTCATCATACTCTTCATATACCTGTAACATTTTAAATATGAAGTTGTCTTAAAAGTCCTTTTCTCCAATTTGATTTACAAAAATAAGTTAACTACAGACTCAACACCAGGCTCAGCATATTCTGTGCTTAAAAGACCTTCCTCAAGCCTTCACACAGAGTCACAGTTGAGCATTTCATTTTTATTTTCATGCTAAGTACCCTTACTCCGGGACAGAGGTTGTGTTTAAAAGATCTTCCCCCAGCCTTCACACAGAGCCACAGTTGAGCATTTCATTTTTATTTTCATGCTAAGTACCCTTACTCCGGGACAGAGGTTGGGTTTAAAAGACTTTCCTCCAACCTTCACACAGAGCCACAGTTGAGCATTTCATTTTTAGTTTCATGCTAAGTACCCTTACTCCGGGACAGAGGTTGTGTTTAAAAGACCTTCCTCCAGCCTTCACACAGAGCCACAGTTGAGCATTTCATTTTTATTTTCATGCTAAGTACCCTTACTCCGGGACAGAGGTTGTGTTTAAAAGACTTTCCTCCAGCCTTCACACAGAGTCACAGTTGAGCATTTCATTTTTATTTTCATGCTAAGTACCCTTACTCCGGGACAGAGGTTGTGTTTAAAAGACTTTCCTCCAACCTTCACACAGAGCCACAGTTGAGCATTTCATTTTTATTTTCATGCTAAGTAACCTTACTCCGGGACAGAGGTTGTGTTTAAAAGACCTTCCTCCAGCCTTCACACAGAGCCACAGTTGAGCATTTCTTTTTTATTTTCATGCTAAGTACCCTTACTCCGGGACAGAGGTTGTGTTTAAAAGACTTTCCTCCAACCTTCACACAGAGCCACAGTTGAGCATTTCATTTTTATTTTCATGCTAAGTACCCTTACTCCGGACAGAGGTTGTGTTTAAAAGACCTTCCTCCAGCCTTCACACAGAGCCACAGTTGAGCATTTCATTTTTATTTTCATGCTAAGTACCCTTACTCCGGGACAGAGGTTGTGTTTAAAAGACCTTCCTCCAGCCTTCACACAGAGTCACAGTTGAGCATTTCATTTTTATTTTCATGCTAAGTACCCTTACTCCGGGACAGAGGTTGTGTTTAAAAGACCTTCCTCCAGCCTTCACACAGAGTCACAGTTGAGCATTTCATTTTTATTTTCATGCTAAGTACCCTTACTCCGGGACAGAGGTTGTGTTTAAAAGACTTTCCTCCAACCTTCACACAGAGCCACAGTTGAGCATTTCATTTTTATTTTCATGCTAAGTACCCTTACTCCGGGACAGAGGTTGTGTTTAAAAGACTTTCCTCCAACCTTCACACAGAGCCACAGTTGAGTATTTCATTTTTATTTTCATGCTAAGTACCCTTACTCCGGGACAGAGGTTGTGTTTAAAAGACTTTCCTCCAACCTTCACACAGAGCCACAGCTGAGCATTTCATTTTTATTTTCATGCTAAGTACCCTTACTCCGGGACAGAGGTTGTGTTTAAAAGACCTTCCTCCAGCCTTCACACAGAGTCACAGTTGAGCATTTCATTTTTATTTTCATGCTAAGTACCCTTACTCCGGGACAGAGGTTGTGTTTAAAAGACTTTCCTCCAACCTTCACACAGAGCCACAGTTGAGCATTTCATTTTTATTTTCATGCTAAGTACCCTTACTCCGGGACAGAGGTTGTGTTTAAAAGACCTTCCTCCAGCCTTCACACAGAGCCACAGTTGAGCATTTCATTTTTATTTTCATGCTAAGTACCCTTACTCCGGGACAGAGGTTGTGTTTAAAAGACCTTCCTCAAGCCTTCACACAGAGTCACAGTTGAGCATTTCATTTTTATTTTCATGCTAAGTACCCTTACTCCGGGACAGAGGTTGTGTTTAAAAGACCTTCCTCCAACCTTCACACAGAGCCACAGTTGAGCATTTCATTTTTATTTTCATGCTAAGTACCCTTACTCCGGGACAGAGGTTGTGTTTAAAAGACTTTCCTCCAACCTTCACACAGAGCCACAGTTGAGTATTTCATTTTTATTTTCATGCTAAATACCCTTACTTCAGGACAGAGGTTGTGTTTAAAAGACCTTCCTCCAGCCTTCACACTGACCCACAGTTGAGCATTTCATTTTTATTTTCATGCTAAATACCCTTACTCCAGGACAGAGGTCTTCTAACAGTGACTTTATCAATTACCTGTATTGGAGGAAAGCCCTTTTAGCATATGTTATTTTAATAGTTTCCACTAGGCATTTTTGCACGTTTATCTTCTCTCTTATAATATTGTTTATAATTTTCTATCTCCTGATCGTTGCTAGAAGCTAATTAATGTCAATTTATAGTTTATCTACTGTCCTTGTTTTATAATGCAATTGTTCTGAGCCATACGTTGTTGTGCTTTTGACAGTTGCATTATAAATGTTCGTTTTTGTTTTTATTCCGATATCTTTATCCCATTAAATATATTTAATCGCGATATTGCCGACCTCTTTTATTATGTTTTAAATTGATGTCATCTTCATGAATCCCATTCTTAGTCACTTTGACTCCAAATATGTTTATTCTTACGTTATTATTCATTTTTCCATTATCTGGTATTAAATATTTTAGAATTGGCCCTATTGCAATTTGTTTTTTATATTAATATTTAATTTCCATTTTTTTATATTATTCAATCAACTTTTATAAGATTCCTTGTCAAGTATTTTATATATTCTGCAAATAGTAGTTAGCTACGAACAACAATGAAGATATGGTTTCTTCTATTACTATAATCCTACTTGTGAGTATTTTTCTTCAGATGGATACTGCGTTTTGTAGGAATATTTAAAAAAACCAATGGTAAGGTTTCGTGACATAAAATGCAGTAGAAGTATTGTTATACATTTTTTAAACAGCTTGCGTAATATTACTTTTTTATTTGTACTGCTCTAATTATTTCCATGATTTAGTCCATGTACTCTCATTTTTATCTAGGTAGGCCTACACAAACATACGTGGTTGCACGAAATAGACTACATTACATTTTCAATATGTGTATAAGATTAGCAGATGACCACCCTACTCTAAACCCAACTTTTTCCCTTTTTCCAATAATGTAAATTATTGTTCTGTAAAATCCTCTAATAGTTCTTCGATATATATTATTTGGAAATAAATATCAGTAAAACTAAATATTTGGCCACACATAGAAATACATTATATAATGGAAATGGACAGCTAATGACAAATGAGGGAAATTTTGAGGAAGTGGCTGAATTAAATACCTAGGAACAATAATCACAAACAGGAATGAGATGCAGAAGGAAATTAAACATAAGCTCAATTCTGGAAATTCGTGCTATTTTGCATTACATAGACTTTTTATGTTCAAAAAATGTTAAACTGAAAATATATAAAACTGTTATTCCACCAGTTATATTATATGGGTGCGAAACATGGACTCTTACTTTAAGGCAGGAAAGGAGATTACGAGTATTTGAGAATAAAGTTCTTAGGAAAATTGTTGGACCAAAGAGAGATGAACAGACAGGTGAATGGAGAAGACTGCAATTAAGTGAATTACATGGTCTTTATAGGAAGCCAGATATAATGAGAACAGTTAAGTCTCGTAGACTGCGATGGGCAGGACTTGGGCACGGATGGGGAATGAAAGACATGAATGGAAGCTTCTTGTAGGAAAACAAGAGGGAAAACGCCCAGTTGGTAGACCAAGAATGAGATGAGAGAATAACATTAAACTATGATTTGAAGGAAGTAGATTATGCAGGGATGATTAGAAAACATTGGCTCAGGATAGGGATGTATGGAGAAGTTTATGTCCGCGCGGCAATGAACCTACGGGTTCGATAGTGCCAATGAGTTAGTTAGTTAGTTAAATAAAATATTGCTCAAAATGCTTTTAACCGTTACTTATCTACAATGTTATACATTAATTTAATTATATATTTTAACAGATTAATCATATTGTCTAATAGTAACACTGTTGTCTCAGACATAGCAGACCCGGTTGGATCCTCGGTTAGTTCAAGTTTCCTAGGTGAGTGTTTGCGGGGTTAGACAAATTCCGGAACATAATAAAGCACAAACAGTCCCCGAATATAATTTGGCCATCACAATAATCCATACCGTATTTGCCTTATTCAGAATGAATGCATGAAAAAATGGTGTATCTTAACTTAAATGTTAGAGTTGTCTCAGAGGTAGCCCCGTCATTGAACTGATTACTCAGTTTGGGGAAGTCCTCCATTTTTTGTGTAAGATATATGTAGGCCTATATGATCCAAAGATAAAAGTCTCTCCCGTCATGCAGACTTCCTGTAAGGTGGCGTGGGGGAAGTTAGCGTATTTACAAACTGGGGGGGATTAAACTAGGGAACAGAAATATGTAGATAATTTTTATTTTATGTTTAGTAAACTAGCGTCACACATTTAAGTAGGTAATTACTATTGTTGTGTATCTGTGTACTAGCTTTCATGATCGTTAGTTACCTAATTTCATTATATATTTGATTTTATTTGGATACGGCTAAGTGGTTCACCAGGGGAAAATAAATAGCAGTAAGTAGTAGTAATAGGACTTTATTAAACTAAAAGTAAGATACATACAATGTTAATTTACAAATATGGGTTGCACGGATAGTAAGCCGTACCTGATGTTGACATTCCGTTTGTGCGAATTCGGAGTCCGTCGCCGTGGCGTAGTCGGTAGAGTCCCTACCTTCCACTTCGGCGACCCGGGTTCGATTCCTGGCGGGGTAGGGGATTTTAAATCTCCACGTTGGGTCTGGGTGTGTGTGTCCTGTCCTTGTGTCTATGTGAGAATTAAAGAAAGTTAACAAACAGGTAAAGAAACAAAGATAAAGGTAAAACAATACGGAAAACCAGTATATACAAGAAAAAAATGTTACAATAAAGTAGGCCTAATAAGCATAAAGAAAAACAATAATATTACAATTACATAAAAAACACAATAATTTTACAATTACATAATAATACAATAACATTATACATTGATTAAGTTAAGAAGAATTAATGGTATTGCATTTTGATAACTTTGAAAATAAATAAATAAATATATAGATTTCCAAAATTATTGCTTAATTATAAACCGCACGGAAGGATAAATGTTGGACGCCCACACAGAAGATGATCTGAACAATTTTAACAATTCTAGCTTTCATGAAACCGGAACGAGCCAACAGGCTTAATCCCTGGATGATGATGATGATGGTATATATATATATAGTCCACCGCTGTGATCTGGAGGTAGCGTGCTGCCTTGTCACGAAGCGGGCCCGTGTTCGATCCCGGTCGGGGCAGTTTTTCTGGATGAGGTTTTTCTCGGGGTTTTTCCTCACCTGTAAGACAAATGTCTGGAAAACTTTAAGGCCCAAACGATCCCCGAAATCATATGACCATCATGCTTATCATAAGTAATGCCACGAGTGATTTCCAAATTATCGATAAATTCACGACTCACGAAGTGAGGAGTGAATTTATCTAGAGAATTTGGAAATCAAGAGTGGCATTTGTTAGGACTATTTAACGAATAAAATTAAGCTGTTTACTCACAAATCATTATTTAACTATAGTTATTTTAAAATATTTATATATTTAATGTAAACGGCGATGTTTGAAAACAAATGAGAAACGATAGGTACGCTTCTACTGCTTCTTTTGTTTATCACTGCAACCAGATCATACTATTTATTGCCAAAGGAACGCAATATTGTAAGAATGCTCTCTAGTGGAGAAAAAATGAAACACATCAATCTGTATATTAATTCATTTTTGATGTCGTATGATGTAAATATGACAATTATATTTTTCTCGATTATTACCTGGGAAAAAATACATTTCAGAAAGTGCAAACAGTGGTTTCTTTTTTTGGTGGTATAATCAATTGCTACAAATGTTGACATGTAAGCACTATTATATACAATCTGGTAGCCGTATTTTTGTTATAGGCTCAGTCACTGCAAAATAACGGTCAGACCTGTTCAGAATATTAAAAAGGAGGAGCTTTGTTTAATATATGATAATCCTAACACTGATAAATATTTCGTGAAACACGACTCTGATTGGTTGTAAAACAGAAATCATTGAAACGTGATTGGTCATTGACTCCCATTTGGGGCATGAGTTAAATAGTCATTATCATCTCATCATTATCATGCTTCACCGGTGTGGAAAGCAACGGGAAACTACCACACCTACAATTCACTAATAAAGCTGCATGCATAGCATGAAAATACTACGATTGCAGTGAAAGACCTGCCCTCGGGCAGAATTACTATGGATGGGATATATATATATATATTGTGTACGTTTTACCAACCTTTTCTTTTAAAAAAATAATATTGAGGTATTACAAAACTAATAATATTAAGAGCATTCATAGCATTATATTAATATTGGTTTTTGAAATTAAATTAATGAAATATATATGTTAAGATATTACATGTTTTTACGTAGCTGATGAATTACATTTATCTGCATTAGACATCATAGTGTTTAATTTCAATGTATTTGACTTAGGTTGGAGAATCATTATATATTTAAGATACATGTTTGCATTAAAATATCTATATACTTTTGTTAATAAAATTATTAAAATGTCATATAACATGTGTAATAGCAATAATAATAATAATAATAATAATAATAATAATAATAATCCGATCCGATTGAGGGTCTTTCCACTTTTCAGCGGTTGCCCTTTTACCAGCCGGCTGCTGGCCCTTCACATCCACATGTGTCAATCACAGGGGTAGATGATCAACAGCCAGTGTAGGGGTGACATGTGGTTAGCATGTGGAGTGTCGAGTCCCCCAGCCGTTATAGCTGGTTCCTCAACCTGGAGCCGCTACTTATTGTAGCTACCCAATTGCCTCACGATGCTGGGTGGGCACCGGTCCCATACTGGCCGAAATACATGAGAAAATTTCTTTCCCCATGGAGACTCGAACCAGCGCAAATCCCGTAGCTCTGCGCCAAGGCTTCCTACCTTAACCGCTCGGCTACGGCGCGGGACATAATAACATAATAATAATAATAATAATAATAATAATAATAATAATAATAATAATAATAATAATAGAATTAATCATAATGTAATAATATAATAATAATAAATAAAAATAATTTGTTAAATCTGGTTAAATATGGAAATTATTGTTTATTAAATTCACACCAATTTGACAAAATTAGCATGTCAGGAGATAAATAAGTACAGTAGGTATAATAAATTTTCTGGAACCATTTTTACGCCAACACATCTGCAACAACTCATGTTCAGCTGGAAGGCGTGTTGTCGTAACACATTTACCACGGCGAATTCTGTGGAACATTTCATGATAACCAAAATGTTATGGCAATATACTCATATCTTTATCTAATGTTCTCCAATCATGCATTGTATAATTTACCTCCCTCAAATCATGGTTAATTTTATTCTCCCATCTCATTCTAGACCTTCCTACCCATCTAGCCCATCTACAGGACATTTTCCCTGCTTCTCCTGGAACAAGTTTTCATGCACCTCCTTCATTCTCCATTCGCACCAAGTGCCCTTTACCATCGCAGTCTTCTTCTTCTTGTAAGCCCATGTTTCCATTAACAGACATTTATTCGTTCTCCCCTACAGCGAAGAATTTAAACCATACTAATTTAGTTACACTTGTTTTCGTATAGCTGTCATTTGAGTGGTCCGTGGTCAGCGTTCCGCCTCATACTGACATCTAGGAAACCAAGGTAGTACTAGGACGGGAAAATTAGGTAAATTTTGCTTAGAGGCCTTTTCATACATGCTTAAGAATCTTTTACGAGCCTGAAAATCTTCAGACTAGGGACCCACGGCTTAAAGTCCTCCCGGAGGACTTGTTCCTTGGATTTTTCCATCCTAAAAAATCCATCGACCCAGGCCGGGTTTGAACCCGCGACTCTCAGGACCAGAAGCAAGGAGCATAATCATTAGTCCATCGCTGCCGGTACCATCGCAGTCAATGAGATTTAACTCTTCTTATTACATCTAGTTTTCCATAAATATCAATAATTATTTAGTCTTCTTTATTCACCTGACGGTTCTTCTCTCTTAATTACAAAATTTTCTTAACAATTTTTTTCTCGTTATCTTTTCTTCATCTTAAAATAAGATACCATTTTCATATTCATAATATAATATAACTGGAAGTATAAACATTTTATATCGTTTCAGTTTAGCGATTTATTAGAAAAGCTGGGATAACACGAGTCCCTTTTATGCTTAATAATTTGCGTTTCCATTGTTAGGCCGATGCCGCATTTAATTTTTCTTAGTGTGTAGAGTTGTTTCTAAGTATTTTAATTTAGCCACTTCTTCAAAACGTCCCTCATTTGTTATTAATTGCCCATTTCCATTATGTAATTCATTTCTACGGGTTTTTCATTTATTTATATTGACTATTTAATTCATGCCCCAAATGGGAGTCCATGACCAATCACGTTTCAATGAATTTTGTTTTACAACCAATCACAGTCGTGTTTCACGTCAATAATGATCGAATTCTGTTTACCAAAATAAAGAAAGCTCCTCCTTTTTAATATTCCGAACAGGTCAGAGCATTATTTTGCAGTGACTGACTCTCTAACAAATACGTTGAATATAGCAAATAATGAACAGATTCCTTCGACCTACACATTTGATAATTTTGTGTTCAATAATTGAGGTTTTAAATATTAATTTTACTAAGTTGTTTCGAAATAAAAATTAGTAACATATCATGTTGGTTAAATATACAGTTTAATGTGTTTAGGTTTTTCTCCACTGCATTCTTACAATATTGCGATCCTATTTGGCAATAAATAATATGATCAAGTTGCGGTGATGAACAAATGAAACATAACCAAACATTTCTCATTTGTTTTCAAACATCGTCGTTTACATTTAAAATATATATATATATATATTAAAATAACTATAGGCCTATTTAAATAATGATTTGTCAGTAAATAACTTAATTTTATTTGTTAAATAGTCCTAATAAATAGCACTCTTCCAAATCCTTCGTGACTCGTGAATTTATCAAAATTTGGAAATCACTCGTGGCATTATTTATGGTAATTTAATTCCACTTATATTAACTAAGGCCCTGGGGTCGACTCAGCCTCTAACGGAAATGAGTACCAGACGCTTGTTCTGGGATAAAGGCGGCCGTCACGCAGGGCTGACAACCCGGCTGACATAAAGTGCCGATTGTCTAGAAAAAGTGGGAGCTTTAACCTCCTACTACCCCAAGGGCCTCCGGGTCTGCTGTGGGATCACTTTACACTTTATTAAAGTATTATTTACGCAGATTACGTTATGGTTTGTTTATCTGACTTTGGATAACTCAATGCATGCAAAATGTTAAAATTACGTTCACCGTAGTCTGGAATGAGCTATTTTGAAAAAAAGCTTTAATAAAAAACTGTGGAAATACTGAATATTTATTCTAAACAAACGAATGTCGAAGTATAGTAGTTAGTACGTTTAATGCCAATGGCTTGCTAATTGGTTACTTAATTTCCACCAAGTGAATGGGAGTTTCGTATTGAAATTAATTCTGCTGAAAGCCAATTCTCTCTCATTTCCAAACATATGAAATTCGGAATTCGCTATCTACTTCAACGTCCATCCCTATTCATCCCTTATCCATCACTCTATTACTTTCTGCTCCAATTCACTCATATCATTGTGCCTCTCTGACGAATCGATTTTTATCTCATTTTTATAATATCTCACCCTGATATTTATCTGGGAATCTATATTCATTTTCACTATTGTTTTAGAAGCACTTGTTTCGCGAAAATGAATACATACAACAAAAATTGGTCTAAAATATGCATGTACTTTATACATGCACCGTTACAATAAAAGCGCCCCTTAGGACATTCATTTTTCCATTATTTCTGCAATGCATAGGTTTTACAACGAAATGGAGGAAAACTGACGCTATGATAAATACTTAATGAAATATTAATAATTGTTCCCTATTTTGTAATTATAATTGCACCTGCTATCTTATGGAGAAACCCCTGGAAGTAAACCATAGGTAGGCATAGAGTTGTGGTGAAAATAAATGCCTAGAGGAAAAAGACTCCGAAATTAAATTTCCTGATCTTCCAGGTTGGAGAATGACCGGAAGAAGAAAAAGAAGGATTATACTAGTATATAACTATATTTTAAAACTTTTTATACTGTAATGGCGAAGAATCAAATCAAATACTTTTAAAAATATATTTTAATATATACTTTCACTCCGAATTGAATAAAAAACATGACATTATTATATATACTAAACTATAATATCAAAAAATATAACCCCATTTACGATCGGTCACCCATACCTTTAAAATACAAAAACTCAAAATTGCCTCACTTACACAAAACTATTTCAACGCTCACTCTTACACGTATAATACACACTAAAAGTAGCCTCATCACTAAAAATAAGACATAAAAGAATGTACACTCCGGTCCTCGGAAATCTATATAATTATACAAACATATGTCTTATTAGGTTAGCACAAAGCCTAATTTTGCTACCAGTCTTCAACCTTAGGGCCAATGATTCCATCAGTGTTTTTACATATTAGTGTCTACATTACGTATTCGCCTCGCCAATACTTTAAATTTTTGGGGTTAAAGAACTCGGTCTTCGTCTCCTGTTGGTTTCTTGTGAAACTGGCAGGCAACACATTAGCCGCAACACCAGTCGCATTCTGTGTTGTCCATCTTATTTCTTTTTTACTTTTGACTGATATTTTACCTGGCGAAGTTAAGGCCTTAAGGGTTTGTCTACTACTCATCCAGGTTAGATAAGATTTACAATTTTATTTTTATAACTATGTTACCTTAAAAATAAATTATATAATAGTAGAACTTTCATCTTCTTCCTCTATGGCCTCACGGCCTTTTTAGCCAAGTCTTAACCTCTCTTGTAATAATCGACTGTTCTCTACTCTTCTGCTGTATTCGTCCATCATTTAACTCCCAGAGCTCCCAAATCTGTCTCCACACCATCCAACCATCTATATTTCTCTCACCCCATATTACGTGACCTTCCGGTTTGAATTCTCAAGATTATTTTTCAAATACGGTCATATTTTATTCTATTGACATGTCCCAACCATTCAAATATTCAAGTCTTAATTTCAGCTACAATATCAAGAGACTTATATTGTGTCAACAGTTCCATATTATATCTTGTTTTCCATTGTACATTGTCAAGTCTGGGTCCATATAGAGTGAAACCTGTCTTAGCCGGGAACCTTTCTAAGAAAGAAACCTAGAGACGGAAAAAATCTCAAGAACGGTACGATTTTATATGTAAAATCGTCCTGTATAAGCCGGAAACCTCCATAACGCGGAAACGGAATCGTTTTTTAAAGTACCAATAGTTATTTTTTACCTCAGTAAGACGGAAAATGATTCTTAAGCACGTTCTAATTAAAGTATTAACGACCACACTTAAAATTTCTCATATGACGCTACTGCATTATATCGTTTTACCTTCTTGTGTTGGTATTGTATTGCGGGGATACCCTTGCTTATGTATGACAGCGGAGAATCTCTCGCCTTTCCTTGCCTGCTTACGTAACCTTCGAGGGAGTTGGGAAACTCTTCAGTCCTCCTGTAGTTGAGTTCCTTCTCGTTTTTTGTGTAATAAAGTTGTTTTGTATTGCCGTGTAAACTGTGCAGTGTTACATACACTGTTTTGTCTGTATTTCAGTTCAATACGTTGTCTTTAAAGCGTGCATGTAAAACCCTTACAGTGCATTAGAGAATACAAGCTTGTAATTTGGAAATCCTTTATAAGAAGGAAAACTGCCAAGACGGAAATATACTTAAGGAACCGTCATGTTCTTCGTATACCGGTTTTACTGTATCTTCCTCAGAAATTTCTTATTGTTATGGACGGCAATGAGAAATATGAATATACGTGATAAATGGATTAATATTGTTAGGAGGATCTATAGTAATATAAAAGCTAAAGTAAAAGTACAGAAGAAATTAACAGTTAGTTTATTATTGAAAGTAAAGTTACAAATAATATTGTAATTATGTAATTATTATAATAGTAGTGTAAACGAAAGCATGTAATATTATTGATGTAATAGGGCATGCTGAAAATTATCATAAGTAATGCCACGAGTGATTTCCAAATTATCAATAAATTCACGACTCACGAAGAGAGGAGTGAATTTATCTAGAGAGTTTGGAAATCAAGAGTGGCATTAGTTAGGATTATTTAACGAATAAAATTAAGCTGTTTACCCACAAATCATTGTTTAACCATAGTTATTTTAAAACATTTATATATTTAATGTAAACGGCGATGTTTGAAAACAAATCAGAAATGTGAGGTTGTTCGTTCACTGCTGCTTGATCATATTATTTATTGCCAAATAAGATCGCAATTTTGTAAGAGTGCACCCAAGTGGAGAAATAATTAAATACATCAAACTATATAACAACATTACGTGTTATTAATTTATTTTTTTAGTAAACAACTCAGTAAAATCAAGGAATCTTTTCATTATTTGCTATATTCAATGTATTTGTTGGAGAAAAGTAATGCTTTGACCTGTTCAGAACATTAAAAAAGGAGGAGCTTTCTTTATCACAAAAACAGGAGCTGTTAAAGAGAAATCGATAAAGAGTGAGGTTAAACACGACTGTCATTGGTTGTAAAACAACGTTCATTGAAACATGATTGGTCATTGACTAGCATTTGTGGCATGAGTTAAATAGTCATAAGTAATGCCACGAGTGATTTCCAATTTATCTAGAGAATTTGGAAATCTAGAGTGGCATTTGTTAGGACTATTTAACGAATAAAAGTAAGCTCTTTACTAACAAATCATTATTTAAATATAGTTATTATGTTGAAATATTCCGTGCTATGTGGCCGTGGTCTATAACTGGTGATTCTTCCAGACGTTTCTCCCTCAACTGCGCAGAGCATCTTCAGTGGCGAGTGCTTCTAGGTGATGTTACCTTGTCGTAGACTCAGCCGAGTTGTTTTTGTTTTAGTTTTGGCAATACTAATGTGGAATCCAAATAAAACTAAAGTTTGACAATTTGGTTGCCGTTGTCGAGCGATTTACTGTATCATGCCATGGTGCAAAGCTACGGTTATGATCATTCATATACTGACTCTGTGATTAACATATTTGAGCCCAGCAGCTACCTGGTTGATCGAGGGCCTTCTAGCCCTATCGCTACCGTGTGTTAGGTTAGCTGATTAGTAGTTGAGAATTAGAAGACATAATTTAAATTAACTAGAGCTGTCCAACTTAGTAAGGGACATTAACCTTTATGATTATGAAAGCAAACAAGAAAGCCATTATTTGAATTTGGAGATGTAGTGCAAGATGGTCCTTTAAACCCTCTATTAGATAATCGATCTGAGGGTGAGGGCGTAAAAACCAAGTATAAAAGGAGGGAGATTCTTGGTTGCTAGTGCTTGGGAGATATTGATTGGATCGCCAAACGGCTACAATGTAAACATATTACAAAGCTTTTCCAGAATCTTCACTCAGCAAATATTGTTCCTTTATATATTTTTTGTCTTTCATCAGTAGATGGTTATTATTTTTATTACCCCTACTTTTTTTACATCTCAGCACTTCATATGCTTTTAAGATTTTAGTGATCATTCTTTTATAGATTTTCGGATTTCGTGTCTCTGACTAATTTGCTATCACCATGTTCCAAATTTAAATATATTAACATTGTCATCAACGGCCTACAGATCGGAAATCTTCTTCAAGATCATTGTCATCAATGTTTATATTGAGTTGTTTTCTATATTCTAATAGAAATCTAAGCACTTTCACAGTGTTCATCGATTCATAATTATAAAACAAGAAATTGTTGAAATTGATATTTTCTTAATAATGTAGACATACAAAAATTCAAGATTTTCGAATGTCATCATCATCATCATCATCATCATCCAGGGATTAAACCTGTTGGCTTGTTCCGGTTTCATGAAAGCTATAATTGTTAGAATTGTTCAGACCATCTTCTGTGTGAGCGTCCAACATTTCTTTTCCGTGCGGTTTATAATTCAGCAATAATTTTGGAAATCTTTCTTCTGGCATTCTATCAATATGTTCTTTCCAGGCTTTCCTATATTTAATTATTCGATCTGTAAGTTTGAAAATAATTAGTTCCTTTCTTATATTTACATTTCTTTTCTTATCCAGCAGAGTATATCCTGCTATATTTCTTAAAAATCTCATCTCAGCTGCTTCCAATCTTTGTTCTTGTCTTTTAGTGATCATCCAACATTCTGATCCATACATCAATACAGGAACAGCAATTACTTTATAAAATTTAATTTTTGTTTCTTTTCTTGTGTTTTTAAGGGTTCTTTTAATAGTACCATACATTAGATTGAATTTATATATATTTTTCCATTAATATCGTCAAAGTTAACATAATAAATTGAATCCTAGAATCAATACTAGTAAAATTCAGAAGATGGAAGGTAACTTCCGAAAGCGCTCCAGTTAATTTTATATACAATATATTAACAAAGTTGAGGACGACGGCACCTACCAACAGGTGCAATTTAATTTTTAACTTTCATCATGAAACCTAGATATTTAAAAAAATTCACTTGCTCTAAAATGTTATTATCAATTACTAATTTTGCTCTTAAGGTATCATGTCCTTTAAATACTAAAATTTTAGTTTTATTCTTTGGAATTTTTAAATTGTAATTGACACTTATTTTTTTCAAATTAAAAATAGCTCTTTGTAGAACATCTTCTGAACTGGAAATCACTAATTTTGGAATGTATTTCTCTAAAATTTTGTATAATAATCTTTCGGGTTAAGTAAGAGAATTGTCTACGTCTGATTTTAAGAAGATATTGTAATTAAGCTTTTTTTATTCCATTGGTTTTTTTTATTTATTTAGGGCGTTCATAAATTCCCAATGCAAACTTTGAGGGCTTGTAGAGGGGGGGTGAGTAATTAACGTTTTGAATAAGCACCTTCTTCAGGAAAATTACCTTTTTCATACTCCAGATACAACATGTTCGCATTCCCTCAACCGGCTGTGATAAATAGTAATTTAACGATTTAAGGCCCAATTAATTACATTTACACAACTAGCATTTACTCATTTCGTGATAATGTCCCAAGAAATAAATAAACAAATTTCCCTTTGTAACCGTAAGAATAAGATGGAGCGTGTGTACCAGAATATGAATCGTAGGTACAATGGGTAGACGAGCTTGGTTGTCGCCACTTCGAACCGCTGCTGTAATGGATAAATACTAACCAAAATGTTAAATACATTATTACTGTATTATAACGGTAAATGTATCATACAAAATTAGATGAAATCAGATAATTAGAATTGAGGGATTATTTGACAGCTGTAATTTGAGAACCCACTAGCGACCACTATGTTTGTTTTCTCGCAACTTAACCTTAACACACACAATTTAATTATAAAAACAAATATAATTATATTACGTAAAACACCAAGATCTGATCATAAATTCGACTTAATAAAAAAATTCGCTTCGTTCATTCACTTCCTGCTTGATAGACTCTTTCGTTTTAGACTCAACCTAGGACTCAACCACACGAAAATTGATATTTTAAATTTCCCTATCCTGCTGCTATTCGGATTCGAGTCCAAGGTAATAATAATCCATCCATAGTAATTCAGACCGAGGACTGGTCTTTCACTGCAATCATAGCATTTTCATGCTATGCTTTGCATCTTTACTAGGGAATTATAGGTGTGGTTGCTTCCCGTTGTTTCCACACCGGTGATGATAATGATGATGAGGGCCGGATGATTTTCGGGGACCGTTGGGCCCTAAGCTTCCTGACGTTTGTCTTACAGGTAAGGATAAACCCCGAAAAAAAATTTCACCCAGGAGCCTGTCCCGACCGGGAATCGAACCCGGATCTGCTGCGTGACAAGGCAGCACGCTACCTCGAGACCACAGGGGTGGACTGTAATAATAATAATAATAATAATAATAATAATAATAATAATAATAATAATAATAATAATAATAATAATAATAATAATAATAATAATAATAATAATAATAATAATTTCAAACACAGATTTTCAATGTTTACAAATCGTTCTGTGCCTAAAGTTTTATTTTCCTTCTCCACTCCTATCTATCAATCCACTCCATGTCCTCCCGTCTTCTTGTTCTCATTCCAGTTCTTATCTTTTGCATCCATGAGTTTTTCTGTGTAAAACCTTTCTTCTTGTATTCGCCGAACATTCCCCTGTCTATATAATTGCTTGTATCTTATATAATATACTTTTGAATATATAATATTCATTTTTTCTTGTATGACAGCATTTTATTTTCCTAATTTTGAACATCTTGCTACTTTCCTCAATAAATCCATTTCCGTCGACATAAGATTTTGTTCTAAGTTTTTGTTGAATTTCCAAACTTCAGCTGCATATGTGACAGTAATTCTCACTATTGAATTATATATTTGTAGCTTATTTTTATCTGGTTATATTTGTGTTCCAGTGATGGATTATTTGTTGATGCATCTGGAATACAGTATGCACTTTCTTCTTTAGAATCGTGCAGTTTACTCATATTTGTAAAAAACTGACTTACGCCACTATGCCATATACCCTTTCATATATATTTGTGATAGCAATTTTTGTTGTCTGAAAATTATGAACGATGAGGATTTGTGAGAATTTTTAATAATATTTTAATGAAACATTTCTATGTAATTCGTTAATAACACTGTTCTGCATGATTTTTGTCTCCTGAGTACCAATAGTTGTACATAATACAGTTTTTGAAAAAAAAAAAAAAAAAAAAAGGTTTCTCAAAAGAGCACAGCACTGTCAATTTCAAAATATACAAGTAATAGTTATGCTTATACAATAGCCCAGGAATCCTTCTTCATCGAAGATATCAGACACTGTTTCAGACTACCGGAAACGCAAGCATACAGAATCGTCATCGAGGAGAGACAGAACAAAGCCGCCCAGATACCGACAGAAATTATGGAAACAGACGCAATGAAAACAGAAACCTGGAAGCAACCGAATTTCGAACTTCGGCACCTGTACACACGTTTCGCAGCCCATGGATTTCATGGGAATATATGCCTGAACAACATGTACCATGAACCCAAGGAGGACTGCATCTGTAAATTATGCAACTATCCATGTCCAAAATATCATCTAGCGAAGTGTAAAAACAGGACTCTGCCTCTAAACAATTTAATTAAAGACTGGTAAAAACCTAAATTTAATTTGATGTACACATTGTGTTTAATAAATATATTATATAATGCAGTTTTTTATCGAGTTTACAAATATGTATTCGGAATTTCTCCATCACCGACAGTTTTTTTATTTCAAATTCAATTAATGAATTTAAATAATTGTTTTCTTAATAAACGTTTTTTTTGTCCCTTTGTCCATTGAAGAATGAGCACGGGGAACACTTTCATCAGGAGATTTCAGTTATGGAAAAGAGATATCAAGGCAAATTGAATCCTAATATGCTGGCGAAGTATTGTTGGACCATCAAGAGGGATGCCCCACGGGCGAAATATAGCAGAAAATCGTCATTTCTTACTTTCTAGGTGAGTCCGAATGTTCGAATATTGTGTAGTTACGAATGTCGAAAATATTAGAGTGTTTGAAATTATAAAAACCTGTCTCTCGAAAACCTTGCAAGATGGAGAAAACCCGATATCATATTTGAATTCAGGAGAAAAAACACTAGCCTTTCAGAATCATATATTTTTCTTTCTGAGACAAAAAAGGTTTCTTTTTTGTTGCTCATTGTAATTATACATGAAGGATGACTTCGAATTACGTATTTGAATGTCAAATAAAATCTTCATTAAACCAGTAATAAGTGGTTCCGTGAAAAAAAAAATACTGACCTACAAAATTAATTAAGTCCATCTATATGTATTCAATCTTTAGTATATTTGCGTTTGCTTTGAGTTCCTGTAATGTTCTACCTATTCATTTAAATTATCTCTCAAAAGTGATATTAGTTAATTCATACCTCGGATATCCGAATTCCCGGTGAATAAATAAATCTTATTGCTAAGAAAACAGTAAAATTCCGATTTTTTATTAAATCAAATATTAATCAAAATTAATATAAGAGTTATGACTGAGGTCTAGTATTTGTCGATCACGATTTTCCTTACAAAATCATTTGGAGTCGTTCAGCTGTATTATTATTACTATTATTATTATTATTATTATTATTATTATTATTATTATTATTATTATTATTATTATTATTATTGATGTTAAAAGATTCTGGACTATGTGGCCGTGGTCTATAACTGGTGTTTCTGTTTCTCCGTCAACTGCGGAGGGCATCTTCAGCGGCGAGTGCTTCTAGGTGGTCGTCCCTTGTCGTAGACTGCACTCTCTACGACAAGGGACCACCACATAGAAGCATTCGCCACTGAAGATGTCCTCCGTAATTGAGGTAGAAACGTCTGGAAGAAACACCAGTTATAGACCACGGCCACATAGCCCGGAATCTTTTATAACATCATGATTACCGGCCGTAAAAGCCTGCATTCCACTATTATTAGGCCTATTATTATTATTATTATTATTATTATTATTATTATTATTATTATTATTATAGTAATAATGATATTCATAATCATCATCATTATCCAAAAGATTTGACTTGTCGGTCTGTTCCGACTCAAAAAAATTGCTCACTCCACCTCTTTAAAGGTCAAACTATATTTTTTGTCTCGCTCAGATTATAATATAAAACAGTTCATGCCATCTTGGTGTGTGGCATTAGTAGGACATGGTCTCTCCAATTGATACTATGACTTTCTGTTAATGTTGTGATTGGTACTATATTCAATTTCTTTCTGATGTCAGTAGGCCTACTTATTTTATGATTAATGTAAATGATATTAATGTTTTATTTTTATTATTGTTATTATTGGTATTGTTATTTTTAATTAAAAAACAAAACAAGCAATAAATGCTTTAAACTCTGTTTGGTGGAGCAAGAATATTACAAAAAAATAGAAAATTACAAATATATCAAACCATAATTCAGAGCATTTTAACGTATGGTGCTGAAGTTTGGCAAATTTCTACCAGGGAAATGAAAAGAATTGTAAGTATAGAAATTGATGTTTTAAGAAGATCAGCTGGAATATCCAGAATGGATAGAATCTGAAATAAAGAAATAAAGGAAATTATAGGTGTGCAAGAGGAGCCGAGCATCACAGACATTATAGAAAAGAAAAGACTACAGTGGTATGGCCATGTCAAAAGAATGCCAGAGCACAGATTACCTAAAATTGATATGGAATGGACCCCAATGGAAAGGAGGAAGAGAGGAAGACCGAAGAAAACTTGGATAGAAAGCGTACAAGCTGCTATGAATATCAGAGGATTGGAGGAAGATTAATGGATGAACAGAGAGGAATGGCGTTTGGTTTCCGGAAGACGGCGGCTGCTGCCATGATACCGGATGTTGATGATGATTGTTATTTGTATTCTCTCTCCTTCCAACCATTATTTAACTGTAAATTGTAATTAAATTTATGAATATGTTTATTTTATTTTTTTTTATTTCAGGATTGTTTCTGTTATTTACACAGGTATCCTCAACCAAAATATACAATTTGGTTCTTCCACACTTCCCGGTCTTGCGTATCTCCTTCTGTCATATTTATCTTCTTCATGTTGTCTTGAATTCCCTTTATGCACGTTGGCTTTGGTCTACCACGTTTCCCTTTCCCAGGAGGTATACATTTCAATACTTCTTTGTTTCTGTGTCCAGCTTCTCATTATATGTCCACACCATCTTAGTTGGATTTCTTCAATCCCTTGTACAATATCCTGTTCTACATTGATTATTTATTTTGTTGTATTATTTTTTATTTTATCTAATTTAGATATTCTTACAGATCGCCTTAAAAATAGTATATTTCTGATCAATTGAGTTGGTGTTTACTTGATGAAAATCCATATTTATTAATTAAATAAAAATAAAACGTAGTTTTATTTGATTTTCATATTTATTATATAATTCAGTGACAGCTGTTTCGGTACACTGTACCTTCTTCAGACATGTTAACAAATTATGAATTGTGTTCCAACTGATCTAAGCAACAATACAACAATATTTATTTAATTTTTTTAATTTAACAAAGGGGATTCATTCAAATAAAGTTGAGAATTTAACAGTTTGTTAGATTTGAATGAATCCCCTTTGTTAAATTAAAAAATTTAAATAAATATTGTTGTATAGTTGCTTAGATCAGTTGGAACACAATTCATAATTTGTTAACATGTCTGAAGAAGGTACAGTGTACCGAAACAGCTGTCACTGAATTATATAATAAATATGAAAATCAAATACAACTACGTTTTATTTTTATTTAATTAATAAATATATTTCTGGGTTGCTTAAATTTCAACGACAATGGAGTGTTTTATACAGTCACAGACACCTGTTATTTATTGACATATTTGAAATATATTTTCATCCCTAGTGTATCTCCATTTTGTGAAAAAATAATATATTAGAATTTCTGTAGACAGAATACATATCCAGAATACATGAGTAACATCGATAACTCAGAAACTAGGGAGTGCGAAGAGAACATTATTAAAAAATCCAAGCAATCAAAAATGGAATTCATGGAGGCTTGGAATTGGAAATCAGTTTACGAGAAAATCTGTAATGCGAGTTTCTGACTGAATTATCTTTTTATTCGACATCAAGGAAGTGTGACTTGGAATTTTGTAAGAATATCTGAATATACCCTGGTTTATCAGCGTGGTTTATATTTGACATGAAAAATATATTACCATAATATATAGGAGGTAGACAAAATAATGGTAGTACCTTCCGAATCCTTACCAATATGATGTAGAACCATCATTAATTTTTTTTTAAAGCTGTGATTGTTCTTTGAATTTATTCACATAACTTATGAATGTATTACTGTATTAGGCATCTTTTACCACACTTCGTAGAGACTTTATTCTAGCTCTTAAAAAGAGGAAGGAAGTACAATATTTCCTAATCAAAAACATGCAAATTTTTGGGTACAGTAAGGAAATTGAGATATAGCAAAATTATAGATTAAGGATATATGTATTATCAATAAGAAGAATCTCAGTATGGTCTTTGTTTTCGATCTTTAAATATATTATATAAAAAGTAGGTCTGATAAGTTGAATAGTTTGATAGTGCATGTGATGTCTGCAGAGACGGGGGGAGGGGGTATGAGCGTGCGCGTGTGTATATTTGTGGGGGTGTGTGGGTGTATGTGTGTGTTTTTTTTCTAATTTGTTTTCTAGCAATTTTTTTAATATTAATATAGAGAATGGTACTTTTTTTATTACTATTACACATGGTCTTTTCACGGATGAGTGTATATATGTATTATTGTGATATATGTAGGCATATATTTTACTAATATGTACTCTATTATTGTTTTTTAATAAAGGTGTATTTGTAGGTATTTGTTCATATTATGATCAGTTTTATTTTTTATTCATGGAAAAATAATGCACGTACAGCCAAGCAGGCCCATGCGCAATGTAAATGCATATGTATTTTCTTTCTTCTGTAAAAGGCAATAAATTCCATTATCTACTCTAGTTTCCAAAATTAAAATTTTAATATCCATCCATCTGTCCATAGTAATGTGCTCGAGGGCACATGCTATGCTTTGCAGCTTTACTTTTACGGATGATGATAATCATAAGGTGATGGCCGGATGATTTTGGGGACCGTTTGGCCCTAAGCTTCCTGACATTTGTCTTACAGGTTAGGAAAAACCCCGAAAAAAAACCTCACACAGGAGTCTGTCCCGACCGAGAATCGAACCTAGGCCTGCTGCGTGACAAGGCAGCACGCTACCTGGAGACAGTAGCGGTTGACTAATTATAATATAAAATTATAAACATACCTTGAATGTCCGTTTCCTCAACTTCTTAGAATACTAAAAACTATAGGCCTTTCGGGACTAATCCCATTATCAGCAGAAGGAAGTAGGTGTATTTTCATCGACCCTCCTTGAAGTCTTGTACCTTCAACGTGCATAATTTTTAAGTTTCTTATTATAATTTTAATACTGTGACTAACGCCTGAACGAAGTTTCGCTATTAATTTTATTATTGTTGTTCTAGTTTCAGTTTACCAAACTGCCCCAAAAATTCAGACTGGAGTTTCAACTGACCATATTTGCTGTCAGATGTTTCCCTCGTAATCGTCAAACCATTCTTTATCACATTTCATGGTCTGAGTAGAGACATTGTCATCTTGGAAATCTAAGCAGGGCAATGTCTGTACCATTATGTGCACAGTGTCCCCTCTAGAATGCCCTCATTGACCCTAGCAGGCCTTTGCCATTTTCTTCTCAGCAAGAGCTACAGGATATCAAAATAGTGCTGCCCACAACATCATTCACTCTCTACCATTTTAACTGAAGGTACTAAAGAGTCTTTTGGTATTCACCAGGCAATAGCAGAGAAAAATGTAAAAGTTGACTATTCAGGCCATATTACTTCTTCTTCACTTCACGGGCTAGGCAAATTGCCTGTTTCGCCTCAAAGTTCTTCTGTCTACCTTTTATCTGCTTTCCTACATTCCTTGAACCTCTTGGCTTGTAGTTAAATGCTGCTTTTGGCAATCTTGTTACATTCGTTCTTTCTACATCTCTAAACCATATCTCTCTATTCATTGATTTTATAATTCATTGGATATATATTTAACTCTGTTCTTATATCTTCATTCTTTTTCCGATCCAATCTTGTGCAGCCTTTTGTTATCCTAAGGAAGTTCATTTCTACACTTTGTATTCTACTTTGTAATTTTTTGCTCATTACCCAAGTTTAACTCCCATAAAGTAATGCACGAACTACCAATGTTTTATTAAACTTCAATCAAGTATCTCTCCTTGTTCTGTTATTTTATGTTTTATGTATAATTCCGCATATCATTTGAAATTTCCACAGTTTCATATATATGTCTTTTTCAGTATTTTGTGTTTATAGTAAAATTACAACCCAAATAATTCGTAAGATTGGTTACTTGTTCCAAAGATTTGTTGTCTATTATGACTTTTGATCTTATATGTTCATTTCATTGCCTGTATTTTCATTTTTTTTTTCTTTTGACTTTTAAAAATTATATTTTTGGTGCATGCCTGATTAAGTTGATGTAAAGACTGCTGTAAATTAATTTTCATTTTCTTGAATAATAAACCCCATTATCAGCATACATTAAAACGTTTAATATTATAAAACGGTTCATTCCTACACCTATATTAATATTTCTTTTCCAATTTTGGGTGATGTCAATAAATAAACTAAAAAGTGTAGGTGATAAACTACACCCTTTTATTAAACATCTACCATATTACTTTCTTTAATTATTACTAACCCAGGACTTGTAAAATATCACCAATGTTTTTATGTTATTGCATTCCTGTTTGAATCAATGATTTACTATTTCCTGCTCTACTATTATGTAGTTTGTACAACTCTCTTCTCATTATCATAAAAGAGAACCTGATGGCAATGTTACAAAAATATGTTTTTGATGTCAGCCCATACTTACAGATCACAGAAGTTTAACTTTGTTTTTAAAATCATGGATAATTTTTTTTTTCGTTCCATATTGCTGAATTTCCCTAGGGCAAGGAAATTATAATTATGTTTGTTGCCAATGACACCTGTGCCCTTAAGTTATTTTATAAACTAATATATATTTTTCCCAAAGCGTTTTCACATTAAAAGTTTTTTTTTTTATTTTAGTTAGAACTTTAATAAAAATATTATTTTAAATTAACAAGACTCGCGCTTGAATAGAAAATCATTGATCTGTACTCAGGCATTATTATTTTAAAAAAATTACTATTTTAGCGAACCTAATTAACAGGATTATATTATGTCAATTATAAAAAAAACATACCCTATATAACACAGTCGTCCTCAATTATAATATTTTTTTGTTATAATCTTAGTTATATTTTTTAAAATTCAAAGCATTTCGAAGTCATGCTTCATCTTCAGGAATTTAATTGATACTGAAATTATTTATATATTTTGTATAAAGGGCTTTGGTTGTTAGGGTGTGTTTTCATCATCATCATCATCATCTACTGTCACAGTTTACACCATTTCTGATCTGTTCCGGCTCCATATTATAGTTGCTCCATTTTTTAAATGGTCGTCCACGACTTCATCATCATCATCATCATCATCATAGTACATTCACGAATTTAGGCCATTTGTTGACCTTGTTCGGCCTCAAGAGAAACACCGTCCAGAAGTCTTTTGAGTGGACGTCCTGCAGGTTGATAACATTTGTTTGTGGTATCCTGTGATCTTCCATTCGATGAGCATCCATCTTGACTTATAATCATAAATTTTGTTTTCTAAAGGTTCCATGTGTAAATTCTTCTAAGATGTCTTCATTTTTTTGTGATCTAGTAGTGTGTATCCTGCAGTCCTCCGAAGGTACCTCATTTCAGATGATCTAAGTCTCTGTATATCCTTCTGTTTCAACGTCCATACTTCGTTGCGCTTATACTCGTAGTAAAATTTTATGTCCTATATATTAATTTTCATTTAAAACATTTTTATTTTGTACTTCCTTGATAATTTCAATTTCTTCCAAAATATTAATTGTATTAACCCTTAAATTGGCAAAACAGTAATTTTTCGTATCAGTTATTTAAATGTGGCGGACCGCACTGAAAACGAAGTTATTCATAACTTTGTTTTAAAGTAATTTATATTGTGTAATTCACATTTCAGTAATTTCTTATCGTTAGATTTCTTCTGCTTTATTAAAACTATTTGATGAATTAAAACAATTGATGTATCCTATTGGATACATTGCGAATTTACGAGTTAAAAATTAGCGGGACCCGCGACAAAATGGTTATTGTGAGTTACCCGTAAAAGATAGACACAGGCTACATGCTGTCGCGGACTTTTTTGTAAATGTTTTTGAGGTATTGAATTCTGTGTATATTAATTTGGTGTATGTGTTATAGTTTAGGCAGCGAAAGCCATTTAAACGTTCAAAATGCGAGTATTTTTAGTGCACTAATGCAAGCTTTTTTTAGTTCCGACCACATAGTATGTACGGTAATATGCTATATGCTTTAATTGTCTCACAAAAATTATCCAAATGATTTAAAAAAAAAACATTAAAATCGGGAACGTAGTTTTTGAGTCCATAAAGGACAGACTGACTCAAATACATTTTTTATATATAATGATGTAAAGAAAACCAGAGGGAAAACACCCAGTTGGTAGACCAAGAATGGGGTGCGAGAATAACATTAACAATGATTTGAGGGAAGTATATTATATAGGGAATGATTGGAATACTTCAGCTCAATATAGGGATGTATGGAGAGCTTATGTCCGCTGTGATCTCGAGGTGAGCGTGCTGCCTTGTCACACGGCGGACCCGAGTTCGATTCCCGGTCGGGACGGGCTCCTGGGTGAGGTTTTTTTCGAGGGTTTTCCTCACCTATAAGACAAATATCAGGAAGCTTAGGGCCCAACAGTCCCCGAAAATCATCCAGCTATCATCATCATCATCATCATCCTTCAGTGGAGTGGAAAGCAATGGGAAGCTACACACTTATAATTCTCTAGTAAAGCTGCAAAGCATAGCATGAAAATGCTATGATTGCAGTGAAAAACCTGCCCTCGGGCAGATTTACTATGGGTGGATTAAAATATAAAATTATGATATATATATATATATATATGTATATATATTTGAAAGAAGAATAACTGATGGAAGAAGAATCATTGGTATGTTGAATTCAGTGCTTTGGAATAGAAATATACTATACAGAACGAAGAAGAAAAACTATATTTCAATTTCTGTTACAAAGCATTTTACTATATGGGTCCGAAACCTGGACAGTAAGTAGAAAACAAGCCAACGAGCTGTTAGCAGTAGACATGGATTTTTGGAGGCGATCGACAAGAATTTCAATAAGGGATTAGGTTAGAAATGCACAATAAGGGAAATTATGCAAGTTGAAAAAAACATAGTAGGTAAAATAAAAAAAAAAACGTTTGAAATGATATGGACACCTCATAAGAATGGAACAAGAGAGAATACCAAAGAAGATCCTTAATTGGAAAGCTAATGGAAGAAGTGGAAGAGGCAGGCCTAGAGTATGATGGATGGATGGATGGAGTGAAGGGAAGTATGGAAGCTAGAGATTTGAGGGAAGAGAAGATGCTTTAGACAGGAACATCTGGCGACAAATCACTTGAGGTTGAAGGAGAAACACTGTATTGTGGAATATTCCTAAATAATATGTATATATATTCGACACAGTCAAGAGATCAAAACTCTTAAATATATTGGAAGACAGAAATATACCAAATTTACTTCGGCAGAACATACAAAATATTTACAAAGACAACACCATAAAGATTAAATTAAATAACAGATTTTCTGAAGAAGGAATTATAAATCGTGGTGTGAGACAAGGCTGCCCCCTATCCCCAACACTCTTTGCAATTTATATCAATGAAGTAATATGTTGCTGGAACAAAACATATAAATTTGGAATAAGAATATCAGAAAATAGAAAATTAAACACCCTATTGTTTGCAGATGACCAAATAATAATAGCAAATTCCGAAGATAATCTACAGAAAGGTCTGTATGAACTTAACAAAATTACAGAAGAATATGGATTAAAGATATCTACAGAAAAAACAAAAATTATGGCATTTCAAGGTGTAGATCCTGTCAGACGTAAAATTGTACTGGACAATAAAATTTTGGAGCAGGTGAATAATTTTACATATCTAGGATGCAATATCTCATATGAAGAAGAAAAGGATGTAAATGCAAAAATATCTAAATTTTTAAGAATTTTAGGGTTAATAAATTCTATCTTCAAGCCACAGTTAGTCCAAAAGCATTCAAGACTGAAAGTGTATAAAACACTGGCTCTTCCAACTCTTTTGTATGGTAGCGAAGTATGGACGTTGAAACAGAAGGATATACAGAGACTTAGATCTGCTGAAATGAGATATCTTCGGAGGACTGCAGGATACACACTACTAGATCACAAAAAAAATGAAGACATCTTAGAAGAATTACACATGGAATCTTTAGAAAACAAAATTTCTGATTATAAGTCAAGATGGATACAACATGTTCATCGAATGGAAGATCACAGAATACCCAAACTAATGTTAAGATATCAACCTGCAGGAAGAAGAAGACCAGGACGTCCACTCAAAAGACTTCTGGATGGTGTTTCTCTTGAGGCCGAAACAGGTCAACAAATGGCCTAAATTCGTGAATGTACTATGATATGATGATATGATATGTATATATATATCTTCTTCTTCTTCTTCTATGTCTTCTTCCTTTCATGTGATAGACCTATTGGTCTGTTACGGTTTCAATCCAACGTTTGAAGGATCTGCCCAAAGATCTCTTGCCTGGTGGCTGGTAATTTAAAATTTGACGTGGTATTCTTGTTCTGCTCATTCTTCTTACGTGAGATTTCCACTTGTTCCTGTATTTTTGTACATATTCCGTGACTGATTCTATTTGTAATACTTTGAGAATCTCAGAATTCCTTTTATGATCTGTTCTTGAGTAACCTGCAGTACTTCTCATAAATTTCATTTCTGCCGCGATTAGTCTTTGTTCATCTACACTGCGAATTGTCCAGGCCTCACTGCCGTAACATAATATGGGTCTGGCCAGTATTTTGTAAATTCTAGTTCGTGTGTGTTGCTGTACTGTGTTTGGTTTGAAAATATTATTTATAATTCCTGTTACTCTGTTAAATTTTATAATTTTTTGACTAAAATCATTTTCCTCTTTGTATGTAACTTGATATCCGAGATAGTAAATGTGTTGGTTTGTTCTAATATCTTATTATTAATAATAATTTTACTGCGAACTGGGTCTTTTCCTAGGAAAGCCATGACTTCAGATTTTTCTGTTGAGATTTCCACGTTGCAGTTTATTGCAATTTTGTGCAAAGAGTGGACTAAACGTTGTAGGTCATCTTCTGAATTAGCTATAAACACAATGTCATCTGCAAATAATAGGGTGTATAAATTATATAATCTATTAAGTGGTATACTGCCATGTGGTTGTGTTGTAGCCTCAGTTCTTTAATAATTGAGTTCATGTATATTATGAAGAGCATTGGTGAAAGATCACATCCTTGTCTAACTCCTTGATTAATTGGTCTCGATTCAGAGATTTCATTTTCAATCTTAACTTGGACGGCTGGTGGTAAAAACATATTAGCATTTATTTATGAGTAGCAGCGCGACGCCGGGTATTAGCTAGTAATGTATTAATGTATATATATATATATATATATATATATATATGTGTGTGTGTGTGTGTGTGTGTGTGTGTGTGTGTGTGCACTGTTCGGTAAATCTGCTTATCCAGATATTCTTGGCATCAATGAAAGACATAAATGGTTATTGCGAGTTATCCGTAGAAGATAAACATATGTTGTCGGGACATTGTTGTAGAGTTTTTTGAGACGTTCAATTCTGTGTAAATTAATTTGGTGTATTTGTTATGGTTTAGGCAGCGTAAGCCATTTAAGCGTCAAAATATGGACTTTATTTCACGTTTTTCACTACAAAGGGTGATTTTTAGGGGTGAAGGGGTTGAGTATACAACTCCCTTTAGCCTATGTTCATCCCGGGAATCTCCTGAACATTTTTCAAAAAGCCCCATCTGGATGGACAGTACGGCAAAGAACGCTTGTCCGGGAATCGACTTATCCCTATCTTCTTGGCAACAATGAAAAAACAAAAATGGTTATTGTGAGTTATCCGTAAAAGATAAATGTATTCTGTCGGGGACTTTTTTGTGGAATTGTTTGAGAAATTCAATTATGTGTACATTGGCATCAATGGCATCAAAGAAATACAAAAATGGTTATTGTGAGTTATCTGTAAAAGATAAATATATGCTGTCGGGGACTTTTTTGTAAAGGTTTTTTTGAGATATTCAATTCTGTGTACATTAATTTGGTGTATTTGTTATGGTTTAGGCAGCGTAAGCCATTTAAGCTTCAAAATAGGGACTTTATTTCACGTTTTCCACTACGAAGGGTGATTATTAGGGGTGAAGGGGTTGAATATCACAAGTATCTTATAGCCTATGTTCATCCCGGAAATCGGCTGAACATTCTGCAAAAACCCCTATCAAAATCGGATCAACGGAATGGATGCACATAGAATACGAATAAACAAACAAACAAACAAATATACAAACAAACAAACATTGATTTTTATATATAAGATAAATCAGATTTTAACATCCTTTCCCGATCAGGTCGGTCACTCTAAGGCCCGAATGACGTGGAACACGTAAAAAATACCCACAAAGGGAGTTATTGGTAAAGAAGGAAATAATGAATTTCTGCTAGCTTTATGTAGGGCATATAGTTAAAAGGTCTTCTGATTGATAATTCCCTTCAATCGGAGAAAACAGATTTTACAAATCAACCCCATTTTGTATATTTGAAAACGACGAAATCTTGATAATAGAAACGTTAGCGTTTTACATAAAATGAAACCCTGGAAAATCACATATGCATCGATTCTGTAACGAGGTTTTTCATTAGATGCCCCTTCTGTTCAATTCATTAAGAATGGGAATTGGAAGTGGACAGTCCGCACGGGACAAGAATACCAAAACAATCAATGACAGAGTTTGAATCTCATCGCTGGCCTACTAACAGCGTTAGCAGTATTCCACTACAGAAGCCACCATTCAGAGGAAATCTGGCTTCTCTAACTTTCCCTCTCTCTGGAATCTGATATAAACCCTTGTACAGTGAAACAACACAACTACATCCTTTCGATCATGATTATCTGTGATTGTATTTCTAGGGATTCAAAGCAAGAAGAAAGATATTTCTTGGAACCTGGTGCTATCACAGGGCAAAAATATCACCTTCAAGTGCAATGTCTATTATAATAATAGAAATAATAATAATAATAATAATAATAATAATAATAATAATAATAATAATAATAATTCAGACAGCAGAAATGAGAATCCTACGGACTGTGAAAAGTACATATTAGAAATGAGAATATTAGAGAGGAACTAAAAGTGCAACCACTTCTTAAACAAATAGAAGAACACAGGAACAATTGGATAAAACATCTGCAAAGAATGACAGAGGATTGGATACTAAAGATGGTACTGATGAATAATCCTGGAGGACGAAGATCCATAGGAAGACCAAGAAAGCGCTGGGCTGAACAAAAATGTGAGATCGGAACAGGCAAAGATCTAATTAGTGAAGTCGATGATGATAATAATAGTAATAATAATAGCAATAATAGTAATAGTAGCAGAAAAGTAATAGTATAGTAGGCCTAGTATTAAATATTAATATTAATAGTAATAGTAGTAGTAGTAATAGTAATAATAATAATAATAATAATAATAATAATAATAATAATAGTAATAATAATAATAATAATAATAATAATAATAATAATAATAATTGTGATTATTTTTTGCAAATGCCCCAGGTTGTCTTTCGACACTCCTGATGTTCTCTTCTGGCATGGCGTACTTGTAACCCATTTCTGAGGTTGGGGTGCCTGGAGGGCGGGGTTACGTTGCCCCGATGATATGACGGGTGATGATGATGATGATGATAGTGTTGCGCCAGGAGAGTCCCTAATCCTAAGCTTAATCTAATAATAATATGGATGATGATGATTGCGATGGCCATATGATTTCGGGGACCGTTTGGGCCTTAAAGTTTTCCCGGCATTTGTCTTACAGGTGAGGAAAAACCCCGATAAAAACCTCAACCAGAAAAACTGCCCCGACCGGAAATCGAACCCGGGCCCGCTGCGTGACAAGGCAGCACGCTACTTCGAGACCACAGCGGTGGACTAATTGTCATTATTATTATTATTATTATTATTATTATTATTATTATTATTATTATTATTATTATTATTATTAATATTAATTATTATTATTATTATTATTATTATTATCATCATCATCATCATCATCATTAATACCACATGTATAATGATTTATAATCATAATGGTTTATTTTATCTGGTGGAGTTAAGACCGGAAGGTCTTCTATTCCACTTCACTAAGGTTAATTAATACAGATATTAACATACGGAAATGAAAATTGGATATTAAAATATATTTGGAAAAGGAAGATAGAAACTGCAGAAGTGCGTTTCTTAAGAAGGATAGTAGGACACACATTAAGAGGTGACATCCGCAATGCCGACATTAGATAACAATTACAAATATATGAATTCTCAAATAAATTGACAGACAATAAATTAAAATGGTTCAAAATATAAATCGAATGTCTATCAAAACAGGGTTTACAATATATTACAAGAGATAAATGCTCCGTTGTACGCCTCATGTACATATGGAGGGATATGTTTTGAGTTGGCATAGCCTTTTAGCCTAACTTTGATGTTGAAGAAGAGTAACAATTATTTATAGTCGAATTTTTAACACATAATTATGTCGATACAATATACAGCTGATAAGTATAAAATAATAATAATAATAATAATAATAATAAACAATAACCTGTACTCACTTACTTACTCACTGGCACTATCGAACCCATAGGTTCATGGCCGCGCGTACATAAGCTCTCCATACATCCCTATCCTGAGCCAATGGCTTTCCAATCATTCCCTATATAATCTACTTCCCTCAAATCATAGTTAATGTTGTTCTCCCACCTCATTCTTGGTCTACCAACTGGACGTTTTCCTTCTGGCTTTCCTACAAGAAGTTTCCATGCACGTCTTTCATTCCCCATACGCGCAACATGTCCTGCCCATCGCAGTATATGAGACTTAACTGTTCTTATTATATCTGGCTTCCTATAAAGACCATGTAGTTCATTGTTATGTAGTCTTCTCCATTCACCTGTCTGTTCATCTCTCTTTGGTCCAAAAATTTTCCTAAGAACTTTATTCTCAAATACTCGCAATCTCCTTTCCTCCCTTAAAGTAAGAGTCCATGTTTCGCACCCATATAATATAACTGGTAGAATAATAGTTTTATATATTTTCAGTTTAACGTTTTTTGAAAGGAGTTGGGACATCAAAAGTCTCTGCAATGCATAATAGCACGCATTTCCAGAATTGAGCCTATAGATTATTGTTCCTAGGTATTTGAATTCAGCCACTTCCTCAAAATTTCCCTCATTTGTCATTAGCTGTCCATTTCCATTATATACTGAATTTCTACGTGTGACCATATATTTAGTTTTACTGATATTTACTTCCAGTCCTAATTTCTTAGTGTTACTCAATAGTGTGTGCGTGTTGTCCTTCAGTATCTCCTCGCTATCGGCCTGTAGTACTATATCATCAGCATAAACTAACAGCTTATTAATACCATTCAGTTGTAAGCCTTCCTCATTCTCTAAAGATTTAATGGCATGCTCTAGTACAAAATTAAATAGTAGAGGAGATAGTGCAGCTCCTTGCTTCAACCCATTCTGGATTTCAAAAGTGTTTGAAAACTGTTTGCCTACACGCACCCTACTCTTTGAGCCATTTAGACACATTCAACAATAACCTGTAACTTGATTAAATTTTTCACTTAAAAATGAAAGTGCAAAATGTCATATTATAATAAATATATACCTGTGCTGAAAGTACTTTGGAGTTTGTACACAAATGATTAACCAACTCACTGGAACTACCGAACCCGTAGGTTCGTGGCCGCACGTATATAATCTCTCCATAGTCCTTAAAACGAGTTAATGTTTTCCAATCATTCCCTGTATAATATACTTCCCTCAAATCATGATTAATGTTATTCTATCAACTCATTCTTGGTCTACAAACTGGGCGTTTACTCTCTGCTTTTCCTACAAAAAGCTTCCATGCACCTCTTTTTTTTTATTTAGATTTATTTAGCCTGGTGGAGTTAAGGCCATGTGGCCTTCTCTTCCACTCACCAGGACAAACATATATTACATAAGAATATAACAATCTGAATTAACTCTAATATTAAACACTAAGTAAAAATTTGATCAAAAGATAATATCTAATATACATATTACGATCCATAATACAACCAGTTAATATTAGTTAAAATTAAGACTAAAACTAATAATAAAATGTATACAAGCAAGACATATTAAATTGTCCCTGTCTAGTGTATATAAAAAACAGGAAAATAATGAGATATAGAAAACTAATTTTACGATTATACAATATTTAAAACAAAACAAATAAAAATATTTGTTATTCTTAATATTATTTACATAAATAATTAAATATATTAATATTGCTAAAAGAATACTATCAGTGAGGTGTATAAGTTAGTTTATTATTAAATAATTCTTTAGTTTGTTTTTGAAGGATGTTATAGTTTGACAGTCTCTGACATAGGGTGGAAGGGAATTCTATGTTTTGGTAAGTGACACCGTAAAAGTTAATGAATAATATACAGTGTGATGAGGCGGGATATAAAGGACAATGTGCTGATGGGATCGAGTGTCAAGATTATGTGTGTCGGATAGTCTGATGAAGCGGCGTGATAAATAATTAGGCGATGATGTGTGAAGTATTTTATAGAGAAGGGATAGGGAATGGACAGTTCTACGATCTCTTAGACGAAACCACGATAATTGTTCCAGGGACGGTGTAACATGGTCAAATTTGCGAATACCACAAATAAAACGTACGCAAGAATTATGAACACGTTGAAGTCTTTGAGTAGAAATAATATTTAAGTCTGTAAAAAGAGTGTCACAATAATCAAAATGGGGCATTGCAAATGTTTCTACTAACATTTTCCTAAGGGCGAATGGCAAACAATTTCGTACACGATTTAATGGATGTATTATTGAGAAGACTGTTTTGCATGTATGGTTTATTTGTGTATTCCAATTTAAGTTTTTGTCAATAAATACTCCTAGAATTTTTACTGTCTCACTATAAGGGATTTGAACTCCGTTTAGTGACACATGCGAAACTGTGTTCAGGTTAATTGTAGATAATAGTCTCTGATGACCCATAATGATTGATTGTGACTTTTATTCCCCATTCGTGTCACATGCCCTGCCCATCGCAGTCTATGAGACTTAACTGTTCTTATTATATCTGGCTTCCTGTGTAGAATATGCATTTCACTGTTGTCTTTTCCATTCACCTTTCGGTCCATCTCTCTAACAACTTTATTCTCAAATACTCGTAATTTGATTTCCTCTCTTAAAGTAAGAGTCCATGTTTCGCATCTATATAATATAACTGGGAGAATAACCATATTACTACAAATCGTAATGAAAAACAAAAATCTATTTATTATTGTAAAAGGTAAAGTGATCCAGCTTTAGTTTTTATGAGGCCTTGAGCAGTAGGAGGTTAAAGCTCCCAACTTTCTACAAAACAGCACAATATGTCAGTCGGGTTATCAGCCCTGCGTGACGTTCGCCTTAACCTTCAGAATATACATATAATTGTTATCAGAAAAAATAAGTGGATACAGAAATAACTTAAATATGTGATATAAACATAGGTCTATGCATTTTAATGGAAGACTATAATTTTGTAGCCAGGCTGAATAATATATAATGTCACATACCAATATGGCAACTACTTCCGAAATCGTTGGGAAAAAACTACATAAATAACAATGAATATTATATTTATTTTAATACTTATAAATTGATTTAGAATATATGAAGATTTAGAATATATGACTAGAAAATTAATAGAAGAATATGAAAAATGGGAATTAAATTTGAACATGAAAAAATCAAAATATGTATCAATTGGTGAACCAGAACTTAATTTAATTTTGCAGTCTGGAGAAACAATAAAATCTTGTAGTGAGATCACATATTTAGGAATTAAAATAAATAAAAATTGGAGTTATGAAGAGGAAATAAGAAATAGAAATACTTACTTACTCACTGGCACTATCGAACCCGTAGGTTCATGGCCGCGCGGACATAAGCTCTCCATACATCCCTATCCTGAGCCAATGCTTTCCAATCATTCCCTGTATAATCTACTTCCCTCAAATCATAGTTAATGTTGTTCTCCACCTCATTCTTGGTCTACCAACTGGGCGTTTTCCTTCTGGCTTTCCTACAAGAAGTTTCCATGCACGTCTTTCATTCCCCATACGCGCAACATGTCCTGCCCATCGCAGTCTATGAGACTTAACTGTTCTTATTATATCTGGCTTCCTATAAAGACCATGTAGTTCATTGTTATGTAGTCTTCTCCATTCACCTGTCTGTTCATCTCTCTTTGGTCCAAAAATTTTCCTAACAACTTTATTCTCAAATACTCGTAATCTCCTTTCCTCCCTTAAAGCAAGAGTCCATGTTTCGCACCCATATAATATAACTGGTAAGAAATAGAAATAATAAAGGAAAATTTGCGATTGCTTGCCTCAATGGAATATTGTGGGATAAAAATATAAGTAATCAAAATAAAATGAATATATATCATACAATTGTTAAAAGCATCATTACTTATGGAGCAGAATTTTGGCCATTAACAACAAAAAGAAATATGTATATTTTGGCAACAGAAATGGATTTTATACGAAGGACAGCAAGAATTTCAAGAAGAGAAAAAATTAGGAACTCAGTTATAAGGAAGAAAATGAAGATTGAAGACATTATTTTAGATTATATTAAAACTCAGCAATTAAGATGGTACGAACATGTCCAGCGAATGGAAGAGGATCGACTACCAAAATCTGTTTTGGAATGGAAACCTGAGGGAAGACGAGGCAGAGGAAGACCTAAAACCTGCTGGAGTCAGGGAATATGTTTATACATGAAGGAGAAACATCTACAACCAGGAGATTAGATGGACCGACAAAATTGGCTATTAGGAATCGGACGATGTCAAAGACATTAATCAACCGATGATCTACCTACTTATAAATTGACTTCACTGAAATTAATAGGTACATTCTCTTCAATTAAGTTCTTCAATTTAAGGACATAAAATATATGTACCTCACACACACTAACTACATTCATACGAAAAATTTATTAACAGTCATAAAACATCTCATTATTATTCTTCTTTCACCATCTCAATCTCCCGTTATGAAATTTACTATCAATTAAATCAAGAGATTTCGGTAGGTAAAAAACTATTTTCTACGGAAACTTTGAAATATTGCTCATACATTCTCTATTTTATGAGTGTCATTACTGATAAATAATAATTTTTTGTACGTACAATTTAAGTATGATAGTTATGTTTTAATGATGTAAAATTATGTCCTTATATAGGCCTATCTCATCCTATTATTTGAATAGAAAATAACGCTTTATGGACTTAATTCAGCGAATTTTAATTAAATACTATTATTGTTCATTATGTTTATTATTATTATTTATTATTATCATTATTTATTATTATTATTATATTATTATTATTATTATTATTATTATTATTATTATTATTATTATTATTATTATTATTATTATTTAAAAGAAAACAGTCTTTGGGCAGACCCTTCAAACGTTGGATTGAGACCGTAACAGACCACTAGGTCTATCACATGAAAGGAAGAAGAAGAAGAAGAAGAAGAGAAGAAACGGGCATAGCACATTCTCCTCCTTGACCTAATGTTTTCATGTTGATCCATAATGTAATTTCAGGTTTTTTGTGGTAGTGTTGATAACCTGAAATCACAGACTATCTCACTCTCTCCTCCCCCCCCTCCCCTCTGTCTCACTCTTTTCTCTCATCATCAATAATATTTTATGTAAAAAAGTAAAGTGATACCACTATAGGAGTTAGGAGGCATTTGGGAATGTAGCAAGTTAAGACTCCCACTTTTTGTAGACAATCGAATTGGCACCTAATGTCAGCCGGGTTGTCAACCCTGGATGACGGCCGCGTTTACTCCAGAACAAGTGCGTCTGATACTCATTCCCGTTAGAGGCTGAGGGGATCCCAGGAACTGGTACTGCCAGAAATTTGAGCCAGTTTAAAAATCCTGACCCCACTGTGACTCGAATCTTGACCTTCTGACTTGTTGTCTATTGCCATTGCTAACTACGCTACTTCGAGCACCTTTATATATATATATATATATATATATATATATATATACACGTTATAATTAAATTTTTGACATTGAGCAATGCAAGCTTAATATGACATGATAAGAAAAATAAATTCCTGGACGGGATTCGAACCCGGAACTCTGGGTCGTCTTACTCCAGCGTGTTATCCATTACACCACCCGGCGAATCCAATTCAAACACTTATTTTCCTTATTTATATATATATATATATATATATATATATTGTTATCCATTACCATACCAGGTGAATCCAATTAAAACAATTGGATTCGCCTGGTGGTGTAATGGATAACACGCTGGGGTACCGACCCAGAGTTCCGAGTTCGAATCCCGTTCAGGCATTTATTTTTTCTTATCATGTCATGTATATATATATATATATATATATGGTATATATCTTTAATCATCAATTGATATAGCAACTGTATATCTGAAGATCTTAGAATGAAGAACCGAGATATTGAAATATCTCAAAAATAAATAAAAGACCTAATTTAATTAAATTCTTCTTTCATTGAAAATAAAATAACAGTCGTCGGTTTGTACTCAACATCGTTCTATTTGGACAGAAATGTTGGCGGAACTGGGCGCAGGTATAACAGAGAGTAAATATTGAATTAAAGGGGACAAAATGCTCACTTATGAAACTTTATTATTAATCCTGCTAGAAAAAGTGAGAGATAGAGAGAATAATGAACTGATAGAGAGACACGCCCATTGTCCAAATAAAATAATATACTTCTTTTTATTTTGTGAACCCAGAATAGGCTTCAATGAATAGAACTCCGAGTTAAACATAATCACGATTCTCAATGGCTGTATTTATGGGTGTAACACAAACTCTCTCAGGATCGGTTTCACCAACAGAGGTAACTGTATTACGCCAGTTTTCCCCGTGTATAACTGTCGTAATACAGTTGCCTCTGTTGGTGAAACCGACCCTTAGACCTACATTAATAAATATACTCAACTCGTTTCCAACTCAGGGTCGGGTCGAGGGATGAAACGCGATGAAGTTCCTTATATAGAGGTATGTGAATGTTAAGGGTGCCGTCCGACCATCACAGGGGCAGATGAACGAAATGGAACGAGATAGATAAGTATGGAGAAATTTTGGGAGGGGAAAACGGGAGAATGGAAAATTATAATGAACAAAGGCCTTGGATTGAACAATAACTCAAGTATTAATAACTTAATTTTCGCCGATGATTTAGTCTTACTACACCATGATGAAGATCTGTTACAATTGGCTGCTTACAAACTAAATGCAATATGTAGCTATTATAATTTTAAAATTTCAATAAGTAAAACAAAAGTAATGACGTTTTGTGGAAGAAATACTCTGCGTACAAAAATAGTAATTAGAGACGAAATTATTGAACAAGTATCCCACTTTAAATATTTAGGATGTAACCTCAGCTATGGGTATGATAAAGATATTGAACACAGAACACATCATTTTCAAGCTATTTGTGGTACAATAAATAGAACATTTAATAATAAAGCCCATAAACAAACAAAATTAAAATTTTGTAAAACAATGGCTGTCCCTGTCCTTTTGTATGGGAGTGAATCTTGGATTACCACTACCAAACAAGAAAGTAAAATCCAAGCAGCCAAGATGAAATTTTTAAGAAGAGTAAAAAGGCTGCACTAGAATGGAGCAGACAAGAAACGAGGATATCCGTGAAGAACTGCAGATCTACTCCATAAAAGGAAATATATTTAACAACAAGATACAGTGGAAAGAACATGTAGAAAGAATGGAAGAAAGTAGATTACTAAATAAAATCTTCCATTATTTTCCAAGAGGAAGAGGAAGAGAGATGGTCCTAGATCTATTAGTGAAGACGGAACAGGCAACTCTTGCCTAAACCAGGAAGTGAAGAAGAAGAAGAAGAAGAAAAGAAAACGGGGGAAACCCCCAGAAAACCTGCCCAAGCTCCGTTTCGTCCACCACAAAATCCACATGGAGTGACCGAGACTCGATCTCGGAATCTCAGTGGTGAGAGACGAGCGTCACGGAGCTGCCTAAATACATGTTTACAGCAGAGATTATCTATATACTGTACTAATTATAAAGGATTTAAATGCATTAAAAGTTGCAGTGAATAAATAATATTTCTACTTTGACGTCCGCATTAGTAGATTTAAATATGGAGGAATAATCGCACTAAATCAATAAAGCGTCTATAACAGGCGAATTTCATATAGGCCTACAAACATCATTTTATATGACTATTTAACTCATGCCCCAAATGGCAATCAATGACCAATTACATTTCAATGAATTTTGATTATTACCAATCACAGTCGTGTTTCACCTCGATTTCATTACTTTCATTTTATCGCTTTCAGTTTATCAAGTGGCTTCCAGATTGTATATATAGTGCACGAATATAAACTGATTCTGCTTGCGAGATATAATAGAAAAACATTCGTAGCAATTGATTATAGTCTACCATAAACAAAAAGGAAACCACTGTTTGCACTTTCTTAAACATATTATTTCCCAGGAATTAACGTTACAGAAAAATATAATTGACATATTTACAACATAGGACAACAGAAATTAATTAATAACCTGTAATGATGTGTTTTATTTTTTTCCACTAGGGTGCATTCTTACAATATTGCGATTTTATTTAGCAATAAATATGATCTGGCTGCAGTGATGAACAAATGAAACATAACATTTGTCGTTTGTTTTCAAACACTGCCGTTTACAGTAAATATATAAATATTTTAAAATTACTATATTTAAATAATGATTTGTGAGTAAACAGCTTAATTGTATTCGTTAAATAGTCCTAACAAATGCCACTCTTGATTTCCAAATTCTCTAGATAAATTGGAAATCACTTGTGGTATTACTTATGATGAAATAATAATAGTAATAATAATAATAATAATAATAATAATAAAAATAGTAATGGTAATAATAATATTAACAATAATATAATAAAAATGATCATAAATTAAATGAGAAACACCAATTAATACATGTATCTTATATGGGGTACCAATGAAGCCAAGGTTAGAGCAAATATAAGTTAATATTTCTTTTGAAATATACTAACGTCCGACTGCCCCTGGTTTCCTGTGGTAGGGAAATACAAGTGAGAGGAATTCCTGTTAAGATATGAAAACAAGCTAAAAGTATTAAATAATATCGAAAGACGAATATTGAGGAACTCTATAATTTATATCGCTGTTCCAATATTTTATGTGTTATTAAATCTGGTATAGAAGTGGTGGTCTTTTACTTTAAGCGAAGAGAAAATAATATGAGTATTTGCTAACAATTTCTTGGGAATATGTTTCGATCAAAGAGAAAGACCAGACAGGTGAATAGAGAAGACTACATTACAGGGAGCTTCATTATCTTTATGGGAAACCAAATGTAATATTAATAGTTAATTCTCGTAGGAAAACCAGAAGATAAGCGCCCAGTAGGTAGGCAAAAAACGAGATACAGTTAGTGCAGGAAGTATTGATACACGTAAAAATATTACAGAGATATATAAATAATTTAATTATTTCTTCACTGTATGCAAAAAGAAAATCGTACACCTTTCAATTGCACTCTATGAAGTTAAATACACGCAGTTTCCTCTGTTTTGTTATAACAATTAACGAGTAAAAATGATTTATACACGAACAACAAAAATTAACAAACAAAAAGTATTGATACATTCTCATATTATGGCTGCTTTGAGTCTTTAATTTTTGAGTCCAATACTTAGTTGGGAGCCCCTTTGATTCCAAGATGGCTTGAAGACGGTGTGGCATCTCTCCATTATTCTTCCTAACCATTTACCTGGTCTTGCTTCTTGGAAACCTGCTTCGAACGAGTTCTCCTTTTAAGATGTTCCCATAATTTCTCAATAGGGTTTATGTCCGGAGACTGATGGAGGCATTTCCATGTACTTTGGTGTGTTATACAAAAATATATAAACGCCTATTGAAAGCTGTGTGATTGGGATCATTATCTTGCATAAATAAAAATCTCTTCTAATCCCCACTTTCTCTGCAGATGTATGAAGATTGCTCTTTAGTATGGTTGTATACTTTTTGTGACCCTTCGTACCATCAATAAAATGCAAGGTCCCGGCTCCAGAGGTACTCATTTATCCCCATACTAATAAAGAACCACCACTATGATTCACAGTAAGTTGGAGATTTTGTTTTTGTAGCACTCTATTTTAATTTTTCCAGACTCTTCTTCTTCCATCTGAACAGGAAATGTTGAATTTAGGCTTGTCAGTAAAAATTATTTTTTACAAAATTATTTGGGGGTGTTTATATGTGTTTTAGCGAAGTTCAATTTTTCTTTCAATTTTCTCCACTTTTATAAAGCATTTTCTACGGACTGTTTTCCCATATGTTTCGTTAGCCCAGAGACAGTTACGATCATTGCTAGCAGATATACTAATATTAAATTAATTTTTGATACTATCTGTTTTTGTTTTACTTTTCTCAGTAATACTTTTTCAACATTAACATACAGTTTTCTAGGAGTCATGATCTGTGGCTATTTTCGAAAGATTTTCGTTCACCAACTCTATCAATTACATGCTTAATACTTGGTCTTGGCCTTTCAATTATTTCACTGGTTTCATTTACCCATTTACAATGATTATGTAAACGAATAATTAATTCCATTTCTTCTACTGTAGTCTTTGTATCTTTGCACCCCACTTCTGTCTGTGTTATTTTTTAAGTGTATCGAAACTTTCTGCATTAACTGTAGGAGAATAATATTAACCATGATAAGAGAAAAGTGAATCCAGGAGATGGCTGCAGAACATTATTTGAAAATAGGAATGCATGAATAGCATATTCAGCTCGCCCATGAACCGATAGAACCAGTGAGTTAGTTAATTAGGAGATTAAAATGGGGAATCAAGTACTTGAATTTCATCCTTCATCACAACTGACTTCCTTTATATAAAATAAGTACGTGAAATAAATAAACAAGGAAAAATTAAATAACCACTAACTGAGTATAATTTATTACGCCTGCAATATCAAATTATATTGATTTTTTTATGTTTTGCGTGTTATCTAATTTTTTTTTTGAAATAGTTAAATGAAGTCAGAATTTCGAGTTACTAAACTCTTGTAAGCATTGCATAATGAAGACGTTTCTAGTTTCAGATGCAGAGACGACGAGAATGAGGCATAGCCTTCAGGCATGAAAATTACATGTTGTGCGACAATGCAAATTCCTTCATTTTACCTAACTTCATTTGCCTTTTAATACAATTACATCGACTTTATAACCCTGATCACTATATGGCAGAACACTGCCTTATACAACATAAAACAAAGTTTGTGAAATACACTGTGCATTAATATACAGTATTCTACTACTTATTATAGCTGAATAGTAATAATAATAATAATAATAATACCATAATACAAATAATACAATAATAGTATAATAATAATAATAATATATGCAGTCTCGTGACGTGGAAACAGGTTTTCGACCTAACTCCTGAAGATTATTATTATTTATTTTATTTTATTTTATTTATTTATATTCAAATTTTCAAGTTTTACACACATTTTTGTGCCTAATGTTTTATTTTCCGTCTCCACTCGTTCCATTCCATGTACTCCATTCCTCTTGTTTTCATTCCAGTTCTCATTTCTTGCATCCATGAGTTTTGAAGTCTGCCTTCCTTTTCTTCTTCCAGGTGTTTTTCTGGGTAACCTTTCTTCTTGCATTCGTCGTACATGCCCATACAAATTGAATTGTTTATATCTTGCACAATATACCTTTGAATATTTAATATTCATTTTATCTTGTATGACTTTAATTATTTTTTTTATTTTGATCATCTTGCGGATCTCCTCAAGAAATACTTTTCCATCAACATAAATAATAATAGTAATAGTAAAACAATATAACAACAACAAAAAACACGGTAAATCTACTAGATTTGGATCTAGTGACCCATCCTATCTCAATTTGAAAATTGTTCTCCCCGTTTCCTCAAAGTTCATTTTCTTCGCATATTACAATTTACAATTAATTTGTCTATTCAATTTCTTGGCATTACACTTCTACTTTAAGGGATGCGATAAGCGTATTATCAAATATCCATCCATAGTAAGTCTGCCCGAAGGCAGGTCCTTCACTGCAATCATAGCATTTTCATACTATGCTTGCAGCTTTACTAGGGAATTGTAGGTGTGGTAGCTTTCCGTTGCTTTCCACACCGGTGAAGGATGATGATGATAATGATAAGGATGATGATGATGGTCATATGATTTCGGGACCGTTTGGGCCTTAAAGTTTTCCTGACATTTGTCTTACAGGTGAGGAAAAACCCCGATAAAACCCTCACCCAGAAAAACTGCCCCGACTGGGGATCGAACCCGGACCCGCTGCGTGACAAGGCAGCACGCTACCTCGAGACCACAGCGGTGGACTTATCATAAGTAATGCCACGAGTGATTTCCAAATTATCGATAAATTCACGACTCACGAAGTGAGGAGTGAATTTATCTAGAGAATTTGGAAATCAAGAGTGGCATTTGTTAGGACTATTTAACGAATAAAATAAAGCTGTTTACTCACAAATCATTATTTAACTACAGTTATTTAAAAATATTTTTATATTTAAAGTAAACGGTGATGTTTGAAAACTAATGAGAAACGATAGGTAGCCTACGCTTCTACTGCTTCTTTTGTTTATCACTGCAACCAGATCATACTATTTATTGCCAAAGGAACGCAATATTGTAAGAATGCTCTCTAGTGGAGAAAAAATGAAACACATCAATCTGTATATTAATTCATTTTTGATGTCGTATACATTTAAGAAAGTGCAAACAGTGGTTTCTTTTTTTGGTGGTATAATCAATTGCTACAAATGTTGACATGTAAGCACTATTATATACAATCTGGTAGCCGTATTGTTATAGGCTCAGTCACTGCAAAATAACGGTCAGACCTGTTCAGAATATTAAAAAGGAGGAGCTTTGCTTAATATATGATAATCCTAACGTTGATAATTATTTCGTGAAACACGTCTCTGATTGGTTGTAATACAGAAATCATTGAAACGTGATTGGTCATTGACTCCCATTTGGGGCATGAGTTAAATAGTCAAATATATTAATTGATAATTGAGCACCACACGCTTTTGATGGTAAAATTATTGTTCTTTACATAACTCTAGTTTTATTCTAGATGTGTTGGAGATGATTTTTTGTTGACCACTTTAATTTTATCCCAAGTTTGTTGGAAATAAAATTATTTTTCATTTTTTAGTTCGGTTTTCTAATAAAGCGTGTTGTTTTAGTTTTATTAAACTATTATTTATGTTTTCCTTTCAATCATGTGCAGTGGTTAACTGATTTATCCCTCACTCTGTAAATTTTGGAAACGGCCATTTTCAGTGTTTACTAGATAGAATAGTGAAGATCTTAAAAACATTAAAAACATATTTTCACGAGAACAACATCAATAGCTTCATCCCTCAACATAATTGTTTCTAAATTAATTTTTATATGCTTTTGTCAGTAGCAGTAATATAAAATGACATTAATAAAAATGTCCCTGTCTACAGTTATTAATTCCCATTAATGAGACATCAATTGCGCGCTTATGTAGATATAAAAATGAAATAAATAATACAATGCATTATACATTTATCTTGCATCGCTGGAGGCTGCATAATTATTCAGTTAAAATGAATAGGTGAAATATTCATTGTGTGCATAATTTGAAATTTATAAAACAGTATTTTTCATTATTAACAAGTAAAATTATAATTACAAAACTCGGAAATCCATATTCATCTGGTTGTGTACGCTATGCGCTTCATGCTAAGATATATAACTCCACTCTAATGCGCCATGAACCCAAATTTCCTCGGGCTCGTTCATCCTGTAATTTGAAACAACAAATGCCAGCTGTTTTATTCACATAATCTCTTTCGAAGAAATATTTAAATAAAAGAATAACATTATTTAGAGTGACAGAATTAAACACGTTTTATTTACATTTATACTTTAATAATAATAACAATAATAATAATAATATTTTTTCAGGATTGCTTTAGTTATATACACAGGTATCCTCAACCAAAATGTATAATATTTTTATCTACACTTCCTGGTCTTGCGTGTCTGCTCCTGTCATATTTCTCTTCTTCATGTTGTCTTGAATTCCTTTTATCCTCATTGGCTTTGGTATACCACGTTTCCCTTTTTCAGGAGGTATCCATTTCAACACTTCTTACTTTGTTAATATTAATAATGATAATATTTTTATTAGGAATATTGCATAATTATCCTTCAACCCAAAGTGATTTGTCGCCAGAGCTTCCAGTCTAAATCATATTCTTCCCTCAAATCTCTAGCTTCCATACTTCTCCTCACTCCAACTATCCAACGTTCTCAAGGTCTGCCTCTTCCACGTCTTCCATTAGCTTTCCAATCAAGAATCTTCTTTGAAATTCCATCTTCTTACATTCTTATGAGGTGTCCATAAAATGTTAAAAGTTTTGCTTGCATTTTTTAAAAAATGTTTCGTACAAATAGAATAATTTCCCTTATTATGCTATTTCTGACTTTATCCCTTCCTGAAACTCTTGTCCATCGCCTCCAAAAATCAATTTTTATTGATAATAGCTTGTTGGTTTGTTTTCTACTTACTGTCCAGGTTCGGATCCATATAATAAAATGCTTTGTAACAGAACTTGGAATATTTGTAGTTTTCTTCATTATAAGCAAACCCTTACAAAATTACGGAATAATATTGAAACTCTCATTGCTTCACCGCTGTTACAACCTGACCAGAACTTTACAGTTTTAAATTGTTCCATATCTCCAACTCTAATTTACCCATTTCAAACAGTACCACCAAATCAAATACCAAAAACATTTCTAGTGAATTGTGATAAACGTTTGAGAAGTGGACTTAAATAAATTTTACATCTTCCGATGGATGTCCCTGATCACATTTTATATACTGAACGTTGGAATAAAGGACTTGGTTTGTTTTTTGCAACGTGGGAAACAAAATTACAGCATATAAACATTTGCCACGTTCTTTATCAAGACAATAATATATTACTACTCTCCGAAACCTAAAAGAGTAAAGTTTACAATGTGTGAGAGACCTTAACATTGAACCTAGTGACATCAATATTAACACTCGAAGTCTTCTACCAGATGCAAGGAAACTCAGGAAACAACTAAGAGACAAAGAAGCAGTTTTCTGGAGTCAACTTCCTCATAAAGGAAAAGGCGTTGTTGTTCTCTACAATGAATATACACCGGCAAATCAATGGTTTCGTGATCTTCAGGGATTGTCTTGTTCCGAATGGAGAGAAGCGATTAAAATGCAAGCCGATGTATCGACGGTGCGTTCTTTGACGGGCAGGTCTATTGGACGATACCCTCTGTAGGGACGTTGTCGCAGAGAGCAGAAAACCCTTGCACACGCTATTGTGGCTTGTCCGTGGGGAGAGAATCGCTGAGGAAACATTCGGGCCCCCCCAAAACCACCACTATTCGAAATATGATGGCAGATGGCCTTGCCAGATTATGGATACACAGTTTATGAGTAAGTTCATGTTGTGGCCACTAATAGAAGTCACAGACGAATAGATGTTATTGCATTTAGACCATTATTCTAAAATTGGTATGATATATTAGGTCCCAAAATCCCGTCTTTTTGAGACTCCATAGTGGCTAACCTGAGAAAATTGACTGTGAAAAGAAAGCCATATATGCGTCATCAACAATTGACTCAATTACCAAGATAAATAACCAATTAGAAGATAGTATAACTGTCACAACAGGAATTTAATGATCGGGCAGCAGGTACTTATACCAAGAATTCTTTTTAGTAGGCCAAATTTTGGAATTCCTTAGATTTGGACAGGGTGTATCTTTCCTAAAATTGACATCGCTGCAATTCAGGGCAGGACCAACTGTTTCTAATTTTACAAAAACATATTTACAAAATTTCAGAATTTATAGTATGTTATACTTCAATTACAATTTGACTCATCTGTAACCCCATGTAATTACAAAATATCTATTAGAAATCAATTAACAACTGAATTGTCTGTTTCACTTTTGTCCTTGACGGCAATCCTTTAATGGGCAAAGTTTGTATATAAATAAAAAAAACATTTATATTCCAAAGCACTGCACTGAGTTCAACATTATCAATGGTTCTTATTCCATCATTTACTCTTCTTTCAATTTATGTAGTTGAATTGTAGTAGTATTAGTCATAATACTGAAAATGATGATTATGATCTTGACACCATTAATATCCATTGTCATTATCATTGACTGAAGAGACCCCAAAATGCTCCGGCATTTTAGAATATATTCCATTCCTCTCCCCTTAGCCGTTTCAACAATGTTCTTTACACAGTTTGGCACCTTCTGTCGTTCCATATCAACTAATAAGTTCCCGGTATCAATTATTTATGTTACTGGTAAAAATCCTATGTTTATAAATAAGAGTATCTAATATTGTTTCGTCTCAGGGAGAGATGGACAGAGAGATGAAAGGAAAAATTACATATCTTTATGGGAAATCAGATATGTAATAAGAATAGTTAAGTCTTGTAGATTGCGATGGTTGTCCGGTTGTCTTCATACTCGACGTTTCGTCTACTGCTGCGGTAGACCTCATCAGGAGATACTGCAGGAGTCTGCAGCCGACTGTTGAGGAGTTCACAGAGAGCACGCAGTATCTCCTGATGAAGTCTACCGCAGCAGTAGACAAACGTCGAGTATGAAGACAACTGGACCACGGCCTATAAGCCCGGAAGACGAACCAAATATGGATGAAGGCGCCGGCCGTGAAAGCCCACAATTATATATAAGAGTATCTAAGTTTTATATGATACTAATTAATATTAATATCATTTAACATTCGTAACAGCTGTTTTAATACATTGTATCTTCTTTAGACCATCGTCGTAATTACAAATACATTTTCTGTTTTATGTGTACACTCAACTAATGTAATAATAATAATAATAATAATAATAATAATAGCTTTATTTTACCTGGCAGAGTTAAGGCCTTAAGGCCTTGTCTACCACTCAACCAGGTTTAAAAAAAATACAAACAAAAAATAGTCTTAAATCTAAATTACAATATATATATATAAACGATTACAAGTTATGAATTCAATACAATTAATATTTATAATGTATTTTGATTTACTCTAAATTTAACGAATTAAATATATAATATGTACAATATATATATATATATAAAAAAACAGGAAAAGATTAATGACATAGTATAAAATTAAATAAATAGAGAAAATTAATTATTAGACAACAGGTAACTGTATAAGCGTGACTTAAAGGTACCAAGTGTGCGGCAACCCCTGATATCTTGAGGAAGGAGATTCCAGGAGCGGGCAGAGGCTACTGTGAAGGAAGTAGAATAGGAGGAAGTGCTATGAAGAGGAATTGTTAGCAGACTGCTATCTTGTGATCTAGTGTCAATATTGTGGTAAGAGGATAAATTCTCAAATCTAGACGCCAGGTAAGTAGGGATGTAGGAATTCAGAAGCTTGAAAAGTAGTGAAAGCGAGTGCAATTTACGTCTGTCAGTAAGACGGAGCCAAGAGAGGTTATTAAAGTGTTCGGAAATATGGTCATAACGGCGGATATTGAAAATGAATCGAACGCAAGCATTATGAACACGCTGCAGTCTCTGCGATAAGTCATAGTTTAGATCATTATATATAATGTCACAATAATCGAAGTGTGGTAACACAAGATTCTGCACAAGGATTTGTTTTAACGAAACTGGGAGAAAATTCTTTAAACGTCTAAGATAATGTAAGATGGAGAAAGTCTTTTTACATATGTGTTTCACTTGTGTTTGCCAGGTTAAATTTGCGTCTAGATGTAGTCCAATTTATGGCATTCGTCTGAAGAAGATACAGTGGATTTAAAAAGGTATTACGAATGTTGAATAAAATGAATATTTATGAAAATCATATAAAATTTCGATAACTATATTTATTAAATAAATAAGCTCTTATTGCATTTTCAGGTTTTTTGTGTTATTCAGTCGGGCTAATTATTATTAGATCTAGTGAATTTTCCAGTACTACGTTCAACAACCCAGCAATTCTGAGAGGGACGACGAATTTCTGCCAGGGTATCTCCCTTAACTTATATCTATCTCATCCGCTCTCAAGGTGATCTTTACATAAACAAACGCCAATTGTATCCTTCCGCCATTCGCGCCACAATTACTGTCTCGTTGACACGGAGCACGTGTGAAGTATATAAGACATGTGATAATTGTGTGGGGTAGATTACAAGAAAGTTAGTTAAATTCTTCACCGAACTTGTGAAATACATTTTAAAGAACTGTATTTGGCCATTAGTCTAAACTTTGCCAGACTTGTGTTTAAAAATGTAGGTGGCGACAAATCAACAGAAGACTCAATATCTTCAGCCATTTAGTTGTCAGAATCGATTGAAGCATGGCTCAAAATATCACCCGTATGTAAAAAAACTATTTTAAGTTGCAGTTATTGATTAGGTGTACATTAGAAGATTTTCTAGAAGTATATTCAGAGGACATAAATATTTTTTATTTAATGGAGTAAACTACTTTTTCGCGTATTTGTTGCTTCTACATCGTACGTCGGTATCCATAACCTATGAAAAAATAGCATGTCACTTGGTTTTGTTTTGATGAGGATCACGTTAAGAGCGGATAGCACGTCTTTCATTCACCATTTCTGCCACATGTTCTGCCCATCACATTCTACGAGACTTAAATATTATTATATCTGGCCTCCCATAAAGACCATGTAGCTCACCGTTAATAAGTTCTCTCCTTTCGCCTGTCTCTTCATCTTTCTTTGGTCCAAACATTTTCCTAAGAACTTTATTCTCAAATACTCACAATCTCCTTTCCTCCCTTAAAGTAAGAGTCCATGTTTCGCATCTATATAATATAACTGGTAGAATAATAGATTTATATATTTTCAGTTTAATTTTTTTTTAAAGGAGTTGGGACATCAACGGTCCCTACAATGCATAATAACACGCACTTCCAGAATTGAGCCTATGTTTAATTTCTTTGTGCATATCATTTATATTGTGATTATTGTTCCTAGATATTTGAATTCAGCCACTTCCTCAAAATTTCCATCATTTCCTGTATCACCATCATCATCCGGTATCATGGCAGATGCCGCCGTCTTCCGGAAACCGAACGCCATTCCTCTCTGTCCATCCATTGATCTTCCTCCAATCCTCTGATATTCATAGCAGCTTGTACCCATTCTATCCAAGTTTTCTTCGGTCTTCCTCTCTTCCTCCTTTCCATTGGGATCCATTCCATAAAAATTTTTGGCAATCTTTGCTCTGGCATTCGTTTGACATGACCATACCACTGCAATCGTTTCTTTTCTATAATGTCTATGATGTCCGGCTCCTCTTGTACACCCATAATTTCCCCTATTTCTTTATTTCGTATTCTATCCATTCTAGATTTTCCAGCTGATGTTCTTAAAACATCCATATCTGTACTTAAAATTCTTTCCATTTCTCTGGTAGGAATTTGCCAGACTTCAGCACCATATGTTAAAATGCTCTGAATTATGGTTTGATATATTTGTAATTTTCTATTTTTGTTGTAATATTTTTGCTCCACCAAACAGAGTTTAAAGCATTTATTGCTTGTTTTGTTTGTGCGATTCTATTTTTAATTTCCACTGTGTTATCGCCTGAATGGTCTAATTTTTTCCTAAATAAGTGCATTCAATACTAGGTTTTAGTTCTTCTCCATTGTTGAAATTTATATTTTCCATTTCTTCTCCTATACACAGATATTTAGTTTTCTCAATGTTTATATAAAGTCCCCATTTTTCATATTCTATTAGTTTTTTAGCCATATATTCTATGTCATCGTGGTCCTGTGCTATTAATACCTGGTCATCTGCAAAATTTAATGAATATACATGTGTATTTTTGATAGGTATGCCCATTTTTTGACATTTTTTCCTTCAGTCTCTTAGTACTCTTTCGAGATAAATTTTATATAGAGTTGGAGATTAATAATATTATATTTATTTTTTTTCTTATATCCTCATTTTTAAATTTATCCAACCTAGTACAACCCATAACAGGTATCAAAAACACAATTTCTGTAGCCTGCAATTTGTTAATATAATTTCGTGTCATGGTCTAAGTTTTTTATTCATATAGTAGAACCGGTATTGCTGTCACCGTAAAGAACACCATTTGAATTTACTTTCTGGCTTTTCTAAGAAATCTTATGTCATTTAATATTTTTTATTAGACATGAATAAGGAAAATTTAACCTCAGAATTTTATATACCTGGTAATATACCGATTATATTAAACAGGTTTTACCTTCGTTAAAGCTAAGTTTAATGTACTGCTTAAAGCCAATGCATGTATTGGCTTTCATCATGCGCTTGAAACATACTTTTCATAAGTAATGCCACGAGCGATTTCCAAATTATCGATAAATTCACGACTCACGAAGTGAGGAGTGAATTTATCTAGAGAATTTGGAAATCAAGAGTGGCATTTGTTAGGACTATTTAACGAATAAAATTAAGCTGTTTACTCACAAATCATTATTTAACTACAGTTATTTTAAAATATTTATATATTTAATGTAAACGGCGATATTTGAAAACAAATGAGAAACGATAGGTACGCTTCATCTGCTTCTTTTGTTTATCACTACAACCAGATCATACTATTTATTGCCAAAGAACGCAATATTGTAAGAATGCTCTCTAGTGGAGAAAAAATGAAACACATCAAACTGTATATTAATTCATTTCTGATGTCGTATGATGTAAATATGACAATCATATTTTTCTGGATTGTTACCTGGGAAAAAATACATTTAAGAAAGTGCAAACAGTGGTTTCTTTTTTTGGTGGTATAATCAATTGCTACAAATGTTTTTATATTAACTCCCGCATGCGGCTTGTGTTAACATTCATGCACTGTATATACAATCTGGTAGCCGTATTTCTTACAGTCTCAGTCACTGCAAAATAATGGTCAGACCTGTTCAGAATATTAAAAAGGAGGAGCTTTCCTTAATATGGTAATTATAACACTGATAAATATTTCGTGAAACACGACTCTGATTGGTTATAAAACAGAAATCATTGAAACATGATTGGTCATAGACTCCCATTTGGGGCATGAGTTAAATAGTCATAGAATTTTACGTATTAGAGAAATTTCTTAAATAATTCTAAGTATGTATTAGACTTAAAACCGATGGAATGAAACTACACATAATGCTTACTTAAGTATTGCATAAAGAAATTCAATATGGAGCAAACTAGGTTAATTTCGTGACACGAATAATTTTGTTAATTTTTTCTTTTGTTTGTAACAAAGCCGTATTAGAAAGAAAAATAAATTATTTTCTGTCTCGTATATGGCAGAAAGTTTACTTTCTTGCTGTATTTTCATATTTTTGATAACAGCTCTCCTTGGGTGTATTTTATGTTAACTTGTAGAGGAAGTGTTTTCATTCATGTTAGCAGTTGTTAGATTTAATAATTGTCTGTGTTTGAATAACATTTGTGAGTAGATATTCGTCGCATACAATGTCGAAAATGTGATCTGTGGTTCCATGAAAAGTGTCTAGGGTTATAAGTGCGATTTCAAATGCATTGGATGTAACATAGAGAGTGATTAAAATGTTTCTCACGAAATTACCGACTTCCTCAAATCTCCAGAAAAAATTGATATATAATTTATGTCATACTTGTGGGCCTAGTAATATATGGTCACACGTAGAAATTCATTATATAATGGAAATGGACAGCTAATGACAAATGAGGGAAATTTTGAGGAAGTGGCTGAATTCAAATACCTAGGAACAATAATCACAAATAGGAATGAGATGCACAAAGAAATTAAACATAGGCTCAATTCTGGAAATGCGTGCTATTATGCATTGCAGAGACTCTTGATGTCCCAACTCCTTTCAAAAACGTTAAACTGAAAATATATAAAACTATTATTCTACCAGTTATATTATATGGGTGCGAAACATGACTCTTACTTTAAGGGAGGAAAGGAGATTACAAGTATTTGAGAATAAAGTACTTAGGAAAATTTTTGGACCAAAGAGAGATGAACAGACATGTGAATGGAGAAGACTACATAACAATGAACTACATGGTCTATATAGGAAGCCAGATATAATAAGAACAGTTAAGTCTCGGAGACTGCGAAGGGCAGGACATGTTGCACTATGGGGAATGAAAGACGTGCATGGAAGCTTCTTGTAGGAAAGCCAGAGGGAAAACGTCCAGTTGGTAGACAAGAGTGAGGTGGGAGAATAACATTAACTATGATTTGAGGGAAGTAGATTATACAGGGAATGATTGAAAAGCATTAGCTCAGGATAGGGATATATGGAGAGCTTATGTCCGCGCGGCCATGAACCTAAGAGTTCGATAGTGCCAGTGAGTAAGTAAGTATATATATGATAATTCACTATATATTTCATTCATATATTCTTTACTTTAGTATTCCTAAGACTATAACCAGAAATTTTCTTGATATTATAGTATAATAGTCTAAAACCTTAGGGTCGGTTTCACCAACAGAGGTAACTGTATTACGCCAGTTTTCCCCGTGCATAATGCATAGCTTACACTGGTGTAATACTTTTACCTGTGTTGGTGAAATCGACCCTTAATATCATGAAATTAACTGAGTTTGCTATACATTCCAAATGAAAGTAACTGATTACCAGACTGCAGGAAATTGTATGCAAATATTGTGATCTCATAGACATTTGTCGGGCTATTGGACGTGATTGTGAGGCTTATATCTCCCAGACGTTTCGCCAGGATCTCGGTCCGGCATACATAAGCCAAACCCATAAATGGAGGAGGCAAACACAATTTAGTAAGTTTATTTCATTCATTCTGAGAATTTTCCTCATCAATGAGGGTTTTTTCCAACCAATCTTAGTAACGAACATGAATAAAAAAAAATATAAATGATTACGGACTTATAGACTATCAGTTTGCAACAAATATTCATAAATTTCCCTTAATTAAAGTTCTCCATCGTTCTCCGTCCTCTGTATTTTCATCTGTTACACCATATTTCCTCATTGAATTTTGAATGTTGTTCTTCCAGGTTGTTCTTGGTCCTCCGTTTCTGTTCCTTCTTTCATTTTTCCATGCATAGACGGTCTTCCATCCTGCATTCTTCTTATGTGTCCATACCATTTTGGCCTCCTGTTTCCAATCTCATCCATTATATTTCTCTCTGAATTCATCCATTTTCTAATTTCTGTATTTCTAATTTTTTCCAGTCGAGATTTTCTGGCAGCTCTTCTCCAAAAATTCATTTCAACTGAAGTTATCTTTTGCCATGTTGTTGTGTCATTGTACAAACTTCCGACCCATATAACATATTTTCTAGTGTGGATTTATAAAGTAGTTGTTTTGTTCTGTTAATGATGTTTTTAACATGTTATTTTTTTCTTTGAGCTAGTCTTCATGTGTATGACATTTATACTAAATGTAGAGATAGATAGATCGGTTGATTAATGTCTTTGACATCGTCCGATTCCTAATAGCCAATTTTGTCGGTCCATCTAATCTCCTGGTTGTAGATGTTCCTCCTTCATATATAAACATATTCCCTGACTCCAGGAGGTTTTAGGTCTTCCTCTGCCTCGTCTTCCCTCAGGTTTCCATTCCAAAACAGATTTTGGTAGTCGATCCTCTCCATTCGCTGGACATGTTCGTACCATCTTAATTGCTGAGTTTTAATATAATCTAAAATAGTGTCTTCAATCTTCATTTTCTCCCTTATAACTGAGATCCTAATTTTTCTCTTCTTGAAATTCTTGCTGACCTTCTTATAAATTACATTTCCGTTGCCAAAGATACTTATTTGTTTTTGTGTGTTAATGGCCAAAGTTCATAATATAATTATTACTTACAATTTTTTTAAACTAGAACTAACGATTTAAATATGAAATGTAGAAGATAGAAAAGTCAGATAAAAAAGAACTATTAATGACATAATATAAATTTAGTTCTGGAGAAAAATTAAATATTTAACAACTAACAATTACTAGAACGTTTATGCGTGTAAATTCAACAGATGTAAATAAAATATATCGCATTGCAATCTCTTTGGTTAGGGGGCACGCCGTAGCGTGGTGGTTAAGGCACTGCGCTACAAGCCGGAAGGTCGAGGGTTCGAGTCCCGGTGGGGTCAGGATTTTTAAACTGACCCAAACCTTCTGTCGGCACTATGGCCCTGGGGTCGACTCAGCCTCTAACTGAAATGAGTACCAGACGCTGTTCTGGGGTAAAGGCGGCCGTCACGCAGGGCTGACAACCCGGCTGACATCAAGTGCCGATTGTCAAGAAAAAGTGGGAGCCTTAACCTCCTACTACCCCAAGGGCCTCCTGAGGCCTGTAGTGGGATCACTTTACCTTTTTATCTCTTTGGTTTACGAAAATCAATCGGGCTTTTTATGGTTTATTTAATATTTTTATTCCAAAGAATCCAACTTGTATTAATATTAGATGAGCCTATATTTAAATATGTATCAGTGATACAATAAATTTAAAATCTGAAATGACATTTTGTTTTCGTAAGCCTGTATTCAAACTAGAGCAGCACGCCGCTATCTACAAACGGAAAATGACACACACACACACAAATATATTGTTTGTGTAGATTAAAAATGACAGAATTCTTGATTAGCTTGACTTCAATATTGTACACATGGTATTGATTTGAATTCTCGTTTTAATTGAAATTCACTTGCGTTGTGCACACAACTGGAAATATTTGTTGCCTATAATAATTATCGTTTATATTTTTGATATATTGTGAAATTGTATTGGTACAATATTGTGTATTCATTCAATATTTATTGTTTTGAAATTTATTTCCACAGAAGTACTGTATATCATTTCCCATTCTTCTGTAACATTGTTATGAGTAATTAATTCATTAAATTTTAATTTACGCTCTCAGTTATTGAAAATAATGCACCTTGTTGGTCTTAAATCATTAGACACAGAATGTTAAAATTAATAATAATAATAATAATAATAATAATAATAATGATTTATTTTAGCTGGTACTAATATTGATGAGACCTATATATGTAGATTACGGAGAAAAAAAAAATAGGAAAGTTACTTTTTTCCATGGAACCTAGAAAACATACTTTTAGTTGTACAATAATATACTTCTTTATCTGTACACCAAACGTTCGAGATAAATAAATCCATGACTAAACTGTATATTTTTATTGTTTTACATTTGGAATAATATAGTGCTTTCCATGAAGAATCTGAGGGCACCCCAAACTCAACTTAGACAAAAAGGTAATCTACCAGGTTCTTTCCTTATACCCTTCATATTATCAAACACATATGCATGATATAAAAATAATAAATCGAGTAATTTAATTTTATAAGGAACAACTCCATTTTACAAAAAAAATCTTTCTTTCTTTGCCTTAGAATTCAATCTGCCGACCATCATGCTAGATAAATATCAGTGCCTTACTGATAAAAGTTTGGGTTTCCATCTTGATTCTAATCTAAATTGGAATATAAAAATAAAGCGAATACCGAAACGGGTATTTCCATTAATAGAATTCTCTTAGTATAAGAATTAAATTAATATTTTTATTACCTCACCTGATATCCTTTATACTTCTACACTGCAGTTTCGGACCTATATATCCATCCTCAGTAGCCTCTCATCGACCGGTTTTATGTCGTTTGTTGGCGGTTTTTCTTAAATTAAACCTCATGGTGTTTTTTTTTTTCCTCTATAAAATTTAAATAAATTCTCTTAGTATATTCAAATATTTTCTTGCGACTGATCTGAAAAGAATTCTAGTTCAAACTTTCGTGATACTGCATTTTGATTAATGTGACATCTTATTTACAGACATTATCGATGGACTAGGGCATAAATTGCAACGATTTAATAACATATATGCTATATTGTATTCAATAATCGTAAATTTATGACCATATTTCTTTATATTTCCTCAAACTATGCTGGCTCCATCTCCATTGTCTTAGAAAAATGAACCCTCTTACTTAGTAGTTATAAATTATACACAATTCTAAAACGAGTTACTTATTCTCACACTGCCATCGCCTATCTTCCAATCACAATTTGAATACACGGTCCCACTAGAACTTCCTTTTTCAAATCCCATAACACAACCTCCCATTACTTATTTTCCACACCGTATCTGATGCTAGACTCTGAACGCCATACCACAAGAGATTAGGGACTGCCAGACATTAGCTTATGTTAAAGGAAATTTAAATATATTTCTTTTGTAATTGCTCTTTCAGCATATCAGTTCATGGTTTGTGATTTCTCGCTTCTCTAATAATACTGGCTTATTTTATTTTAATTTAAGTTTAATAAGCCCTTAAATTGGAATTGTATCTTATAAGATACACTGATTTCATATATTTAATAATGTTCTTGAAACTAGAAAAACAAATGAGTAGAAATTACTTAAATTTGTGTCAAATTACACAATATTGTAGAACAATAACGTAGAGTTTTACATCATATTGTTTTCAGTGCTGTCCGAAACAAATAAGTGGCAGAAGAAAAATTATTGTTTTGCTATATATCTCAAATTTCGTCCACTCTGCTAAGGTTTTCGGTGGTTTCCCTTAGCATAAAGACAAATGTCGGAGTGATTCCCTTAGAATCCACCAGTAAATTACAAAATTACAATTTCCAAATTTTTCTAAATTCTAAATTTCGCAAGAGATCAGCTTAATCGAAAAGTAGCCGTTTCTGATTTGGCCAATGGACCTCCAGTTCTTTTCCCTCTGGGGCTTGGCGGTGGCGGCTGCGGTCTTCCTCTTGGCGGCAAGGGGTATCAATCTAGAGCATCAGATTTGGAACAACTGATATGGCAGATGTCTGAAGGCTTGAATTTAATCAACTCCAACACATCCTCCCGGGTGTTGGTTTTAAGTTTATGAAGCTCCAATGTGGTTTATAAGTAGACATAGGGAGACAAAAGCAGTTGGCTGGGGAGTAGAGGAATTATCCTGAGGTATCCCCAGGGGTGGTAAGTAAGTCCAACTGTCTGAAGGCTGCTTAATGTCCGACCACTGGTCCTTTGTTTCCGGATCTGCGTCTAGTTACGATCGGCAGTTCATAATCACTCAGTCGTCGACATTTCTACACCAAAGGGCTGAAGAGGGCATATAAGACCCTCATTCAGCCGGAAGAGACAGGAGGGACCCTGCATGTCAATTCTTCACGGCTGCCGAGTGGGCGCGCGGGTCGCACCGAAAACTCGCTTGGCTGGCCGGTCGGAGATGATTTGACATGTATGGGATCATGAAGGTGGTCCTTCTCTTCCAACACTTAGTCTAGTCTAGTCTAGTTTTGTCAGTTTAAGGGTTAAAAATAATTTATTAATTATTCAATGTATGTTATGTACTTATTATTTTTTATTTAATATTTCTCACTGTTCGAGTGGTTTGAGTACAAGAATCGAATGTAAATTCAGCTATGATTTTGTATGGAGTAGGGAGACTAGCTAGGACACTAGAAGCCGCCTCGGTGGACGCGGGACTCTTCCGGATCCCTGCGGTTCCGGAAAGGTAATGATGGTGGACCACGCAGTTTACCTCGTTCTCTACTTTCCCAAATTTCACCTCGCCAACACTCTCCACTCCCCTTCCCTCCCAATCGTATTATTTCATCTGCATCCATTCATTTCATATCATATTTCACCTCATCTCATGTTAGGTAAAAAAAAATAGTCTGGTTTAGCAAACCACAGGTGATGACCCAATTGAGGCACGCTTATATACTTCATGTATCCTAACCCGTGTGTCATCTTAGGGTATAATAAGGCCAAAGGGAGGGCTGTAGTTTATCCATGAAGCATTGGACAAAGCCCAAATAAATGGCGGTACGAGGTATGTGTGTGAACACTTGATGTCTGTCAACCAGAACACTATAACAAACTACTTATTGCCGTTGAGTAGATATGATCTCATTCGTTTAATAAAGTAAAGATGGGTGATACTCAAAGTTATTAATAAGCTGTTAGTTATGCTGATGATGTAGTACTATTGGCCGATAGCGAGGAGATACTAAAGGACAACACGCACACACTATTGAGTAACACTAACAAATTAGGACTGGAAGTAAACACCAATAAAACTAAATATATGGTCTCACGTAGAAATACATTATATAATGGAAATGGCCAGCTAATGACAAATGAGGGAAATTTTGAGGAAGTGGCTGAATTCAAATACCTAGGAACAATAATCACTAAATAGGGATGAGATGCACAAAGAAATTAAACTTAGGCTTAATTCTGGAAATGCACCCTATTATGCATTACTGGGACTTTTGATGTCCCAACTCCTTTCAAAAAAACGTTAAACTGAAAGTATGTAAAACTATTATTCTATCAGTTATATTATATGGATGCGAAACATGGACTCTTGCTTTAAGGGAGGAAATGAGATTGTGAGTATTTGAAAATAAAGTACTTAGGAACATTTTTGGACCAAAGAGAGATGAACAGACAGGTGAATGGAGAGGACTACATAACGGTGATCTACATGGTCTTTAAGGGAGGCCAGATATAATAAGAACAGTTAAGTCCCGTAGACTGCGATGAGCAGGACATGTGGCACGAATGGGAACTGAAAGACGTGCATGGAAGTTCCTTGTAGGAAAGCCAGAGGGAAAACGCCCAGTTTGTAGACCAAGAATGAGGTGGGAGAATAACATTAACTATGATTTGAGGGAAGTAGATTATACAGGGAATGATTGGAAAGCATTAGCTCAGAATAGGGATGAATGGAGAGATGTTACCGCGCCATGAACCTATGGATTCGATAGTGCCAGTGAGTAAGTAAGTAAAGATGGATGATATAGTGAACCTACAATAAGGTTGCCTGTTAGGGTCTTAAAAACCCGATCTTATCTTATCTAAGCACAGGATACTAGTAGCAAGGGGGTTGTAGGAAGGATTGAAAAAATTCAAGTACAGTATAATAAAAATGCAAGTAAAAGTAAAGCATGTGTCGTGTTATACAACAGAGTCTCCGGTACAATTAGTTTCTCCAATTCTTATTGCATCAACATCTTCACAGAATTTTAATCTACTTTAGTAGAAGCATACTCATCTTCCAGAGGCAGCGTTTAACCAAGTTAGCGCCTCTCTCTCTCTCTCTCTCTCTCTCTCTCTCTCTCTCTCTCTCTCTCTCTCTCTCTCTCTCTCTCTCTCTCTCACTCTCACCCTACCCATTTTTCATCCTCCTCACTACTTCATTCTTACTCATTCGTAATAGTGAGGAACTTTCTAATATACAGTCTCTGCACAAATGTTTCGCTTATTTTTACACTTAAATTCGCAATGTAATCAGTAACAATTTTTCCAAATTACATAATAAAACAATAGTAACAGTATTTAGTATTATTAGCTACATCAGTATAAAGGTCGTTATACTATTTGAAATCATTACCAGAAAAAAATATGCATAAGTGAAGCTAGGAGTGATTTCTAATTTATCTAGATGATTTGAAAATAATGAGTGACATTTGTTAGGACTATTTAAGAATAAAATTATGCTGTTTACTCAAAAATTATTATTTAAATATCCATCCACAGTAATTCTGCCCGAAGGCAGGTCCTTCACTGCAATCATAGCATTTTCATGCTATGCTTGCAGCTTTACCAGGGAATTGTAGATGTGGTAACTTCCCGTTGCTTTCCACACCGGTGAAAGTTGATGATGATGATGATGATAATGATAAGGGTGAGGATGAGGGCCATATGATTTCGGGGACTGTTTTGGCCTTAAAGTTTTCTGACATTTGTCTTACAGGTGAGGAAAAAGCCCGATAAAAACCCCACTCAGAAAAACTGCCCTGACCGGGTATTGAACCCGGGCCTGCTGCATGACAAGGCAGCACGCTACCTTATTTAAATATAGTTATTTTAAAATATTTATATATTTAATGTAAATGGCGATGCTTGAAAACAAATGAGAAATGTTTGGTTATGCTTCTTTTGTTCATCCACTGCAACTAGATCATATTATTTATTACCCAATAGGATCGCAATAATTTATTTCCTACAATATTGCAAGAATGCACCCTAGTGGAGAAAATATGAAGCACATCAAACTGCATATTATAACGGACATTATAGGTTATTAATTATTTTTGTAGGAAACAACTCTGTAAAATCATTATTTAAAAATACAATTATTGAACACACAATTAATTATCAAATGTGTAGTTCGAAGGAATCTGTTCATTATTTGTTATATTCAACATATTTGTTAGAGAGTCAGTCACTGCAAAATAATGCTCTGACCTGATCAAAATATTAAAAAAGAGGAGCTTTCTTTAATATGATAAACAAAAGTAGATAAATATCGAGGTGAAACACGACTGTGATTAGTTGTAAAACAAAATTAATTGAAACATTTGCATTGACTCCCATTTGGGGCTTGAGTTAAATAGTCGATGAAAATATAACCTAAATATTTCGAATTATTGGTATTTTGTGGTAAGCATTCTACACCCAGTAAAATTAAAAAAAATATATGCTAAAAAGAATAGTTCAATTTAATTATATCGGCTTCATATTTTTATTTCCTACAAAATTGGACTTGTTAGACAATATTGCATTCTTTATAGGTTTATATAAAAATTCTGCCTGCGTATGTTTGTGCTTACTAAACTCGTAGTAGGTTGATTAAATTACAAATTTCTGCATGCATGTTTTCAGGCACGGAGAGTGTTTATCTCTATCTATTATGTTCTAAAACCATTAGGTATAGTTGTTCACTTGGAAAAAAATTGAAATGCCTCCTCGATAGTTCCAGTGAGTTATTATATTTTATATAATTATAAACAAATTTGCATGGGCATGTGCGGTGAATGCAAGAAGAAAGGTTACCAGAAAAACATTGGAATAGTGTCCACCTGGAAGAAGAAAGAAAGGAATGCCTTGAAACTCATACATGCAAGAAATATGAACTGGAATGAAAACAAGAGGACTGGAGGACCTGAGTGGATGGATAAGGACGAGTAGTGTAAGAAAATAAAACTTTAGGCACAGAAAGAATGTGCAAACTTTGAAATTCTGTAGCCCTACATAAATAAAAAATTATATTACTTATTTTTATTTTTTTTTTATTGCGGGTGATCCCATGTAGGACTACGCAAAGTACTTAGAGGCGTTTCCTTGGAGCCCAAATTTTCTTTCATTCTTTTGCTATGAGCTTGTTTTATATCATCTGTACAAGTTGTTACAGTTTTTTCTTCGGTTTGTCCTCTTGGTTAACTTGCCACTTATTCACCTTAATTCTAAGTATATCTCTCTTTGAGATATCTTCTTTAGTAATTCCTGTCAATTTTAAGTCCTTTTTGACTTCATCAATCCACTTCATAGTATCCACTGGAGCTTTACTTCTGTTTTCGTAGAATTCCATGATCTGTTTTGTAAGCCTATTTGAGTTCATTCGTTTAATATGGCCATAAAATTTTAACCTTCGTTTTCTAATATCACTATAAATGTCTGTATATATTTTTATTTCCTTTTTACTTCTGAGTCTAAATGCTTCACCTATGACTTGTGGACCTAAAACTTTTCTTATAATTTTGCTTTCTTTTTTCACTACACGTTCGATATATTTTTTCTGTTCAATATTATTATTATTAATACCATATAGAGTTATATTATCGCGCAAAATACAGGAGAGAAATTTTAGTGCAATATATAGAGGAAATGGATATTCTAAATCAGCCGCATGTGTTAGTTCCGAAGAACATAAAATAAAATAGAAATAAAAAAGTTTGTTCGATAATAATACTAATTATTATTATATTAAAATACACCACTTGTGTCCGACAGGTCAGCCATAAGTTTATAATTATCGACTATTGCAAATTAGATACATTCCAATTCAAATTCTCGAGACAAACGATGATACTGAATGGAGCTCGTACTTCTAAATACGAAATATACATCGATCCCAGTTGTCTAGAACTACCGCATAATCGCTGGGGATCAAATACAACAAAGTGGATGGCATGAGTATGAATAAAGTTTTTAACAGGGAAAAATGGAGGTATCGAGAGAAAACGCCCTGGCTCCGATTTGTCCACCATGGAACGCAAATGGAAAGACTGAGACGCGAACTAGGAACGAGAGGTGTGAAAGACGAGTATCTAAACACTTTGTGACACTCAACCGCTTTACTTATTAAATGTAGGATAGGCCTACTGAAATATTCACAAAGCGCACTTAATGTTAATTGGATTCTAGGAGGTGATCAAAAATATTAAACGAATCTTTGATTTTTTGCTAGGTATAACTAACAATATCGAACACAGTGGTTCATGACCGCGCGGACATAAGCTGTCCTTACATTCCTTTCTTCAGCCAATGTTTTCCAGTCATCTCCTATAAAATGCACCTCCCTCAAATCATAGTTAATATTATTCTCCTATCTCCTTCTTGGCCTACACATTGGGTGTACTCCCTCTAGTTTTCCTACAAACAAACCCCATTACTTACTCACTTACTTACTTACTCACTAGCACTATCGAACCCGTAGGTTAATGGCCGCACGGACATAAGCTCTCCATACATCCCTATCCTGAGCTAATGCTTTCCAATCATTCCCTGTATAATCTACTTCCCTCAAATCATAGTTAATATTATTCTCCCACCTCATTCTTGGTCTACCAACTGGGCGTTTTCCCTCTGGCTCCTACAAGAAGCTTCTATGCAAGTCCTTCATTCCCCATACGTGCAACATGTCCTGTCCATCACAGTCTACGAGACTTAACTGTTCTTATTATATCTGGCTTCCTATAGAGACCATGTAGTTCATTGTTATGTAGTCTTCTCCATTCATCTGTCTCTTCATCTCTCTTTGGGTCCAAAAATTTTCCTAAGTACTTTATTAGGAAATTTTTTGGACCAAAGAGAGATGAAGAGACAGGTGAATGGAGAAGACTACATAACAATGAACTACATGGTCTCTATAGGAAGCCAGATATAATAAGAACAGTTAAGTCTCGTAGACTGCGATGGGCAGGACATGTTGCACGTATGGGGAATGAAAGACTTGCATGGAAGCTTCTTAAATTTCCCATTCGTGCCAGATGTCCTACCTATAATAGTATACAAGAATTAGGTGACCTTCATACATCAGTTAGTCTCTCAATTCACCTTTTATTTGTCATGCTTTGATCCAAAAAAAAATCCTAAGAACTTTACTATCAAATACTCGTAAAAGTTTCTCCTCTCTTAAGATAAGAGACCATGTTTCGCTTCCATAAAACGAATGTCCTGAGAATCCTTTATTGAATGAATAACCACCCCGCACATATAAATTATGCCTTAAATAAAGCACGAGTTAATAAATGAAAAAGAAGCCAGTCTAGCAAATCCTAAAGATAAAATATTTATTACTGTCTTTTAAAGTAGAAAGGGCAATAATCTTATTTAAATCATATTCAAAATTTGCACCAAGACCAGCTATAGCCTAATACAACTGGAATAATAACTGTTTTACATATTTTCGGTTTAACGTTTTTTTTAAGAGAAGTTGGGATGACAAGAGTCTCTGTATTGTGTAATAGCATGCGTTTCCAGAACTGAGTCTATGTTTAATTTCTTTCTGTACTTCTTTCCTGTTTGTAATCATTGTACTTAGGTAGGCCTATGTATTTGAATTCAGCAATTTCTTGAAAATGACCCTCATTTGTCATTAACTGTCCATTTTCATTATAAAATATAGTTTATCTTGAACTATATATCTACTTTAATTAGTTTAATTTATATTTAAATCCAGACCCTGTTTCTTAAAGATATTTAATACTATATGTAAGTTGAATTTTAGTTAATTCTTTTAATACACATTCCCATTTCTCTTAAGTAATGTGCTGACGCCAGCAGAGTTAATCAGTACAATATGCATTTTTGACGAGTTCTTGAAATCCGTATCCCATAATTAATCCATGTACAGCCTTTTTAAAAAAAATGATGGTGCAACTCTTGATGGTGGAAAGTTAAAAATGTTGAGTAAGTTGTTACATTTGCTGTCTCCTTTGAGGTCAAATCCGGCGGCATTAAGGGGCCAATCATAGATTTATACCAATCGTTATTGAAAGAATTTCAACAAATAATTTATTAACTGAATTTCTAAATTAAGAGAGTTATCAGATGACTGAAAGCAAGTAATGGTCTCTTAAACCAATCAATACTATATTAGCGCTTACTTCTGATGCAGTAATTGCAACGTTCGCTTTAGTAAAGCAGTCGGTAAGATGCATTTTTGCGACGACGCAGGCCCAGGTTCGATCCTGGTCAGGAATTTATTTTAATAATGTCGTTATTTTTTTAGAATGCCTACACGTTACCAGGCTACGTTATATAAATACATTTGTATATATAGGGAAATTAATTAATTAAAGGAAACAGCTTATATATATATATATATATATATATATATATATATATATATAATGAATAACGATTGTAAAATTTCATTACTTTTTTAAAAAACACAAGGCATAATAATATTGTTTATTTTCACTACTAATGTAAAATGCGTCTGGTTAATTTAAATCAGACAAGTTAATATACAATTTCATTATACAAGTAAGTCCTTGAGTATTGCATCGCTTCCTACCGACAGTTTCTAACAGGGAACTGTTGGTCTAGTGGAGGGAGCTTTCATTTCCCATACAGGACGTCGCGTGTTCGATCCCGCTGTCATGCTTTTTGCTCTTTTTCATCCTGATCTTAAGTAATTTTCTTGTTTTGTTTTTGTTTTTTGCTTTGTTTTATTTACAGCACTGACTGACTGATTGTTGACGGTGACTTGCACCGTCCAGTGTGCTGCATACTGTTTCCCAATGGGATAAACTTGGCAGCAAATTCCTTTTTGGCTATCAAGTAGTGGTTGTGGATTATGTAACCTCAGCCTTCGGTGACAGTATATTTTACCTAACAGGTCTACACCAGAATAATAGTGGAAACCACTATACTTGTAAAAAGGGCATCATAGACTACGCCGCCGGCAAGCAGTTATTTACAGCATTTACCGCACTACTTATATACGCGAAATCATTTTCCATTGCACGACAGACACCGAAATAGAATGGATTTTAGTTTCTCAAATAGTTGTATACTTGTGAACCAAACAACTGACCTCTGGTCATACGCAGTGGCTTCGTTCTGCGACTTGAAAATTACCTGTGCGCTAACAATTATTTCAAAGACTGTACATACAGTACTAATCATATGCAATGTGTGTTGCCATTGGTGATGTATCAAAACCGGTGAATTAATTATAACATGGCTACTGGGAAACTTTATTGAAAATATTTACCTTCATGCGTCACAAGTCATAACCAAACCTGTGCGTTCTGAGGGCTTAATATTAATAAAAATAATTTGAAGGCAACAAATTAAATTATCTTAAACTGAATCACATTAACGACAACTGGATTTTGTACAATTTTGTAAATTACATTATTCGTCTTCTCCAACTCTTATCCTGAATTAAACCGATTAAAATTCAATTTTAGAAAATTCCACAATAATGTAGCTATTGAGGTTGTTTTCATGGAAATATTGTTAAATAATTATTAATAATCAATTGAGTTGGTGTTTACTTGGTGAAAATCCATATTTATTAATTAAATAAAAGTAAAACGTAGTTTTATTTGATTTTCATATTTATTATATAATTCAGTGACAGCTGTTTCGGTACACTGTACCTTCTTCAGATATGTAAACAAATTATGAATTGTGTTCCAACTGATCTAAGCAACAATACAACAATATTTATTTAAATTTAACAAAGGGGATTCATTCAAATCAAGTTCAGAATTTAACAGTTTTGTTACTACTTTTCAATTTATTTATTTCTACATCCTCCAAAAGATCTAACTTCTTACCTTTATCACAAACATGTAAAATTTCAAAATTTTGGATCATTTCTTGAAACTCAGTGAAATAAAGGCATTTTTCAATGATTTTAAGTAACGTGCACCCATTCACTGAACAGGAAATATTTTACACTCATTCATTGCACAGGAAATATTTCATTTCAACAAACAGTCCAAAAAGTTATATCACTAGAGGTCATTACATTTTGGACTGTTTCTTGAAATAAAATATTTCCTGTACAATGAATGGGTGAACTTTGGCTTAAAACCATTGAAAAAGGCTTTCATTTCACTGAGCTTCAAGAAAAGGTCACTCCCAAATCAATATTAAATATTGATATATGAATATATTTGGGGGTGACCTTTTCTTGAAGCTCAGTGAAATGAAGGGCTTTTTCAATGGTTTTAAGTAAAAGTCCATCCATCTATTGCACAGGAAATATTTTATTTCACAAAAGTCCAAAAAGGTTATAACCCTAATATATATATAAATGTATGTGTGTATTATAGACCACAATTTTTTGTTTTTTTTAAACAATACTGGGTATATTGCCCGCAATTAAAGAAAGTAAGATCCATTTAATTAACCAACAAAATCGATCATTAGGAGAGAGGCTTAACTTAAAGCTAAAATCTAAAAATCGCTCTGTCGGCTGCAATTTTAGGCTTTTCGCAGCGAAACTCGGTATATTCAATTTTAATAAAACGAAGATGTATTCTCCGAAAAATCAGCGAAGTTCGACCATTATTATTGGGGGTTTATCTGAAAATCTAAATTTAAAAATAGTTCTACCGGCTGCCATGCTAATTTTCTCATTATTAAGCTAAATATAAACTCCATGGCACGAGAGGCCTAGAAGGCCCTAAGTCTACCATATGACATCCAGCCAGTGTAAGGGTTATATGTTGTCGGCATATAGGGTCCCCAGCTGTTTTAGTTGGTTTTTTTCAACCTGGAGCCGCTACTTATTGTGGCTACCGAATTCCGCACAGTCATGGGTAGGCACCGGTTCCATATTGACAGAAAATTCATGAGAAACTTACTTCCCCATAGAGAATCGAACCAGTACAAGTCCCTACCTGTGCGCCAAGGCATCTTGTCTTAACTACTTGGCGCGGGACAATTAAACTAAATACATACGATTTAATTAACGAAAGATACATGTACAATCCATTATACGAGATAGTTAAAAACCCGTCAGTTCCTACGAGGATTAGACCTGCTGGTCTGTTCCGATCTCATGTTAGAATTGGCTTATCCATCTTTTACTGGATCTTCCTACATTCTTCGTCTTAGTGGTTTGTAATGAAGAATCTGTTTCCGAATTCTATTGTTATCCATTCTATTGATGTGGTCCATTCATTCACCTCTGTATTGTGTAATGAATGAGATGCACAAATAAATTAAACATAGGCTCAATTCTGGAAATGCATGCTATTATGCATTGCAGAGACTTTTGATGTCCCAACTCCTTTCAAAAAACGTTAAGCTGAAAATATATAAAACTATTATTCTACCAGTTATATTATATGGGTGCGAAACATGGACTCTTACTTTAAGGGAGGAAAGGAGATTACGAGTATTTGAGAATAAAGTTCTTAGAAAAATTTTTGGACCAAAGAGAGATGAACAAGACAGGTGAATGGAGAAGACTACACAACAATGAACTACATGGTCTTTATAGGAGGCCAGATATAATAAGAACAGTTAAGTCCCGTAGACTGCGATGGGCAGGACATGTTGCGCGTATGGGGAATGAAAGACGTGCATGGAAACTTCTTGTAGGAAAGCCAGAAGGAAAACGCCCAGTTGGTAGACCAAGAATGAGGTGGGAGAACAACATTAACTATGATTTGAGGGAAGTAGATTATACAGGGAATGATTGGAAAACATTAGCACAGGATAGGGATGAATGGAGGGCTTATGTCCGTGCGGCCATGAACCTACGGGTTCGATAGTGCCAGTGAGTAAGTAAGTAAGTATTGTGTAATTCTTCTAATAGTTTGAATATATTCAGTTCTCTTCGTATGTCCTCACTTCGCCTTTGATCCATTATTGTATAGCCAGCTACATTCCTCAGAAACCTCATTTCTGACGATTCTATCCTACGTTCCTGGTTTTTGGTTAAGACCCAGTGTTCCGATCCATATAGTAGTGTTGGAACCGCCATTGTTTTATAACATTTTAAAAGTATATCCTTTCTAGTTCCTTTGAGACTTCGTTTTATGGTACCACATATAAAATTAAATTTATGTATTTTGTTTTCAATGTCTTCACTTTTTTTATATGATACATTGTATCCCAGGTAATTAAAATTGCTCACTTCTTCTATTATTTTATTCTCTAACTGAATTTTTACTCTCAGTTGCTCAGACCATCGAAAAGCTAAAACTTTTGTTTTTAGAGTAGATATTTTCAAATTGTATGTTTCACATATTTTTCTTCTTCTTCTTCTTCTTCCTTCCAAGTATTAGGCAAGGCCTGTTACGATCCTATAGAATATTTTCCCTTCTGGGAAATTCTCGTATAAGACTTGAAAGCATAATAATAGTCCCTTCGATTGGTTGCTGGTCAAAGAAAGGCAAGACCAGTGATGGGGCTGCCATCTTATAGCCTCTGGTCAGGCTTTTCTGGAGAAGAAAAGAAAATAAAGGAAAGAAGAAATGGAAGAAAGGAAAGACTCCCTAGCCCTCGGATGCCCTAATAGCGTCGGGGTCGAAAAAACAAGAGTTAACCAAGAGAGGTTAGATAGTAAAGTTAAAAGAGTGCAAAACACAAGTAAGTGGAAGAAATGTTTTGCTCAGCTTGGGCACCTTGTGGTCGCCATCCACATATCCCCTAGACGAGGACCCCTGAGGTAACATATTTTTCTTAATTTATAAATTGCCCGTTGTAGGCCATCTTCTGCCTCAGATATCACAACCTGATCGTCTTCAAACAAGTAAAATATCTAATAACATATTTTCAATTTTTGTATTGTGCATTTTTAATATTTGATTTTTTATCTTATGACTATTCACCTCAACGGAATTTGATATGAATTTTATTAGTAGAAGAAGAAGTAAAAAGCATATGTAACTTGCATCCATTGTATCTTTAAGTTTAACGTAACTGAAACCAGTCCAATTAATACCATCATCAACAACAACAAGGATTAAGCCCAATGGCCTGTTCCGATCTCATTATAGGTCGAATAGATCCTTCCATCTCTTCAATGGTCTTCCCAACAATCTTCTCCCTTTTGGTTTATAATTAGGCTATAACCTACATTATTCTTGTTATGCGCTGTTCATTCATTCATAATACGTGCTGAAGGTAAGCATTTTTGATAATATTTTATTCTTTCACAGAGATTAAATATATTAAGTTCTGTTCTTATATCTTCGTTTTTCTTTTTATCGGTCCTTTGGTATCCTGCTATTGCTCTCAACATCTTCATTTCAGCAGCCTCTACTTGTTTACTATCTACCTTTGTTAATGTCCAGGTTTCAGATCCATAGATAAGAGGTGGAACTGCCAATACTTTGTAAAACGTCAAAATAGTTTATTTTCTAGTATTATTCAATAAAGTGCGTTTAATTGTGCCACATAGATAATTGAATCGTATTTTAGTGTGTTTATCTAAATTTCTGTCATTGCCTGAATGACATCCCAAATAATTAAAATTTTGAACTTGGTCTATAATTACATTGTTTATCATTATTTTTGTCCTTATTGCACATTTTCCTTTCAGAGCTATTATTTTTGTTTTAGATGTAGATATTCTTAAATTGTATTTTAGAGATATTATTTAAAGTATAAAGGAATTGTTGTAAATCATTTTCTGATGATGTCATTATTACTTGATCGTCTGCAAAAAGCAGAGTTGTCAATACACTATTTATATTAATTTGTTCTTGTCATTCATTTATGACATGGTCTAAGTATAAATTAAATAATACTGGTGACAATGGACACCCTTGTCTTACTACCTGGCTTATTTCTAAGTTTTATTAATTTTATCTCCGCAGTCTATTTTAAAATTACTTAATTTGTAAATTGTCCGTCGTAGGCCATCTTCTGTCTCAGATATCACAACCTGATCATCAGCAAAAAGTATCTAATAAAATATTGTCAATTTTTATATTGTACATTTTTAATGTTTGATGTTTTATCTTACTACGGAATTTGATATGAATTTTATTAGTAGAAGAAGAAGTAAAAAGCATATGTAACTTGCATCCATTGTATCTTTAAGTATAACTGTAACTGAAATCAGTGCAATTAATACCTATCATTAAACAATTGTAATAATTCTGTCATGTGATATAATGCAGAGGGTTGTATACACGATTCAATCCTAGTGATGACAACTGAAACACCTATGTTCGACAAACCGAGATCTCTTGTTGCACGCACTTGTATGTCTTGCACACAAACACGCATAGTATGCAGACTACAAGCAGCTCCCCTCCTCCCATTCTAATCCATTTCGCTCCATTTAACTCTGTATTAAGGGGAATGAGCACTGCACCATCATTTAGTCGTTATCATTGCGTTCCAATTTCGCCTCAACTCCTCTTGGTACACTATTACTGTCTTCTTCTCCCTCACAAGCTCACACTCCAACAAGAATTGCTTCTAAATTAACACATCTTAGGAGAAACTACGTAAAGTAAGACCGTTATTTTTCGGTAGTGGGGGTGGAGTTTTGGGAAGACGTAAGTAAAGGGAAAAGCTAGGAGGATGGTAAGAAGGAAGGGGGGAGAATTCTCTTGCAGCCAAATCTTGGGGGCTAAAGATAATGAATTTGGCTTCTTGGGGGTACACGGTGTGAGGGGATGTATATAAGGATGTGTTTTATTAGGTGAGAAATTTGTTTGTTGTACTACCCTTTTCCAAGGGTTTGCATTCCCTCTCCTCTTTCTTATTTCAACAACGATTAATACGACCTAACAATCAAATGTAAGAATAGAGATTGAATTAATTATGTACCACTAACCAACAGGAGAGTTAAATGCTATCATTTCTAGAAACAGGGTCTTTAATGAAACACATTGGCTTTAATTGATTTATGTAACAAGAAGACATTGACAAAAGTCTAACTTTCTCTTTCCCACTATCAAACCCGCAGGTTTATGGCCATGCGAACTTAAGATATCCACACATCCATATTTCATGTTATTGCTTTAATCCTTTATCTTGTGAGTACGTTTATATTCTCCACGCCACACGAATATTTCAGTGGTATGTCTCGTTGGGAGAGTAATTTAAACATTAGATTACACACAAATTTTTTTGACCACTCAATGACATGGAGGTTATCCTCGAACGAGTGATCAGCTCAATCGAGAGCCTCCTCCGAGACAACACTAACATTTAAGACGAAACATGTCATATTACTCGCACATACAAATTAAACATGGCGAATATGATAATAAGGTGGAATGTCATTACGCAGAGCTGGAGATCTGGGTTCAAATCACGGTTGAGGCATCAATTTTCATCTTTAGTTGTATGATAATGTTGGTTACGATTGACAGATAATGTTCGGAGATAATTTACGCCTTAAAATGTCCTGACATTTGTCTTAGAGATGAGGAAAAATCACGAATAAGCAATCACCTAGGAAACTTGTCCCGACTAGGGATAGAAACCGGTCCCTCTGCGTATAAGGCAGCTACGCCACCACAGCGTGGACTATACATCAAAATCTGAACGATTATCTAATCATTCTTTGCACAATTCACTTCCATAAAATCATGGTTAATGCTATTTCCCCATCCTTTACTCGTCATGTACCTATTCGGCGCTTTCCCTCTGGTCTTCTTACAAAAGTTCATTCTGCGTTTTCATTCCGTATTCGTGCCACATGTCTTGCCCATCGTTGCATTCATTAGCTTTCCCATAAATATAATGCAGCTTACTTTTATATAGTTTTTCCCCCTTTTATTTTTGTATGTCTACAACATTTTTTATAAGTAATGCCACGAGTGATTTCCAAATTATCGACAAATTATCTTCTCTTCTTCTTCTTCGGCTTTCCCCCACTTATAGGTTTGCCGTCTTCAGTTTCCATTTATCTCTATCATTCCAATCTCACTCTTCCAAATTCCGATCATCCATTATAGTTCTGACGTAGGTTTTCCATTTCCATCTTGGTCTGCCACGTTTATTTCTTCCAGGGGGTGACCATTGGTATATATTTTTTGGCCATCTTTCATTTTCTATTCTTTGTACATGGCCATACCATTTAAGTGTTTGATTTTCAATCCTCTTAACAACAGATGTGGTGACATTCATTTCTCTCCAAAGAAATTCATTTCTTATTTTATCCTGTCTTGTTTTTTGGAGGGTTCTTCTAAAATAATCAAATTCAACTGTTCTAATTTTGTTCTTTTGTAATTCCGTCAAAGACCAAGTTTCACTTCCATATGACAAAATATTCTGTATTATGCTCTTATAAATTTTCATTTTAGTTTCCTTTGTAATATTTTTATTCCAAATTATTCCATGTAATGTCTTAGTTGTACGAAATGAGGAGTGAACTTATCTAGAGGATTTGGAAATCAAGAGTGGCATTTGTTAGGACTATTTAATGAATAGAATTAAGCTGTTTACTCAAAAATCATTACTTAAACATAGTTACCGGTATTAAATATAGGCTATATATATTTCTTATAATAAATATTTTTTTTTCAAATGCCCCAGGTTTGTGTTTCGACATTCATCGTTTCTCTCCTGGCATGGCGTACTTGTAACCCACTTCTGAGGTTGGGGCGCCTGGAAGGCGGGGTTACGTTGCTCCGATGGTATGATGGGTGATGATAATGGTGCGTCAGGAGAGTCCCTAAACCTAAGCTTAAACTAAGATGAATATGAATGATGATGATTGCGATGGCCATATGATTTCGGGGACCGTTTGGGCCTTAATGTTTTCCTGACATTTGTTTTACAGGCGAGGAAAAACCCCGATAAAAACCTCACCCAGTAAAACTGTCCCGACCGGGGATCGAACCCGGGCCCGCTGCGTGACAAGGCAGCACGCTACCCCGAGACAACAGCGGTGGACTATAAATAAATAATAAATAGCTTTATTTTACCTGGCAGAGTTAAGGCCTTAAGGCCTTGTCTGCCACTCAACCAGGTTTTAAAAAAAATACAAAATACAAAAAAAATAGTCTTACAACTACATAAACAATAACATATTATAGAAACAATACAATACAATCAATATTTATAATCTATTTTGATTTACTCTAAATGTAATAATAATAATAATAATAATAATAATAATAATAATAATAATAGCTTTATTTTACCTGGCAGAGTTAAGGCCTTAAGGCCTTGTCTACCACTCAACCAGGTTTAAAAAAAATACAACAAACAAAAAATAGTCTTAAATCTAAATTACAATATATATATATATATATATATAAACGATTACAAGTTATGAATACAATACAATTAATATTTATAATGTATTTTGATTTACTCTAAATTTAACAAATTAAATATATAATATGTACAATATATATAAAAAACGAGGAAAAGATTAATGACATAGTATAAAATTATATAAATAGAGAAAAATTAATTATTAGACAACAGGTAACTGTATAAGCGTGACTTAAAGGTTCCAAGTGTGCGGCAACCCCTGATATCTTGAGGAAGGAGATTCCAGGAGCGGGCAGAGGCTACTGTGAAGGAAATAGAATAGGAGGAAGTGCTATGAAGAGGAATTGTTAGCAGACTGCTATCTTGTGATCTAGTGTCAATATTGTGGTAAGAGGAAATGTAACGAATTAAATATATAATATGTACAAGGTATAAGAAAACGAGAAAGAAGTTATTAATTACATAGTATAAATTTAAATAAATAAAGAGAAATTAATTATTAGACAACAGGTAACTGTATAAGCGTGACTTAAAGGTGCCAAGTGTGCGGCAACCTCTGATATCTTGAGGAAGGAAATTCTTATCTTGTCATATATATATATATATATATATATATATATATATATATATATAATGTAAAGGGCGATTTTTGAAAAAAAATCAGAAATGTGAGGTTTTCACTGCAACTTGATCATATTATTTATTGCCAAATAGGATCACAATATTGTAAGAATGCACCCTAGTGGATATATAATGAAACACACCAAACTGTATATTATAATCAACATTATAGGTTATTAATTTATTTTCTTAGTAAACAACTCAGTAAAATCAAGGAATCTGTTCATTATTTGGTACATTGAATGTATTTGTTGGAGAAAAATAATGCTCTGACCTGTTCAGCATATTAAAATGGAGGAGCTTTCTTTATCACAAAAGCAGGAGCTGATAAAGAGAAATAGATAAAGAGCGAGGTAAAAAACGACTGTCATTGGTTGTAAAACAAAATTCATTGAAACATGATTTGTCATTGACTACCATTTGGGTAATTAGTTAAATAGTCCTTCGAATTTAGCGATTCTAAGTATCCATCGACCCGGCAATCTTTGAACCCGCGATCCTTGGGACTAGAGGCAAGAAACATAACATCCAAGGCGAACTTCTAGCTTCCTATATAGTGTCAACAATTTAATGAATTAAATTATAGCCTAGAAATGGTAATTTTCATTAGTAATGCCACGAGTGATTTCCAAATTATCGATAAATTCACGACTCACGAAGTGAGGAGTGAATTTATCCAGAGAATTTGGAAATCAAGAGTGACATTTGTTAGGACTATTTAACGAATAAAATTAAGCTGTTTACTCACAAATCATTATTTAACTATAATTATTTTAAAATATTTATATATTTAATGTAAACGGTGATGTTTGAAAACAAATGAGAAACGATTGGTACGCTTCAATTGCTTCTTTTGTTTATCACTGCAACCAGATCATACTATTTATTGCCAAAGGAACGCAATATTGTAAGAATGCTCTCTAGTGGAGAAAAAATGAAGCACATCAAACTGTATATTAATTCATTTCTGATGTCGTATGATGTAAATATGACAATTATATTTTTCTGGAATGTTATAACCTGGGAAAATGCATTTAAGAAAGTGCAAACAGTGGTTTCTTTTTTTTGTGGTATAATCAATTGCTACAAATGTTTTTATATTAACTCATGCAAGCGTTATGTGTTGACATCCATGCACTATATATACAATCTGGTAGCCGTACTTCTTAGTGAGTCAGTCACTGCAAAATAATGGTCAGACCTGTTCAGAATATTAAAAAGGAGGAGCTTTCTTTAATATGGTAAATTTAATATTGATAAATATTTGGTGAAACACGACTGTGATTGGTTGTAAAACAGAAATTATTGAAACGTGATTGGTCATTGACTCCCATTTGGGGCATGAGTTAAATAGTCGTATTAAATAAATACATTTAATAATGGATTGACTATTAGGTTTTGAAAATTAACTTCCTTATCACGAGACTAAGATTACAAATTATACTGGTTCAGAAAATTATTTATAAAAGTGAAATTAGTAGCTAATTTAAAGTTTAAACTAATTTTCCAATAATAAAGAAAAAATAGCTGTTCATACGCATTCAAATTTAATTTAGATACTGTACATGCTCTAGAAATCAGAACATATATGAAGTGGAAGTATAGGTGGCCATGGATCGAACATCCTTTCTAGCCGTATTGTATGAGCACAGTCAGTAAGGTATGTTGTAACCACAAGAATTTACTCATTACAGGGATATAGAGTGATGAACACAGACTTATATCCGTTCCTGTTGGACAGAGTAAACTGATTTTTTTTCTTACTTAGCTAAATTACACTGAGCAACAAAAAAGAAACTTGTTTTTTTATCTCAGAAAGAAAATATGTGATTCTGATAGTATTTTTTCTCCTGAATTAAAATATGATATCGGGTTTCTCCATCACAGAAGGTTTCCGAGAGACAGGCATTTATAATTTCAAACACTTTAATATTTTCTACATTCGTAACTACACAATATTCCAACATTCGGACTCACCTAGAAAGTAAGAAATGACGATTTTCTGTATTTCGTCCGTGGAGTATCCCTCTTGATGGTCCAACAATAATGGGTCAGCATATTAGGATTCCATAGGGCTGACAACCCAGCTGACATAAAGTGCCGATTGTCTAGAAAAAGTGGGAGCCTTAACCTCCTACTCCCCCAAGGGCCTCCGGACCTGTTTTGGGATCACTTTACTTTTACTTTGCCTTGATATCTCTTTTCCATAGCTGAATTCATTTGAGTTAGCTCATTTAATTTTATTTTAGAATGGACAAATGGATGGAAAAACGTTTATTAAAAAATATTATTTAAATCCATTAATTGAAACTGAAATAAAAAAAAACTGTGGGTGATGGAGAAATTCCGAATACATATTTGTAAACACGATAAAAAATTGCATTCAGCACAACTATTAGTACTCATGAGACAAAAATATCTTGACCAGTGTTATCTGACAAAAATCCGGATGTTTCTATACATTTTTCTGGCTGGGACATGCCTTTGGGCCTAAACCTTGTAATGAAGAAGAAGAAGACAAAGAATGTATGTGTATGTTTTCTAATCACACCTCACTACACTTTTCGTGCTTCGGTTTACACGCTGGGCAGAAAAATGGCATTAATGTGGTCCACTTTGAATGTATGCTTCAAGTCGGCAAACCAATTTTGCATTATGTACAATGAGGAATGTAGAACGAACATAAGTTTGAGTTTGTGTAGTGTAAAGTATGTTGTAGCCTATGTGAGATGATGAAGAGAAGGGAGAAGATGAAACCCGGTGCCGGCACATAGCCTACTCCTGTCGAAAAACCGGCAGTCTTAATATTTGTTCATAAAAATAACTATTTCAAAGGAGAATGCGATAACACAATAATATAAAGTAGATTAATATCAAAACAAGAAACACATTAAATATACTAGGTAAATCGATAAATAATGGCAACACTGCTGCAACACCACAAAAAATTATGTAGGTTACTGTTGACATTACGAACTTCATTTATAGTCAGTCTCCTATCTTGTAAACTATACTTTGCCAAATCCTCGATATATGGCGCACTTCATCTGCAGCACCATTTATGGATATCTGTGTCATCTGATCGATCTAGAGCTTTCTGGATATCAATTCTTGATTGATATCGAATACCTCGTAGATGTTCTTTTATCTTTGAGAATAACTCAAAATTTCAAAGGATTCTATCCGGTAAATTTTGGTAGATATTCGAATACTTCCCAATTCCACCTTCTAAACAAATTCTACTGGACATCTTTTTTAGGGCGGTATTACTTACAATGAAATTATTTAAAAAATATTGCTATTCCGAAGCTTTCAATATTACATAATTATGTATACAACAAAGACAGCTTAGCAACATACTACAAGATTACAATGGTCACCACTAGGATCGCTGATTTACAACAGTGTTTGCATTACTTAACGAATGCCCTACTATATGATATGATATAACACAGAACGGATTATTTATTTAATTATCTATATTATTAAAATATTTAAATACAGTAATTAATTATTGAATCGATTTGTGTCTAGTTAGCTTAGCTCACCATTGTAATTAATTAATTAATTAATTTGCATCATAAATATCTACTGTGTTAGGATCCAGCAGCAAGTAATCTATTGTGGGCACCATACTCAATTTCTCAAAGTTTTTTTATACTTTCTATTATTGTTTGCATGTCAGCCGCGGTGGACTAGTGGTTATGTATGCTCCTTGCCTCTGGTCCCGAGGGTCGCGGGTTCAAACCCGGCCGGGTTTGATGGATTTTTTAGGACGGAAAAATCCAAGGAGCAAGTCCTCCGGGAGGGACTTTAAGCCGTGGGTCCCGAGTCTGAAGATTTTCAGGCTCGTAAAAAATCTTTAGCCTGAATGAAAAGGAAGCAAAATTTACCGAATATTCCCGTCCTAGCACTACCTTGGTTTCCTAGATGTCAGTATGAGGCGGAACGCTGACCACGGACCACTCAAAATGACATATATACGAAAACAAGTGTAACTAAATTAGTATGGTTAAAATTCTTCCCTGTAGGGGAAGAGCGCCTAAATCTCTGTAAAGGGAAAACATAAGCTTACAATACAAAAATACAATTTTTTTTTTTGTCTCCGGTCAGATTTCTGTATTTAGTTTTTAGGAACAAAAATAGAAGGTACGAACCGAGAATCAAATTAATATATTATGCTAGTCTCACAGACTGCTTCTTCAGTATCTGTTGAAGAAGCCGGTTGTTACTTGTCGGTTTTAAGGCACGAACTTAAAACTGATTTAGAAAATTATAGTCTTAACAGTTTGTTTAATATATTTTATATAAGGGTGCGAGAATATTTTTGGATCAAAGTATGCTTCATTACATAAATTTATTTACAGGTTTATTAAATGTTAATAATAATAATAATAATAATAATAATAATAATAATAATGATAATAATAATGTTAATAATGATAATAATAATGATAATAATAATAATAATAATAATAATAATAAGAATAATGATAATAATAATAAGAAGAAGAATAAAGATAATAATAATGATAATAATGATGATAATAATAATAATAATAATAATAATAATAATAATAATAATAATAATAATAATAATAATAATAATGCTTTATTTATTCTGGCAGAGTTAAGGCCTCAAAGACCTGTCTTCCATTCAACCGGCTAAAATATGCAAATGCATATTTACACTACAGATTATAATCTATATACTATTTTAATTATCATCATTTTGAGAATTTTCCTCGTCATTTAGGGGTTTCTCTAACCAATCTTAATAATTAACATGATTTTTAAAAATTACATAAATAACTATGGACTTCATAGACTATCTGTTTGTAACAAACATTCACAAATTTTCTTTCATTAAAGTTCTCCATCGTTATCTGACATCTGTGTCTTCATCTGTTACACCAAATTTCCTCATTGAATTCTGAATATTATTCTTCCAGGTTGTTCTTGGTCTTCCTTTCCTGCTCCTTGTTTCAATTTTCCATGTACGTATAGATGGCCTTTGGTAGTCTTCCATCCTACATTCTTCTTGCGTGTCCATACCATATTAACCTTCTGTGTTCAATCTCATCCATTATACTTCTTTTTGCATTCATCCATTTTCTATTCTAATTATAAAGGATTAAAAATGGATTAAAAGTTGCAAGTAAAGTTCATGTACTAACAAAATTTTATACGATAAACAGAATAATAATAGCAATAACAATAGTAATAGTAGTACTAAAAATGTAATAAATTAAACGAGAAACACGAATTAATATATATACCTTATACAGGGCAATGGCCAAGCCTGGGTTAGAGGAAACATAATTATACTCGTATACTTTTTTGAAAAGAGGCCAACGTCCGGCAGCCCATGATTTCCTGTGGAAGATAATTCCAGTTGTGAGAAGTAGCGATAGTATATGACGTGGAGTGATGGGATGTCATACGTTGCGGTTTTATATTGTGGTTGAAGGATAGATACCGGAAACGAGAGGCTACTTATTTGGGAGCCGATGCATATAGAATTTGAAATAAGAGAACTAGACATTGTTGTCTCTGTATAATACACATGACCTATGTAACGTGAAGTGCCGAAGAGGTGCTTAATCTGAAAATATTACATGAAAATGTTATCTGTCTGACTAGAGAGGAACCGAAACACGAAAAATGCAGTGAGGGCTAATAATATACACACACATATATCCTCATATTTTTTTCTGTCCTCATATTTAATGGATTATTTACACAGAAGTGCCACAAAGTCAAAATTAGAACATGTCACAAATAAGGAAATTAGAAATATAATGGAAGCAGAAGAAAGCATAGTTGAAAGAATTGAGGAGAAGGAATTAAAGTGGTTAGGACATGTTTTAAGAATGGAAGATGAAGCGATGGTCAAAGCAACTATATAAATGGCATCCGACCAGAAGGAGGAAAACAGGGAGACCGAAATTAACATGGAAGGAAAACATGAAGACATTAATGCAAGCAAGAGGGCTAAGCATTGGAGATGCCCAAGAACGTAGGCTTTGGAGGTTTGGTTCGGGAAGACGGCAGCAGCTGTAAAAACCCGAAGATAGATAGATATCCTCATATTTCATAGAGTGATTGACTAAATGTCCAGCATTCTTATTTTGAAAGGAAATAACACTATCGAACTCAGAGGTTCAAGGCCAACTCCTAGCTGGAGTTAATGATTTCCTATAATTCACCTCCCTCAAACTATGGTTAATATTATTCCCCCAACTCATATTTGGTCAGTTTTCTCTCTGAGTTTCCTAGTATATTACGATGCGAGGTTGGGAAATGGTTTTTACAGAAGTGAGGAAATGTTTAAAATTCGAGCGATAGCGAGGTTTTTAATTTCCGAGATTCTGTAAAACGCTTCACAAACGTGCGTTGTACATTATTTTTTGCGCGATGGTGTTTTCAAAATAATAAATAATAGTAAAATAATATCTTTGTTGGAGATATTTGCATTCATTATAAACAACTGACTAACGTTAACAGCGAGGCCAATCTTTATTGGTCGAGACTACAGCAGCCCGTGACACCAACCAGTTCTAAAATGGCGGTAAGTACATATTTATTGTTTTATATTGTTTAAAATAAAGCTCAGTTCATTTAAAATTCAGTAATTTGTTTCTTATAATGTATATTAACACTACCTTTTGGATATTTTTTGTACATACATTGTATGTCGTATACATAAAGGGCAGTGGTTTTACTTCCCACACGAGGTTTATAATATGTAATATTACAGTACAGTTATTTAGGTTGGCAACCTGAAATGTAGGAAGTTCAACTCTCAATCATGGTCACCATTGCTGTAAGTACGACAAAACGCAACATCGCTCAAAAATATACATTTCGTATTATAATACATACATTGTTCACCGCTCTAGTCTCTGGGAAGCATCGCTGATTCGTACGCAGCGAATCCGGTTTCAATCTCCTGTCGGAACACTTTTTCTAAGTGATGGGTTCTTTTGGGGTTTTTCCTCATCTCTAAGACAAATGTCAGGACATTTTAAGGCCCAAACGGTCCCCGAACATCTGGTCATTATAATCATAATTATCATATTCGCCATGTTCAATATGAATGCGTCTGAATGATGTTGTCTTGTCTTGGAGGAGCCCTTGAAATTGAACTGAATTTGGCAACTTTTTTTTTTTTACAGGCGTGCTAAGGCGGCTTTTACAAAGAGTGATTCAAACCAAATGGACAAATTAATATAAAGTAAATAAAACCTTATTGTCACTAAGCCTAAAGTTCGTTGTTAAAGCCACCGCCGCAGTATTTCACGAGTCGCTATGTCCGATGATAAATGCTGCCCTCGCTACGATCGGTATTTTATTGTTTCACCTTGTCATTCGTTGTAATAATTTTGATTGAATAACACGTGTTCTTCTTCTGCTTTGTTGTCAATTTATAATGCGAGTAAAAGGGAAGAAAAGGAATTCTATGGCTGAATTCACAGCTGAATATCAATCTGAATTGAAATACCTTTTAAATGCGGCAAAACAGGAAAGGATTATTATGTTTTTTAAGCCCTTGCCTAAGCCTGACAGAAATAATTAATAGAAATTGTTCAAAATCTCTCGTTAATTTATTTTATTTTGATAATGTTAATTTTATTTTGGAACCTTGGAACGTATCCCCTATATATCCATACAAATAACATTCCATATTCGCGGTTTCTGTATTCGCGTTAAATTTGCTGAACATATCCCCCGAATATTGAGCTTTGACTGTAGTTACAATTGTCTTACCTAACATGGTATCTTTACCTTCTCGTGGTGGAGTGGCTTGCGTGCTTAAATGATCCTGAGAGCTATGCCGGCGGTAGCATTGCTGCCGATAGGGTTACCCATGCCGGACTGGTCGAAGGTGATAAGCCAGACGAAAAAAGTACCTTGGTCGAAAGACTGACGATCTTTCAACGTAAAAATACAACCGTCAAGAAATGCGGACATGGGTTCAACTGGGGTAAAATTTTCCGGAGATAAAATAGTCCCCTATTCGGTTCTCCGGGCGGGGACTACTTCAGGGAACCCATGGCAAAGACTCTTACTTTAAGGGAGGAAAGGAGATTACAAGTATTCGAGAATAAAGTACTTAGGAAAATTTTTGGAGCAAAGAGAGATGAACTGACAGGTGAATGGAGAAGACTACATAACAATGAACTACATGGTCTTTATAGGAAGCCAGATATAATAAGAACAGTTAAGTCTCGTAGACTGCAATGGGCAGGACATGTTGCACGTATGGGGAATGAAAGACTTGCAATGGAAGCTTCTTGTAGGAAAGCCAGAGGGAAAACGCCCAGTTGGTATACCAAGAATGAGGTGGGAGAATAATATTAACTATGATTGAGGGAAGTAGATTATATAGGGAATGATTGGAAAGTATTGGCTCAGGACAGGGATGTATGGAGAGCTTATGTCCGCGCGGCCATGAACCTACGGATTCGATAGTGCCAGTGAGTAAGTAAGTAACATAAGAAGGTTTGTCTCTTGTAAAGGTTCTTTTGTAAAAATGTAAAGTTGCCAATTAAATTAAACACTGTTCGAAATAAAAAAATAGTTATATGTGGAAGGTGATATTAAAGGAAATAAATCCACTTCTTATTTGATTGATTGCATTAAAATCCACTGTTTTGAAATTAAAATCTATCCCATTGTCTTCTTTATTTTTTTTATCATTCGCTGATAAATGCATCTACTTAGTCTCCTTGATATGTGTTTATATATATTTTTATATAGACTATTTAACTCATACCCAAAGTGGGAGTCAGTGACTAATCGCGTTTCAATGGATTTTGAGTTACAACCAATCACAGTCGTGTTTCACCTGGAATTTATCAAATAAGTTTATCATATTAAAGAAAGTTCCTCCTTTTTAACATTCTGAATAGGCCAGAGCATTATTTTGCAGTGACGTACTGTAAAAAATACGGCTACCAGAATGTATATATAGTGCACGAATGTAAAAAGATACTGTTTGCGGGATATAATAGAAAAACATTCTTCGTAATTTATTATACCACAATAAAAGAAACCACTGTTTGCTCTTTCTTAAACGTATTATTTCCCAGGAATTTACATTCCAGAAAATATAATTTACATCTTAGGACATCAGAAATTAATTAATAACCTATAATGTTGTTTATAAACAGTTTGATGTGTGTCATTTTTTCTCAAGTAGGGTGCATTCTTACAATATTGCGATCCTTTGGCAGTAAATAATATGATCTGGTTGCAGTGATGAACAAATGAAGCATAACAAACGTTTCTCATTCCTTTTCAAACATCGCTGTTTATATTGAATATATAAATATTTTAAATAACTATTTTTAAATAATAATTTGTGAGTAAACATCTTAATTGTATTCGTTAAATAGTCCTAACAAATATCATTCTTGTTTTACAAATTCCCTTGATATATTCACGACTCACGAAAAATTCACTCCTCACTTCGTGAGTCGTGAATTTATCGATGATTTGGAAATCACTCGTGGCATTACTTATGAAAATTTGATTTTTTTACTCAGTGTTGTTTTGACTGTAACATTCTGCCATGAAAGAAAACAAAATAATATTCATGACAAAAGTTTTGTAGAAAGTACAATATAAACAATGAAACATTTCTATCAGTCATCGTTCATGCTTCTTTCTTCTTTATTCTCTAGTTTCTTTTGAATTTTTTTCTGATTATCTTACGCTGTGATGATCAAAGAGAGAGAGTCTTGGTAATGTTAAGGAATATTTTATTTTAACCCTCAAAGTAAATGCAAATAAATATTTACGAATCGTTACCGTATTACTTATGAGTTAAGATAAACGAACCATTTTGCTATGAATTGAATTTTCATACTCAGCTCTGTTTAATGTAAAATATTTAAATAAATATAACCAACATCATGGTTTATGGGATCCATAGGTTCAACGACAACACTTAGTAAGATCCTCCTCTAGCCTCTATCTTCTGCCAACTAAATCCAGTCTTCTTGATTACACCGGTCAACATGATTTTTGTTTCATGAGTACCAACAGTGTAATTAATGCAGATTTTTATCGTGTTTTCAAATATGTATTCGGAATTTCTCCATCACCCACAGTTTTTTATTTCAATTTCAATTAATGGATTAAAATCATTATTTTTTTAATAAACGTTTTTTCGTCCATTGGCGCTGTGAGCGATGAGCACGGGGAGCACTTTCATCAGGAGATTTGAGCTATGGAAAAGAGATATCAAGGCAAATGGAATCCTAATATGCTGGCCGATTATTGTTGGACCATTAAGAGGAAGGCTGCATAGGCGAAATATAGCAGAAAATCGTCATTTCTTACTTTCTAGGTGAGTCCGAATGTTAGAATATTGTGTAGTTTCGAATGTAGAAAATGTTAAAGTGTTTGAAATTATAAATGCCTGTCTCTCGGAAACCTTGCGTGATTGAGAGAAACCGATATCATATTTGATTTCAGGAGAAAACATACTATCGGAATCACATATTTTTGTTTCTGAGCAAAAAAAAGTTTATTTTTTGTTGCTCGGTGTTATTCAGAAATAAAGTTCTCTTTATACTTCATTGTATTCATTACCTGAAATACAACCTACTTTTACAGCTGGAACAGACACTAGTGCAGATATATATTTTTAAAATTTGTATTGAGCACATTCTATTATATTATGTATCTTTAATCTTTCGTGATGAAGGTAGAAGTATGTTGACTCTTTGGATAGGGACGATGGAAATGCCATTGCATTATTTCATTTTTGATGGGACATGGTCAATATTTTAACAAGAAAAGAAGGCATTAAAGTATGCCCGATGTGTAATGACCGAGAAAATTGATAACATATTATAGCATTTGTAGAGAGTCAGAGCAACTTAGATTACAATTGCTGCCGGAGTGATTTCTCAGATCGAATCGTGGAAGAGGGACGTATCAGAATATTTTAGGACGGGTCGAGAGTGAAGTGAAATGTGCAAAATTATCGGCACTAAGGCAATTGAGGAATTGCAAATTAGAGATCAATGAATAAATATGTATTATCGATAATAAGAACTTAATATTGTATTTATGATCCACCGCTGTGATCTCGGGGTAGCGTGCTGCCTTGTCACGCAGTGGGCCCGGGTTCGATCCCCGGTCGGGACAGTTTTTCTGGGTGAGGTTTTTATCGGGGTTTTTCCTCACCTGTAAGACAAATGTCAGGAAAACTTTAAGGCCCAAACGGTCCCCGAAATCATATGGCCATCGCAATCATCATCATTCATATTCATCTTAGGTTAAGCTTAGAATTAGGACTCTCCTGGCGCACCATTATCATCATCATCACCCATCATATCATCGGGACAACGTAACCCCGCCTTCCAGGCGCTCCAACCTCAGAAGTGGGTTACAAGTACGCCATGCCAGGAGAGAGATCAGGAATGTCGAAAGACAAACCTGGGGCATTTGCAAAAAATAATTGTATTTATTTCTGATCTTTAAATGTATTACAGGACAATGGTAAGTATTCTTAGTTGAATAAACGCTAGTATATTTTCGGGTGGTTGGGAGTGGTTAGGGTGTGGATGTGTGTATGGTTTTTTAACCTGTTCTGTAGCTAGTTTTATTATTATTGTACAAAATGAGAGATTTATTATTTCTTATATCTATACACATGTTGGCTTTATGTGTGAGGTATAGGTTTGTTTTTTTATACAAGGGGAAAATAATATGCTCGTATGGTCAAATGTAGGTCAAACTGTATTTCTTTCTTTCGAATAAAAGCCAATAATTCCATTACCATATGTATTTATGTTGTACACCAAACGTCTCTCAAGTAGACTTGAGAAATACCCTAGCGGAGTTTCTTGATAAGATAATTTATTTAATCTTATTTCCCTACATATGTCCCTGAGTGACATATGGTTAGCATATTGCCTTATTGTGAAATCCAATTCCGATTGAGGGTCTTTCCACTTTTCAGCGGTTGCCCTTTTACCAGCCGGCTGCTGGCTCTTCACATCCATATGTGTCAATCACAGAGGTAGATGATCAACAGCCAGTGTAGGGGTGACATGTGGTTAGCATGTCGAGTCCCCCAGCCGTTATAGCTGGTTCCTCAACCTGGAGCCGCTACTTATTGTAGCTACCCAATTGCCTCACGATGCTGGGTGGGCACGGTCCCATACTGGCCGAAATACCATGAGAAAATTTCTTCCCCCATGGAGACTCGAACCAGCGCAAGTCCCGTAGCTCTGCGCCAAGGCTTCCTACCTTAACCGCTCAGCTACGGCGCGGGACATTGTGAAATCTAGTAGGCAATTTATATATCATTTGGATAGAAAAGATCGGTTAAATTTTGCTCAATTTCATTTGTTATGTCAAATCTTACTTGAATGTTACCCTTTCAGGTCGTGGCGCTCGGGGCAGCCTGCTCTCTAAATCTAAACAAAGAAATAAATAACTATTCTAAAAGAGCAGTATGAAGTGCTTCATGGAGCGTCTAATAATGTTAAAATTGAACCTTATGTTGGATGAAAAAAATACATATACAAACTTTGAGAGCTTGTAGAGGAGGTAAAACAGAACTCTGTTATGTGACCCCGCTAGAGGTCCTTGAAGGGTTTGACGTTTGATTCCACTTAGGCCACCATTCGCTGTAGTGTTAACTGCTTCGTATGCAACACGGTTACATTTCAGTGTTGTTTTGACTGCTTCGTATGCAACACGTTGACATTGGAAGGGTAAAGTTGTCACTACTGCCAGTAGTGCCCACGTCCCTGGATAAACACAGTAATTATTGTTTATATGTTATATTGTCTTTACATTACAAAGTTTATGTACGGCAGTACTGTCTACAAGTTCTTGATGGCAGATTACACAATATAGAAGTATTGTTCACGACTATATGATTGGGCCATATCATCTGCCTTACCGATTCGGTGGAGGAAATTGCCTTCTCTCTCTTCGGAACTGTTGAAGAATGTTACCAGTCAAACAACGATTATGGTTTCACCATGACGGGGCCCCACCACACTTTGCACTTGACGTCAGACAATACCTAAACAATGTTTGCCCCAATAATTGGATTGGGAGGGATGGACCAGTATACTGGCCACCATGTTCACCTGATCTCACTCCTATCTATTTTTATGGGGGGAGATGAAGCGTTTGGTGTACAAGACATCGATAGACACTCCAGAAGAGGTGATTAACCGTGTGACTGAAGCTGCAGTAATTATTTTTAGACAACTGGTTTTGAACGTGTGAGACAATACTTTGCACTCAGATGCCACCTGTGCATTAATGTAAACGGACGACATTTTCAGCAACATCTGTAAAACATTCATCACATGGCAGTTTGAATACAGTCAAATCATCCAGCGTCAAACCGTTCAAGAACTCCTAGCGGAGAAACGGAGAATATGCCAATTTTTTTTCTTACTTACTTACTCAATGGTACTATCGAACCCGTAGGTTCATGGCCGCGCGGACATAAGCTCTCCATATACATCCCTATCCTGAGCTAATGCTTTTCAATCATTCCCTGTATAATCTACTTCCCTCAAATCATAGTTAATGTTATTCTCCCACCTAATTCTTGGTCTACCAACTGGGCGTTTTCCCTCTGGATTTCCTACAAGAAGCTTCCATGCAAGTCTTTCATTCCCCATACGTGCAACATGTCCTGCCCATCGCAGTCTACGAGACTTAACTGTTCTTATTATATCTGGCTTCCTATAAAGAACCATGTAGTTCATTGTTATGTAGTCTTCTCCATTCACCTGTTTGTTCATCTCTCTTTGGTCCAAACATGTTCCTAAGTACTTTATTTTCAAATACTTGTAATCTCCTTTCCTCCCTTAAAGTAAGAGTCCATGTTTCGCACCCATATAATATAACTGGTAGAATAATAGTTTTATATATTTTCAGTTTAACGTTTTTTGAAAGGAGTTGGGACATCAAGAGTCTCTGCAATGCATAATAGCACGCATTTCCATAATTGAGCCTCTGTTTAATTTCTTTGAGCATCTCATTCCTATTTGTGATTATTGTTCCTAGGTATTTGAATTCAGCCACTTCCTCAAAATTTCCCTCATTTCTCAATAGCTGTCCATTTCCATTATATAATGTATTTCTACGTGTGACCATATATTTAGTTTTATTCAATTTTTTTTCACGTAACAAAATTGTTTTGTTTTACCTGCTCTACAAACTCCCAAAGTTTGTATATGGATATTTTTACACTCTGTATAACTCACTTTAAAGACGAACATAATCTGCTCTAATTTTTTTAAAATTATTTGAAGGTAGATTAAAATTATCTTCAAAGACTAAAGCTATATTTAACACTGTATTTGTATTCCGTTTCTGAAACAAATAGAGCAAAAAGCAGAGGTGAATGGAGTTTCTGAAACAACAGAGAAGGCAATTGATTTTTTTACCCTATAAAACGAAGTTCTGTGAAAGCGTATTCGTTAGAGTACATCAGGAATAGTTATCAATTCTCTGTGATGTATTCGCTGTCCAAATTGGTGTCGAGTGAAGCATAAACGAACACATATCTGGAGTACTGTTGACTGCTTTGCATTCGAATTCCTAAAGTTCCAATGACATTCTATTCCTAAGGTAAAGCAATAGGTGGGATAGTATAGAACAAACATAGCGCCAACTCAGAGCAGAGAATCGGACATTGAATTCATCCAGTGCTTAATAAAAAATAAACCGTCTGTACACAATAGTTAAATAGTCCATTTGTGTACAAATGTTATATTATTTTGAGGGATAGCTTAAAAAAATTGTAACCTTGTCAGAATTATCTACATAACTAACTCACTGGCACTATCGAACCCGCAAGTTCATGGCCGCGCGGACATAAGCTCTCCATGCATTCCTATCTTCAGCTAATATTTCCACTCATTCCCTGTATAAACTACTTCCCTCAAATCATGGTAAATGTTATCCTCCCACCTCATTCTTGGTCTGCCAACTGGGTGTTTTCCCTCTGGTTTTCCTACAAGAAGTTTCCGTGCACATCTTTCATTCCCCATTCGTGCCACATGTCCTGTCCTTCGCAGTCTACGAGACTTAACTGTTCTTATTATAACTCTGGTTTCCTTTAAAGGGCCATGTGGTTCACTTGTTTTGGGAGTCTTCTCCAATCACCTACTGTATCTGTTCAACTCTCTTTGGTCCAAACATTTTCCTAAGAACTTTATTCTCAAATACTCGTAATCTCCTTTCCTCCCTTAAAGTAGTAGTAGTAGGACTTTATTAGACAAAAAGTAAGATATTTACAATATTATTTACAAATATGGGTCGCACGGGCAGTAAGCCGTACGTGCTGTTGACAGTCCGTTACAATAAAGTTATAATTGGTAAACAACAAAAAAAAGCAATAACATTACACTTACATAAGGAAACACAATAATATTACAATTAAATAATAACACAATAGCATTATACACTAAAAAACATTAACATTACAATTAAATAAAGAAAACACAATAATATTACAATTAAATAATAACACAATAGCATTATACACTAAAAAACATTAACATTACAATTACATAAAGAAAACACAATAACAATTAAATAATAACACAATAGCATTATACACTAAAAACATTAACATTACAATTAAATAAAGAAAACACAATAATATTACAATTAAATAATATTACAATTAAATAATAATATTACAATTAAATAATATTACAATTAAATAATAACACAATAAAACATTAACATTACAATTAAATAAAGAAAACACAATAATATTACAATTAAATAATATTACAATTAAATAATAATATTACAATTAAATAATATTACAATTAAATAATAACACAATAGCATTATACACTAAAAAACATTAACATTACAATTACATAAAGAAAACACAATACTATTACAATGAAAATATAACACAATAGCATTATACACTAACAAAACATTAACATTACAATTACATAAAGAAAACACAATAATATTACAATTAAATAATAACACAATAGCATTATACACTAATTAATTTATATATAATTGTTAATAATTAATGGTATTGCATGTTGATAACATAGGCTATATTTATTCATGAATGAGTGTTGTCCTTATTATTCGCGTTTTGAAGAGTCCATGTTTCGCATTCATATAATATAACTGGTAGAATAGGCCTAATAGTTAGGCCCTATATATATTTTCAGTTTAACGTTTTTTGAAAGTAGTTGGGATATCGAGAGTCTCTGTAATGCATAATAGCACGCATTTCCAGAATTGAGCCTATGTTTAATTTCTTTGTTCATGTCATTCCTATCGTGCATGGAAGCTTCTAGTAGGAAAACCAGAGGGAAAACGCCCAGTTGGTAGACCAAGAATGCGGTGGGAAAATAACATTAACTATGATTTGAGGAAAGTAGATTATACAGGGGATGATTGGAAAACATTGGCTCAGGATAGGGGTATATGGAGAGCTTATGTCTGCATATTACTTTATTACCATTTTTATTAATTTTAAACTGGATTAATTAGTTTGTCTCACAATGGAAAACAGTAGCAAATACAAATAGCGTGTTATGAATTAAATAATATGTAATAGAAGGGAGATGATGAAACGCGGTTCGGCACATGATATACTCCTGTCGAAAAGTGGGCCGCTAGTATTATAACGTCACCATCCGACGGAAGAATCGTTATCTACAATACTACCACATGCATTCTCAACATTAAAAAAATAATAGTAGCTTTATTTTGCCTGGCAGAGTTAAAGCCTTAAGGCTTTTTCTATCATTCAACCATGTAAAAAATATATAATAGTTTTAAAAAACTAAAAGAACACGCTTTATTAGAAAACTAAAAAATGAAAAATAATTTTAATTTCCAATACGCTTGGGATAAAATAAAGTGGTCAACAAAAAAACCATCTCCAACACATATAGAATAAAACTAGAGTTATCAACAAAAAGAAAGAATTTTACCATCAAAAGCGTGGGGTGCTCTATATCAATTAACATATTTGATAATAAACAGATATTGGTAAAAGTAAGCTCTCTAAGTAGAAAATGTAAAAATCATAAAAAGCACCCCACGCTTTTGATGGTAAAATTATTTTCTTTTTGTTGATAACTCTAATTTTATTCTATATGTGTTGGAGATGATTTTTTTGTTGATCACTTTATTTTATCCCAAGCGTATTGGAAATTAAAATTATTTTTAATTTTTAGTTTTCTAATAAAGCGTGTTCTTTTAGTTTTTTAAAACTATTATTTATTTTTTATTTTTTAGTTTTAATATTTTACAGAATAAGATAAAAATATAAACATCTTTAAATTCGATACTATTGTAGTATGAGTTAAAAGTAATACTCTTCTATAAAAAAAAACTTTCCCAGCTGGATTTGAACCAGAGATGCATGAATTACTGAAATTATATACCACTAAGAGTTCACTGCTCTACCAACTGAGCTTTTACAACGATTGACTAAAAACTCGACAAGTCCGCAACCTATTATACCAGTTTTCATTTTTTTGATTTTCGGATGATTCTGGCCAGGATTTTAGAAACAAAATATGAAATTATTATATTATCACGGGTCCTCTACACGTATACAAAGTTTCAAGTTGATCCAATGTTTCTAAGTGGGTGAAAATCGCGTTGAAAGATTCCGTTACATTGATAAAAAAACACTTTTGTTTTTATTTTCTGATGATTATAGCCAGGATTTTAGAAAATAAATATGAAATTCTTGTATTGTCACGGGTCCTGTAGAAGTATACAAAGTTTCAAGTCGATCCAATGATTTTAAGTGGGTGAAAATCGTGTTGAAAGATTCCGTTACAAAGATAGATAGATAGAGGTCAAGCTAATATAAAGCGTGTAAAATACAAAAATCAATCTTACATCTAAATTACAATATACGTTAACGATTATATGGTATATCTACAATACAAGTAGGTATTATTAACAGCATATTTTGATTTATTCTAGATGTAACGAATAAAATACAAAATATAATAAAACATTGAAAAATGAAAACGAAATAGTAAAGATATAGAATCAATTTAATTCTTGAGAATGAATAAATTATTCAACAAGTAATTTTACAAGCGTGACTTTAAAGTATGAAGTGTACGGTAACCTCTGATATCTTGAGGAGGGAATCCAGGAGCGGACAGAGGCTACTGTGAAAGAAGTACTTTTGAGGGATATGTAATATAATGGAGGAATCTGATGGAAAATCTAGCGATTAAAAATTGAACATCTTCAATCCTCGTGGCCCCGACATTGAAATATTACAAATTAAATCAATTTAATAAGCAAAATTTACCGAATTTTCCCGTCCTAGTACTACATTGGTTTCCTAGATGTCAGTATGAGGCGGAACGCTGAACACGTACCACCCAAAATGACATCTATACGAAAACAAGGTAGCTAAATTAGTATGGTTCAAATTCTTCCCTGTAGGGGGAGAGCGTCTTAATCTCTGTAAAGGGAAAACATAGGCTTACAACAAAATTAATCTTACAATTAAAGGGTATCAAACCCGAGACCGCTTCTCAGGAACCAGGCACCCTACCACTTGAGCCAGCAAGGCGGATCCTCATGACCTGTAGTCAGAAATTTTAACCACAAAACCAAGAGGCTTGCCATTGTTAAAAGTTTTATTTGGATAGCAGACAATTGATTTTGAAACTAACTGGTGAACTCAGCTAGAAATTTCATCCTGCTAGGACAGATACAAGAGGGACTGCTTACTGCATGAGAACGCTACCTCGAGACTGTATAACCCGTTGGTGTTAAGTCTCTTCTTAGCAAATAAGTTTGAAAGTGAGTCTTGTGATCCCTTAACAATAAAGCTAGTGTAACCTCTAGTGATTGGTTGCTATATAAAGGGATCAAACTGCCAACAGTAATTGAAGCTTTCTACACCCAACTTTATACGATCTCAAGGCAGAACTTTAGCCATCTTACTCACAATTAATCCCACTTGGGACAAAGTAGCTGTGCTACACACCTAGTTCCCTCTTCATATAATAATTAATGACCTGATACTAACGTAAATTGAATCATACTGATACCAACGTAACAAGGTACGAAAGCGAACTTAGTACCAAGAAAATGCATGTGGCATATTCCACAAATATATAGGATGTCACATACTGTTTTGGTCCGAAAGTAAGCAGCATATTTGGACCAAATTTCAACTACAAATGTGAGCTTGAGACTCATATTCAATTTTAATAAAATTCATAATGAAATTCCGTTGAGGTGAATAGTCATAAAGTAAAATATTAAAATAAATAAATACCTTGGCAAGTGCCGTCGTCCTCAATTAGGTAATTATTTTAAAACTGCAGGCCTTTCAGAAATTGGCTTCCATCTCGACCTTTAAGAAGATGTGTGCATCTCGTTTGTATTGGTAATTATTGTTTTTAGTCATTTCAATTCAGCAATTTCTTCAAAATTCCCTCATTTGTTATTAGCTCTCAATTTTAATTATATAATATATTTCTATATGTGAACATGCGAAACATAGAATCTTACTTTCAGGGAGGAACGAAGATTACGAGTATTTGAGAATAAAGTTCTTAGATTTTTTTCGGACAAAAAGAGCTGAACAGAAAGGCGAATGGAGAAAAATACACAGTAGTGAGCCACCTGAACAGAAAGGTGTATGGAGAAAATTACACAGTAGTGAGCTACACGGTATGTATCGAAAGCCAGATGTAATAGGAACAATATATTAAGTCTCGTAGACTCCGATTGGCAGGACATATGGCACGAATGGGTAATGAAAGAGGTGTATGGAAGCTTCTTGTAGGAAAACCAGAAGGAAAACGCCCTGTTGGTAGAGCAAGAAAAAGGTGGGAGAATAAAATTATCCATAATTTGAAGGAAGTAGATTATACAGGAGATGATTTGAAAATATTAGCTCACGATGGGGATGTACGGAGAGCTTATGTCTGCGCGACTATGAACCTACTGGTTCGTTAGAGCCAGTGAGTTAGTTAGTTATGTATTTGAATTCAGCCATTTCATCAAAATGTCCTTCATTTGTCATTAGCTGTCCATTTCCATTATACAATTATTTCTCTGCACCAACATATATTTAGTTTTATTCATGTTTACTTCTAGTCCCAATTTTTTGATAATATAATAATTAAAAGAATAAAATTAACTAATGTATCCATCCATAGTAATTCTGCCCGAAGGCAGGTCCTTCACTGCAATCTTAGCATTTTCATGCTATGCTTACAGTTTTACTAGGGAATTGTAGGAGTGGTAGCTTCCCGTTGCTTTCCACACCGATGAAGGATGATAATGTTGATAAGGATGATGATGGCCATATGATTTCGGGGACCGTTTGGGCCTTAATGTTTTCCTGACATTTGTCTTACAGGTGAGGAAAACCCCGATAAAAACCTCACCCAGAAAAAAACTGCGCCGACCAGGGATCGAACCCGGGCCTGCTGCGTGACAAGGCAACACGCTATCTCGAGACCACAGCGGTGGACAATTAATATATATTGAAAGTAAAATATCTATGGTATAAATATAAATAAAAACTAGTCCCCTTGGTTCCTAAACAAACATACTAACCAGTACACCATAAAATACATATGTTGCATGCGGATAGCTATCCAGAAAACATTAATTTCAGCATTACGTTAATAATTACTTGATCTAGCATAAAGTGTTCTTTATAGAAACAATCCTTTTGTAATGTGATTAGATTGCTATGGTACACAGAAATTTAAAGTAGAGAAACATTTGTGACTGCTTCTGGATAGCCTGTGTAGTTACATTTGTGACTGCTTCTGGATAGCCTGTGTAGTTCGAGTGGAAAAAACACGAGCTCTTCAAATTCCGGTTCAGGTAGAAATATTTTCTCATGAGTTATATTAACCATTGCATGCGGATGGCTTTTCTGAAATCATTGATTTCAATATTACGTTCGTAATTAGTTGACAGATCACGTAATATACCCTGTCATAACGTATTTGGCTTCCACCGCCTGTGTTTGTGTTTTTTTATAAACAGGTTTAAAACGTAATAAAACATCTTCCTGTGCCCAAAGCTTTTTAAAATTTTATCTTCTTTCTCCATTCTTCTCTACCTGCCCACTCTAATTCTTTCAGACTTAGCTCCCTCATACCTCTTCTTACATCATCCATTCATTTAAATCTAGGTGGGCCTCTCTTTCCTTTCCCAGGTGGCATCCTTTCCAAAGTTTGTGTGGGTAATCTTTTTTTTGGCTTGCTTACGTATATGATTCTAGTTGTCTGTATCTCACAAAATTTAATATAGAATTTTGGACTTCCATTTGTTGTCTGATGATTGTATTTCTGATTTTTCCCAATTTAGAATGTCTAGTTAATGAGCTTGTTGGCCGTGGTTATGAGGCTTAGAAATCTTCGACGTTTCTCCAGAGACTGTGTCCGGCATTGTCAAGGGTTGGCTCCATCTTAAGCCTATATTTTCTCTTCATTTGAGAATAGGCCAATAATTATTTTAATATAGTGTGTAAACATTCTTATTTCAGATTAAAACATATAAAACTAATTCAATTTCTTTTCTCTAATTCCACCAGATTGTCTTCCGACATATTACCTGGCATTGGCGGAACCATTTCTCAGGTAGGGGCACCTGCAAGGCGTAGTTACATTATCTCGATTATTTTATGGGTAAACAATGATAACAAAGCACTAGGAGAGTCCTAAATTCTTGATCAAGGGTATTCATAGGAATAATTCCCTTTAAGAAAAAAAAGTCCTGTCATATGACAGGAAGTTGTACTCTGGGTCTTAATAACTGTAGTCAGACATCTGGCCATAAGAACATGAGGCTTAAAAATAATTTCTAATTCTTCACATTCAAGCTGAAGTGTGCATGGACCTAATTTTAAATTAATATTTGTCCCTTTTTCTTGTGTTTTTATTTTTGTTTCTTTGTTTGACTGTTCTTTTCTTCCTTTTTTCTTCTTCTTCATCTTCATCTTCATCATCATCATCATATTCTTCTTCTTCTTCGGATTTCCTCCACTTAGAAGTTCGTCGTCTTCGGTTTTCATTTTTTTCTATCATTCCAATCTCCTTCTTCCAAATTCCTACCATGCATTATCGTTCTGACATAGGTTTTCCATTTCCATCTTGGTCTCTCAAGTTTATTTATTCCAGGTGGTGACCATTGGCATATATTTTTTGGCCAACTTTCATTTTCCATTCTTTGTATATGGCCATACAATTTAAGAGTTTGATTTTCAATCCTCTTAACAACAGATGTAGTGACATTAATTTCTCTCCAAAGGAATTCATTTCTTATTTTTCCTGTCTTATCTTTTGAAGGTTTCTTCTAAGATAATCAAATTCAACTGTTCTAATTTTATTATTTTGTAATTCCGTCAAAGTCTAAGTTTCACTTCCATATGACAAAATATTCTGTATTATGCTCTTATAAATGTTAATTTTAGTTTACATATTTTCCTATTACGTTATTTCCTTTTCACACAAACACGATCATACATCCTTATCCAAGACGGATATACAGAATCCTCTTTTCCCACCGTTAGAGGAGTACGCCGTAGCTAATTAATTATGGCAATATGCTTACTAGCCGGACAGTCGTAGGATAGATTCCAGGAGGAGTAAAGATTTTTAAAATAGTCTAATCCTTCTGATGGCACCCTGGCCCTCGAGTTGATTTAGCTTCTAACAGAAATGTGTACCATATATATATTGTGAGGTTAGAGGCGGCCGTTATGCAAGACTGACAAGCAGGCTGATGTCTGGTTGGAAACGTAACTCCTACTACTCCAAGTACTGCTAAACACCTATAATAGGAGCACTTTAGCTTTACGTTTTCTCCACCGGGAATCGAACTAGGGTCGTCGGAATAGAAGTTGGCGACTGTACCCACTACGCCTGAAGCCGGACATTTTGAACATTACGGTCGCTAGAAGAAAGTATAAAATGCAAACAAGTAGGTTGTCCAAATGATAGAGCCCTGAGACCTCTCGTGTACTCAATCGTCCACGGTGATCTAGGGGTTAGTTCCTTGCCTTTGGTCTCGAGGATCTTGGGTTCAAACACGGCCAGAATACGTACATTTTTAAGATGAAAAATCCAAGAGACAAGTACTCTGGGAGGGACCTTAAGCCGTGATTACCAAATCTAAAGATTTTCAGGCTAGTAAAATAATCAACTTTTATAAGATTCATGATGTGTTCCGTTGAGGTATTATTCAAATAGAGAAAATAATCCAGTGAAGATTAACGTACTCGAAGAGATGGAAATCATGAAAGCAGCTCACAACAACGACAATCTGATAAACGAAAACGAACCCAATACATGTAACCCCCTCTACCAGATCTTCAGTGAAACGCCAGTTTTGAACCCTGCCGATGATGGGACAAGTCCCGAAAGCGCTACAGTTAAATAATTAATTAAGTTGAGGAGACGGAACTTTCAGGTGAATAGTGCATAATTTTATATTTTATTTAGTAAAAATAAACTGAAACCTAAATTAAAGCCTCTGAACAAAATTTAATCGCCTTCTCCAACCACTAAACTTTAATTGTGCACTAATTATCTCTCTAAGATGATAAGGTAACTACTTTTTCAGTCTTTATACATGTAGGTAAATACGATTTACTACATTAGCTTGTTTAAGTAACTGCAGCAAAGGAAATGGAATTATATAGGTAAAGACAGACAAATGTAGTCTACTCAAGGCGCAGGTCATTCACCATTAATTTTCTATCCATAGATTACAGACTGTACTGATATAAAACCCATAATAACGTAGCATAACAATAATCGATTTTAGCATTAGTGCTTACAGTTTATTCTCTTACACTCAGGCGTTCTGTTAAAATAAATTACTTTTTTTTCTCCTCTAGTGTATACTCTTGCAGTTTTTTCTATGCTATCTCTTGGCTGGAAGGTTTCCAATGTACCCAGCCATACCATCTCCTGCAGTAAGTGAAAAAGTTTGTAAATGTAAGAACCGGAGGGCCCTTTTACATATTTCACGATATGATACTCGTTAACCAGCCACATCGTCTCCTTGACTCTTGCTGAATCTTGACTTTTTCTTACTCTATGGAAGAAAAGAATGCACCTAGGGGAAAGAAGCTAAGATCGTGCCGGTAATTTTCAGTTTGTGGAGAAAGAGAGCATATATAATACAACATAAATACATGAAAAATGTTTCAGCTGGCAAATATTATAGATTAAATTATGAAGACAATTTAACTCATGCCCCAAATGGGAGGCAATGACCAATCACATTCCAATGTTTTTTTATTTACAACCAATCACAGCCTTTTCACCTCGATTTTATCAGTTTAATTTTATTGTAAAATTAAGCTCCTCCTTTTTAACATTCCGAATAGGTCATAGCATAATTTTGCAGTAACCGCACGTGGCTGCCAGATTGTATATATATATAGTGCACGAATGTAACCTTTTCGTGGTGCGGGAGATAATATAAAAATATTTGTAGCAATTGATTATACCACAAAAAAAAAGAAACCACTGTTTGCACTTTCTTAAACGTATTTTTTCCCAGGTAATAACGTTCCAGAAAAATATAATTGACATACTTACATCATCGGATATCGTAAATTAATTAATATACAGTTTGATGTGTTTCATTTTTTCTCCACTAGGATGTATTCTTACAATATTGCGATCCTTTGGCAATAAATATTATGATCTGGTTGCAGTGATGAACAAGTGAAACATAACGTTTCTCATTTGTTTTGAAACATCGCCGCTTACATTAAATATACAAATATTTAAAAATAACTATATTTAAATAATGATTTGTGAGTAAACAGCTTAATTTTATTCGTTCAATAGTTCCAAAAATGCCACTCTTGATTTGCAAATTATCTAGATAGATTAGAAATCACTATTGGCATTACTTATGATAAAACGATACAATCAAACTTGCAAGTAAATATTTAAAAAACGTAAGTATAGTAACATGTACATATTTCCATCAGTTATTTATTTTACTGGAACTGAATTTGAAGTTTTAGGAATGAGCTGACATATTTGAGTAAAGAATTCGTAAAATACTTTCGGCTAAACTTTACAACCTGTGATGCGACTTTTTTAGATTCTTCATAAATTTCTGTCAAATGTTATTCTTCTGGTTTCATTTTTCAAATTATTTCCTACCATTTACAATGATTTTTACATGTTTCCTAACGATTATTTGAATATATTTTTTCACGATATTGAAATACGATAAGACGAGGCAGCCATATTGATTTTAACGAATCAACTGTGTTCCAGTGCAGCTAACATACAGTCTGTACTAATTAACTTACACACATTAAAATCATTCTTTCACAGGTTAGAGTACTTAAATTGCGTTAGGTTAATTTTAGGTTCGTTGGCAACGCGAGTTCAAATACCTTGTATATATTGGCTGCATCCCGTGATTCCATAGAGTAAACCGCTTCGCGTCTGTTGGCGCATGCGCATGGTGTGTGATTGGAACTTAGAAATGTTTTTCGTGTCACATATTGTAAAATACCTCCATTTTATATGTGTTAATATCTTATTTTTTAATGTAAAAAAAACGTTTCCCTAGTAATAATTAATTGCTTCTTGATTTTTAAGCTCTGGAATATCTAGATTTAGATACCTGAAATAGAATATATAAAATTATAATATAAAATTATAAAATTATGTATTTTGAATGCAGTCTCCTCAACTCTTAAATTATTAAAACATTGTAGGCCTTTCGCGACCAGTCCCATTCTCAGCAGAAAGTTGTTTTTTGCTCTCCAGCTACTATCCAAGTACTGACTAGTTTGTGATGATGATGATGATGATGATGATGATGATGATGATGATGTAGATAGAGTTTTACGTACTGGAAGCATTCTCGTTTAAATTCAAGCTGTTGTCAACTTCCTTTAAAATCTCTAACTTCTCCAATATGTTTAATTTAGCTGGGTTCCATTATTTGTGTAATATTGTAAGAATGTTGTCAATACCCTACATGTGGTGTCCTTTCTGTATTATTTTTGTTGTAACTTCGTTTTCTTCTGCTTATTTAAATTCTTTAAAATGTTCTTTAATGGCTATGAAGAATAAGCTCATACATCATTATCCTGAACTAATACTTTCCAATCATCCACAAATCAGGGTTAATGTTATTCTCCCACTTCATTTTTCGCCTACCTACTTGACCATTCATTCTGGTTTACCTTCAAGAGGATTCCATGCCCTTCTTCCATTGCCCATTTGTGTCATATGTCCTGCCCATTGCAATCTTCAAAACTTAACTGTTCTTGTTATACTCAATTTCCCACAAAGATCATGAAGTTAACTGTTATGTAAGTCTTCTCCGTTCACCTATGTGTTCATCTCGTTTTAGAAATAAAAAAATCATTATCTTATATTTTTGTTAACAAACTTATAATAAGAAGTAGCTATAAAGCCTCGATCCATTTTCGAGTTAAGATTTGAATCTAAAGTAAGTCAACACAATATTTTAGATAATATATTTTTTCACAATATTCAACATCTTCCTGCGCTCAATTAACCTACTGTCATTCTCCTACATATATTATTATTATTATTATTATTATTATTATTATTATTATTATTATTATTATTATTATTATTTTTAAGATTATATATATATATATATATTAGTACAGTTGACTATTGAAGAACGAGTGGCTGTTATCAGTGTTCGATTTCCCCGTTTAATTTATGCACAGATCCACGAGATGTTTAAACGTAAAGTCCAGAAACCGGCACAAACCCATGACATATCTGACTCCTGGTCAATAATTTTCGGAGGACAGGTAATGTAGTCGATAAGCCACGTCTCGATCGACTTGCCTTGCCCGAGGAAAGTGGCACAGATTCGAGAAGCCATCGAAATTAGTACTCAGGCATCAACTCCTCGTCTAAGTAATGGGGTAGACATGCTCACAGCAACTGTATTTGAGACTTGCACTGAAAAAGCGTGCTTATCGCATTCAAGTAAACACAAAGTAGACGAGGAAGATCATGCAGATTGTAAGTCGGTGTGTTATGACTTAAAGGAAGGTGTGATCAATGAAAACTTATTGGAACATATCTTGTTTAATGACGAGGCCATATTCCGCACTTGCGGTAAAGTGAATTTTAAACGCTTTATATTAGCTTGATCTGTATCTATCTATCTATCTATCTATCTATCTATCTATCTATCTATCTATCTATCTATCTATCTATCTATCTATCTATCTATCTATCTATCTATCTATCTATCTATCTATCTATCTATCTATCTATCTATCTATCTATCTATCTATCTATCTATCTATCTATCTATCTATCTATCTATCTATCTATCTATCTATCTATCTATCTATCTATCTATCTATCTATCTATCTATCTATCTATCTATCTATCTATCTATCTATCTATCTATCTATCTATCTATCTATCTATCTATCTATCTATCTATCTATCTATCTATCTATCTATCTATCTATCTATCTATCTATCTATCTATCTATCTATCTATCTATCTATCTATCTATCTATCTATCTATCTATCTATCTATCTATCTATCTATCTATCTATCTATCTATCTATCTATCTATCTATCTATCTATCTATCTATCTATCTATCTATCTATCTATCTATCTATCTATCTATCTATCTATCTATCTATCTATCTATCTATCTATCTATCTATCTATCTATCTATCTATCTATCTATCTATCTATCTATCTATCTATCTATCTATCTATCTATCTATCTATCTATCTATCTATCTATCTATCTCTCTATCTATCTATCTATCTATCTATCTATCTATCTATCTATCTATCTATCTATCTATCTATCTATCTATCTATCTATCTATCTATCTATCTATCTACTTCTATCTATCTATCTATCTATCTATCTATCTATCTATCTATCTATCTATCTATCTATCTATCTATCTATCTATCTATCTATCTATCTATCTATCTATCTATCTATCTATCTATCTATCTATCTATCTATCTATCTATCTATCTATCTATCTATCTATCTATCTATCTATCTATCTATCTATCTATCTATCTATCTATCTATCTATCTATCTATCTATCTATCTATCTATCTATCTATCTATCTATCTATCTATCTATCTATCTATCTATCTATCTATCTATCTATCTATCTATCTATCTATCTATCTATCTATCTATCTATCTATCTATCTATCTATCTATCTATCTATCTATCTATCTATCTATCTATCTATCTATCTATCTATCTATCTATCTATCTATCTATCTATCTATATATCTATATATCTATCTATCTATCTATCTATCTATCTATCTATCTATCTATCTATCTATCTATCTATCTATCTATCTATCTATCTATCTATCTATATATCTATATATCTATATATCTATCTATCTATCTATCTATCTATCTATCTATCTATCTATCTATCTATCTATCTATCTATCTATCTATCTATCTATCTATCTATCTATCTATCTATCTATCTATCTATCTATCTATCTATCTATCTATCTATCTATCTATCTATCTATCTATCTATCTATCTATCTATCTATCTATCTATCTATCTATCTATCTATCTATCTATCTATCTATCTATCTATCTATCTATCTATCTATCTATCTATCTATCTATCTATCTATCTATCTATCTATCTATCTATCTATCTCTATCTATCTATCTATCTATCTATCTATCTATCTATCTATCTATCTATCTATCTATCTATCTATCTATCTATCTATCTATCTATCTATGTAACGGAATCTTTCAACGCGATTTCTCATCACCCACTTAAAATCATTGGATCACTTGTAAAGGACCCGTGACAATACAATAATTTCATTTTTTTCTAAAATCCTGCCCAGAATCATCAGAAAAATAAATAATAGTTTTAAAAAAACTAAAAACAACACGCTTTATTAGAAAACCGAACTAAAAAAAAAAAAAATGAAAAATAATTTAATTTCCAACACAGCTTGGCATAAAATTAAAGTGGTCAAGAAAATAATCATCTCCAATACATATAGAATAAAACTAGAGTTATCAACAAAAAGAAAATAATTTTTCCATCAAAAGCTTGGGGTGCTTTTTATGATTTTTACATATTCTTCTTAGAGACTTTACTTTTACCAATATATGTTTATTATCAAATATATTAATTGATATAGAGCACCCCACGCTTTTGATGGTAAAATTATTTTCTTTTTGTTGGTAACTCTAGTTTTATTCTATATGTGTTGGAGATGACCACTTTAATTGTATCCCAAGCGTGTTGGAAATTAAAATTATTGTTCATTTTTTAGTTCGGTTTTCTAATAAAGCGTGTTATTTTAGTTTTTTAAAACTATTATTTATTTGCACGATAGTTCATTCTATCGTACTTACAGGAATGGCGACCCCGGTTGACAGTTCAATTTCCTAAATTTCGGGGTTGCCAACCTGTAAATAACTAAGTAACTATACTGTAATATTACAAATTACCTATCTAGGGCGGGAAGTACAACCACTGTCTATGTATACGTACAATGTATATTTAAAATATCCAAAAGGTAGTGTTACTATGCATTATAGGAAACAAATCATTGTATTTTAAATGAACTGAAATTTATTTGAAACAATATAAAACAATAAATTCGTACTTGCCGCCATTTTATGTCTGATTGGTGTCACGGCCTGCTGTTGTCTAAATTAAATTACTTTCGGAATTTACCGTATATACGTTGGCCAGACTGCTAACGTCAGTCAGTTGTTTATAATGAACGCAAATATTTCCATCAAATATGTTATTATTTTACTATTATTTATTATTTTGAAAACATCATCGTGCAAAAAATAATGTACAACACACGTTTTACAGAATCTTGGAAGTTAAAAACCTCGCCATCACTCGGTTTTTAATCATTTCCTTGCTTCTGTAAAAACCACTTTCCAATCTCGCATTGGAATATACTAAAACACAATGGTTGCATATGAGGTAACGAGCCACCAAATACCACCTATGAATAACAAAGCGACACTCCGAAAGTCAAATCCATTGTTTTTCGGTCCTTTCATGTTCCAGAAAGTACCATGACAAGCAACACATATCTATTCATGCTGACAGAGTTTTCTGGAACCACATATTAAGCAGGATGGCATTGTAGACAGTGTTATCTTTCAGCAAGATGCTACATCCCCGCATTTTGCACTGTAGACGTAGACTCAATATCAATACTAGTAAAATTCATATCAAATTCCGTTGAGGTGAAGTCATATGATGAAAGTTAAAAATTAAATTTACCTGTTGGTAGGTGCCGTCGTCCTCAACTAGAAAAGATGGAAGATAACTTCCGAAAGCGCTCTAGTTAATTTTATATACAATATTTTAACAAAGCCATATGTCCTGCCAATAGGAGTCTACAAGACTACCAACAGGTACAATTTAATTTTTAACTTTCATCATAGACAATATATTCATTTTATGCCTTCTTTATGTATGCGTGTAGGTGTATAGCCATGCATGTATTTGTTTATATATTCGTATATTTTTTTATTTTATTCATCGAACAAAACATACATCTACGGCCAAACAGGCCCGGTTGCAATGTAAATAAAAACATATTTCCTTTCTTCCGAAAAAAGTAAATTCCATTACTACTTAACTGATGGAGAATACCTCAACCAGCGCTATCCTAATACAGTAGATGGATTGATAGAGGCTCACCATAAGCATGGCCATTATGTTCTCCTGACCTGACGCCACTAGATTTTGTAGGCTGAAGGTTTATCAAGGCATCAGTGTACAAAACTAGATCTATATGATCTCTTCTTCTTCTTCTTCTTCTTCACGGTTTAGGCCTATTTACTAGCCTGTTCCGGCTCCAAATTGCTGCTCTTTCCATTTTTCTTTGGTCGTCCCTAACTTCTTCTTCCTCGTGGTGAATATCTGTATGCTGCTTTTGGTATTCTATTCTCAGTCATCCTTGCCAAGTGTTCTTTCCAGTTTGTTCTGTATTTCTATATTGCTGTGTTTAATTACTCTACTTTTAGTTGTTGTCTTATTTCTGTGTTATGTTTTTTGTCTGTTCTTTGATATCCAGCTATTGGTCTGAGGAATCACATTTCAGCAGCTTAGATTCTGGCAGATTGTTGTGTTGTCATTGTCCATGTTTCGGATCCATAAGTAATAAGAGGCAGTGCCATTGCCTTATATATATATCTATATATATTATATCTATATATATCTATAATGAAATTATAGAGTCTTTCCTGGCTTTATTTTTCAAAGTTCTTTTTAGTGTTCCTGTTTATATAATTAAACTTATTTAGTCTATTCACGCAGACTTTCACGGCCGGAGTTGCTATGATGATCTTGATGAAGATTTTCGGGCTGTAGGCCGTGGTCGGGGAACTACAAGCCTCACGACCACGGCCTACAGCCCCAAAACCTTCACCAAGATCATCATATAAACTTATTTAATTTATTATTTATATCTGTTTCCTCTGCGTATGATATTTCGCAACCTAGGAAGTTATATCTTACCACTTGTTCTATTGGTTTATTTTCTAATATTATCTTTGTCCGAACTGGATGAGCGCCCTTGAAGGCCATTGTTTTTTTATTTTTGTGAGGATATTTCCATGTTGTATTTTTTTTATATTTCATTTAGTTTATATAGCATTCTTTGTAGTTCGTCCTTTGTTTTTGCTGTTAAAATCTGGTCATCTGCAAAGGCGACTGTTTTTATTACTATACTTTCTAAGTTAATTCCTCCAGTCATCATTTGCTTCCATGATCTTATCATGTCGTCGAAATAAATGTTATATAATCTCAAGAATCATTATCGAACAGCATGCACACAGCAATTACAGACGAAATGCTTACGAATTTATTTAGGAACAGGAGAACGATGGGGACAATGCTATGAAATGGATGACGGACATGTTGAATTATAACGATTCGTAAGCACCTACCATCACGATAACTGCATGTCACTTAAATGTCCGCAAGTACATTATTTCTAAAAATGGATGGACACATTATAGCCACCTTCTATTACGGATTGTTAATTCCTCCAGTCATCATTTGCTTCCATGATCTTATCATGTCATCGAAATAAATGTTATATAATCTCAAGAATCATTATCGAACAGCATGCACAGCAATTACAGACGAAATGCTTACGAATTTATTTAGGAACAGGAGAACGATGGGGACAATGCTATGAAATGGATGACGGACATGTTGAATTATAACGAATTTCGTAAGCACCTACCATCACGATAACTGCATGTCACTTAAATGTCCGCAAGTACATTATTTCTAAAAATGGATGGACACATTATAGTCACCTTCTATTACAGATTGTAGTTAAAGGTCTGAGACGTACATCTGTAATTACAATTTGAGGTATGATATTTGGTTCTAAAATGTTTAATTTTCATTAGCAGAAGCTTACATTTTTAATTCTGAATTAATTTGTAGGTATCAAACTCTCTTGTTTGTTTCATTAATTGTTTTTTGCAGTGTTATGAAACGTGCAGAATTATGTTGGCACAACGAAAAAAAATTCAGATATGTTTGCTATCCACAAATTAATCCATAATTAAAAATGAAAATGCTTTTATTAATGAAATCATAACAAATATGTAACTCGAGAATGAAACATTTTATCCCCGAGATCTAATCATTGATGTAGATATAACCTATTCCAATTTAATTTTACTCCCTTTAAATAAAAACTTAAATTATATTATTGAATAATTAATTAATATATGTATTCACTTATTTATGTGATTATAGAGCCTAAAATATGCATTATAAGTATTATAACAAAAACAAAATAACACAATAAAGTATTCTGGCGATCGTATAATATTGTTAGGCATTTGTGGAAAAATTCGTTTTTTATTGGTGACAGAAGATTTAAGGGTACAGACATGAACTTCTTGATGTATCAAATATTGTAGGAATGGTTTTAATTTGCCTTTTGTTCTGCATATTTGTCACTCTTCTACGCTTAAATATATTTTTTTATTTTATAATTATTTAACGTTTCGGGAATTCCAAGAAATGAAACTACGTATAGCGAAGGTACTCACAAAAAGTTATTTGTGTGTGTGTGTGTGTCCGTTAGCGCTCTAGCGGCAGCAATTTGTGTTTCGTATAAACCAAATTTAGCATGTAGCAATTAATTAGGAATGTAGGGTCTAACTTGTTAACCAGTAAAATGGGACGATTAGTTGTAGGAAACGAAACTTTAAAAATCGCTCTAGCGGTCGCAATTTTCTATGATTGCTAACGAAGCTCTTTATATGCTATTGTAATAAAGCGAAAAGGGTATTCTCAAAAAATCAGCGAAATCCGACCAATAGAATAAAATCTGAAATTCAAAATTGACTCTATCAGACTCCATGTTTGGTTCGTCGTGCACCAAATATTTGACAATGTATCCTAAAACATACATTAGTTTAGTTTATGTAATATTTTAATAATGCGATAGAAAATTAATATGTAGACATTATTTAACCCTTAAATTGGCGAAACAATAATTTCAAAGAATGTCTTACGATGATTTTGATTCCATATATGAGATGATCTTATCAGTACGATCAAATAGATCATGGTAATAAAAGATTCCGGGCTATGTGGCCGTGGTCTATAACTGGCGTTTCTTCCAGACGTTTCTCCCTCAACTGCGGAGGGCATCTTCAGTGGCGAATTCGCAGTCGAGTCTACGACAGGGAAACAACAGCTGTAAGCGCTCGCCACTGAAGATGCCCTCCGCAGTTGAGGGAGAAACGTCTGGAAGAAACGCCAGTTATAGACCACGGTCACATAGCCCGGAATCTTTTATTACCATGATTACCGGCCGTGAAAGCCTGCATTCCACGATCAAATAGATCGTTGACATGTTCCATTGCAATGTCTACTTAATAGTATATTACGATGTGAGGTTGGGAAGTGGTTTTTACAGAAGCGAAAAAAATGTTTAAAAACCTAGCGGTAGCGAGGTTTTTAATTTCCGAAATTCTGTAAAACACTTCACAAACGTGCGTTGTGCTTTATTTTTGCACGTGTTTTCAAATTAATAAATAATAGTAAAATAATAACATATTTGTTGGAAATATTTGCGTTCATTATAAACAACTGACTAACGTTAACAGTGTGGGCAATGTTTATTAGTTGAAACTACAGCAGGCCGTGGCACCATACAGTGATAAAATGGCGGCAAGTGCGTATTTATTGTCTTATACTTTTCAAATAAAGTTCAGTTAATTTAAAATGCAGTGATTTGTTTCGTATAATGTACATTAACACTACCTTTTGGATATATTTTTGTATATACATTGTACGCAGTATATATAGAGGGCAGTGGTTTTAATACTTCCCGCACGTAGTTTGTAATATGTAATATTGCAGTATAGTTATTTAGGTTGGCAACCCCAAATGTAGGAAGTTGAACTTTCAGTCATGGTAGCCATTGCTGTAAGTATGACAAAACGCACTATCGCGCAAAGAAAGTAATTTAAATTATCTCAAAAACGTCAAAATTTCATTTTTTATTTATCTGAAGAAACACTTGTAAAGTACAATAAATGACAAACAACATTAAAAGATCGAGTTCAGAATTTTTTTGTTTTATTTTTGTAAACAAAATTGTGTTTAAAAATATAAATTATGTTTTACGCCTGTATTGCATCATAAAACATCACCTTAAGGTGACCACTAATGATCAGAGCGAGCTCTTAAGAGCGTCGTTATATAACATATGCAGTATTACTAATACTAGTACTCAATCCCATAACCCATCACCACTCCTAAAATTCATTGTATTTTATTCAATTTTGTTAAGGACGATATGATATATATTGTACGTATTTTAATATCTCAACATTTTATTCCTATAATCTATGGTTTGAAAATTGTGTTTGTCATCCTGCTTCACCTTACCAAGAGTTATTAGTGTTTTATTAGCCTATCCTGTAGATATACTACCATAAAGAGTGTAAAATAAGTTAGATATAATAAGGACAGTTTATCACGTATGGCTGTCATAACGCTATGAAGGAATCTTACAATTGCATTTATGGGTTGTAAAACTGATGACCGATAACAAGTGAACACATGGATATGCAAGTCGTATATCATAAATCTAGATACGTGATTTCCTTTCACATTATCAAAATAAATTAGTATGTGTGTCTTGTCCAAAAAGAATATAAATTCTTTTTTATAGTATGATGACTTAAGAACATATGTCTGTCATGAAAACTGAAATTATATCTCGAAATTCACAATATATATTTCTATCTCCACTTTTATACATGATACATGTCTTAAATAATGCTTTCGGATGTGGAATATTAAATTTCATAAAGTTTGTTACTACTGGATTGCCTTTTATACCTTTAAAAAGATTATGCAAAAAATTAAACGATTTTTTTTCAGAAAAAAAAACAAACTTACAAGGTGATATAAAAACTTTCCTTTGTTGTACAGCCATAGTTTGTCATGTTAGAGTAAATATTTTATTACTTTGACTATTTTAGAAAAAAATAAATAATAACACTTGTCAACATGATTTTTGTCTCATCAGTACCAATAGCTGTACTTAATGCAAATTTTATCGTGTTTTCAAATATGTATTCTGGGTTATGTCTGCTGTCATCACATGAAACTTTTTGAAACTTTTTGAGGCCAAAATACTTCCCATTTTAATATATGGAATAGAAATCATTTGGACTGACCTCAGTTACGGAGACTTAAACACCTTAGAAAAAGTGAAAGCAAGATTCCTAAAAGAAGCAATGGGGATCTCGAAATTTGCTCCATCCAGACTTGCATATGAATTAGCACGGGAAACATTCCTCGTGGAAGATCTACGCACGAAGTTCCTGCTACCAGCTACTAAACAGAAACTGCATTGAAGAAAATAAGACAAAAGAAGACAAAAAAATACCAGACGATTTTTACGCAACAGATGCAATGATCAACCGAGATTGGACTGGACCAAACAACAAGATACGCAGTGCAATAATAAGACTGGCAGTGCATGGATATCACCACAAACTCTGCAAAAATTCAAACTATCATGATCCGTCAAGTGACTGCGTGTGTAAGCTCTGTGATAAACCGAGTGAAATATATCATTTCAGTGTCTGTTTAAAGAGAACACAATCGTTGCTGGTATACAGCAGAGACATAAACTAATGCACTTTTGTGCGCGTTTTTCCTATTATTAAATGTGTATTCGAAATTTCTCCATCACCCACAGTCTTTTATTTCAATTTCAATTAATGGATTTAAATAGTTATTTTTTTAATAAACGTTTTTTTCGTCCATTTGTCCATTGTAAAATAAAACCAAATGAGCTAACTCAGGAGATTTCAACTATGGAAAAGAGATATCAAAGCAAATGGAATCCTAATATGCTGGCCGATTATTGTTGGACCATCAAGAAGAATACTCCACAGGCGAAATATAGCAGATAATCGTTATTTCTTCCTTTCCAGTTGAGTCCAAATGTTCGAATATTGTGTAGTTACGAATATAGAAAATATTTAATTGTTTCAAATTATAAATTCTTGTCTCTCGGAAACCTTGCGTGATGGAAAAAACCGATATCATATTTGAATCCAGGAGAAAAGAAATACTATCAGAATCACATATTTTTCTTTCTGAGACAAAAAAAGTTTATTTTTTGTTGCTCAGTGTAATTTTAAAGAACTTTTGTATTGTCAATACTAGTAAAATTCATATCAAATTCCGTTGAGGTGAATAGTCATAAAATTAAAATTAAAATATATCTGTTGGTAGGTGCCGTCGTCCTCAACTGTGTTAAAATATTATATTAAAATGTTAACTAGAGGCCTTTCGAGAGTTTACAGGTAGTAGCAGACTCGTGCTGCTGATGGTAGAAGTTAACTTGCAAATACCTGCAGATAACATTTTAATATAATATTTTAACACAGGTGAAGACGGCATCTGCCAACAGGTATATTTTAATTTTTATTTCGTATTGTATTTATACAATTGTTCATAATTTTTTTTACTACAATTGTTAAAGTTGACTAAACAGTTACTGTAACATATGATACTATGAGTGTACAACAAAATTAATAAGAATATATCGCTATGTAATTAATTACTGGTTTATTTTGAAAAAACATGTAGCATACCTAATTAGATGTAATTATTATTTTTTATTCTTTACAAATTACACTTTAAATTCTGTAAATGCAAATCAGTTCCATTAACTTTAAATATTTCGTACTCCACATCAGGAAGCATTATTTGAAATCTAGTAAATATCATTTTTCTAACGTTTGTAAAGTTAAGATTTATAAAATGCGAATTTCAAGGTATAATTTGAGTTTCCAACAATAGTAATATTAGAAACAAACTATCAATCTAGAGGTAAAATATTTTAAGCAAATTATAAGTTTAAAACTTTACTCGTAACCTCACAATTAAAAAAATAGTTACTTTAACCACCGTATTTAATATGTTGAGTATCACACCAGGAGTCTTCGGTTAGGTTCCTGACTATAGAAATATTTATCTGAAAGCAAGATCTCGAAGTGGATCCTCTCAAACATATAAGGATAATCAAATTGCTCTTCTTCCAAACTTATCTCACGGTAGCTTTCGAACCATAGAGCAACTGCAGAAATACAAATGATGGAAACTAGGGGGAGGGGTGAAGGCCTTTAAAATTTAACTTTTGTTTATTTCATATTTTGCCCGATTTTATATATTCATATTATTAAAATGAGTGCGGAAAATGAATTATTACAGTTTTCTCAAACCCTTTACAACACTTTACATTCATCATCATCATGAACAAATTCGTTTTAGGCCATGTGGCCTGTACGGTAAACCTAGCGAAGATGGTCTTGATCTTTCCACCGATGTTTTGGTCTACCTTGGTCCCTATGTCCAGTTGGGGTATATTGGAATGCCAATTTTGGAAGTCTATTTCTTGCCATTCTTCAGATGATTTTTCCATTCTTGTTGGTATCTTTGTGTATCTTCATTTAAACTTGTTACTCCAAGTTTTCCTCTGATAATAGTGTTCCTTTGGTGATCCAGTCTATTAACTCCTAACAATGGTCGTAAGAAGCGCATTTGGCTTACTTGAAGTTTATGAGGGTTTCTTTTATCTAAAATCCAAATTTCACTTCCGTATTTTAGAGCAGCTTTTGATGTGATATTATGTAATCTTAGTTTTGTCTCTGTCCTCAATTGATTACAAAATGTCTTCGTATTATCCCATTCATTTTATTATATTTTTGTAATTTTGAATCAATGTCACTCTTATACTTTGCAAATACACTTCCTAAGTAAGAGTGTCACTTTACATACCAATTAAAATGTAGCGTAATTAACTCTTTTTAACGTAAGCAACAATAATAATATTCTGCATATACTGTATACGATCCCGAAGCAATAAGAAATGTAACCTTTAAGAAACGTAACGTAATGAAGTCAGCAATTATAATGTCTATTTAACTCATGCCACAAATGGTAGTCAATGTCCAATCACTTCCCAATGAATTTTGTTTTCAACCAATAGCAGTCGTGTTACACCTCGCTCTTTATTGATTTCTCTTTATCAGCTTCTGCTTTTGTGATAAACAAAGCTCCTCCTTTTAATATTCTGAACAGGTCAGAGTATTATTTTTCTTGAACAAATACATTGAATAGGCTATAACAAATTGTCAACAAATTCCTTGATTTTACTAAGTTGTTTACTAAAAAAATAAATGAATAACCTATAATGTTGATTATAATATGCAGTTTGATGCGTTTCATTATTTCTCCACTAGGGTGCATTCTTACAATATTGCGATCCTATTTGGAAATAAATAATATGATCAAGTTGCAGTGAGTATACATAACCTCACATTTCTGATTTGTTTTCAAATATCGCCATTTACATTAAATATATCAATATTTTAAAATATAGGTAACCATTAAAATTCATCGGAGAACATATTGTTTAAACAACTCACCTTATAGGATTCATGCTTCCATGATATCGCGATTTCAACATAATCATGTTCATCGTCAGCCATAACTCCGACTTCAAACATAATCATGTTCATCGTCAGCCATAACTCCGACTGAGTCGGAGTTATGGCTGACGATGAACATGATTATGTTTGAAATCGCGATATCATGGAAGCATGAAGTCGGAGTTATGGCTGACGATGAACATGATTATGTCAATATCTGGTCTTGAGAATGACAGCTTGGCTGTAGAAACTTGTTGACCATTTTAAACATTTATTGGTGAAATGGGCATATTGACTGTATATATATTTTAATATTGTATCACCAAGAAAATCAATTGTGTATTAAATGATTATGTTTGAAATCGCGATATCATGGAAGCATGAATCCTATGAGGTGAGTTGTTTAAACAATATGTTCTCCGTTGAATTTTAATGATTATACCTCATAATGTTTACTTCCCAACATTAATTAAATATGGGTAACTATATTTAAATAATAAACTTTTGAGTAACAGCTTATTTTCAATCATCCAAGTCAAGAAGTGACTCGTGAATTTATCGATAATATGGAAATCACTATTTTTATTTATTTTTTTTATTTATTTTACCTGATGGAGTTAAGACCATAAGCATTATTTGATAAATAAGAATAAAACAATTTTTCGTTTCATAAATGTATTTTTATTATTTTTGGTAAGATTTGTGTTTCATTTTGTGAATTGACAGTGCTGACTAAAACTGTTTTTATTTCGATCTGTTCAAATTGCTGATAACACATTTATTTATGCATTGGTTTACTTTTGCTGGTATATATTTCGGATACAGTTCTTTTATTCGTTTTTCATCTTGAAATACTATAATAACAACAGTCCGTATGAGAAAATACATTACCATCATATTTAGGTGTGTCGTTTTGTAACATTCTTGAATAGGAATGTATGCACCGGGACTTTAACCACGCGATCTACTACCAAAGACTACACCGCGTGTTGGTGCTGGATCAAACTATTGTTGTTGAGAAATATTTTGAATAGAAAACATAGACTGCTCGAGGTAAGATATCTTTGCCCGGGCCCATAAAATGCAAAGATTAATTCAAATTTCCTTAATAAATTATCAAACATGTAATGTGCAGTGAGCTACAAGCTATAATCGTGGAAGATTTAAGGAAAGAGGAACTCACACACGCTTGAGTAAGCTTTGGAATTTTTCCTTCATATCTGACATAGGCTAGCTACTAAATAAATAGGCCAAAGTACTTAAAATAGACAACTAAAGTTTTAATGCGAGTCAAGAAGATATAGTCAGATATAACATTGAAAATAAATGAATAAATAATTAGTTTGACAAAGAAAATAATGCTATCATTGATCATCTATACAAAAATGATATTAATAAATATGCATACATTTACACTCACACTAGTCCAGCCTAGGGTCCTTACGGCCCCACCCTGGCCTAAAGGACTAACAAACCAAACTAGCTCTTCTGAGCTATACTAACCAGACTCCGACGATAACTCAACAGATGATGATCCGATGTTAGAAAACACAGCTCTTTTTGCGAGTTCACAATGAGAGAGGAGAATGCGCGATAGCCCACGGCGCTTACTAGGAAGGGAAGGGGTAGGTAGGGGAGCATTTGGCACTATTCACTAAGATCACACACGAAATGGAGACGCGATGACGTATAGGTCGCGCAGTATGACGTAACCCCTGTATCGAAATCTTGATTTCGGTACATGTATAGCACATGTTAGTATTCATTAATGAAAATAACGTTAATCGACATATTCGTAATATGAAATAAGATTATGTACCGATACCTTGCAAAACTAATACTATATATAAAAATGAATGTTTGTTTGTTCGTATTTTATGGCGCTGCCATTCTGTTCATCCGAATGTGAGGGGCTTTTGCAAATGTTCAGGAGTTTCCGGGAAGGTTATATGCTATAAGATAGTTGTAATACTCTACCCCTTCACCCGTAAAAATCACCCTTGAGTGAAAACGTATCTTTTTGGACGATCAAACTGCTTACGCTGCCTAAATCATAACAAATACACAAAATTAGTGTACACGGAATTGAATATATATATATATATCTTATCAACATCTTCCTGAAGACCTAATGAAGAACTGCTTCAGTAATACGGGAGGCGTAAACATGGGAGGAAGAAGAATAAAGTGCATAAGATTTGCTGATGATATGGCTTTGCTAGCAGAAGATGCAATGACATTGAGGAACATGCTGATGGAGCTAAATGATAAGTACGAAGATTATGGGATTAAGATAAATATAAATAAGACGAAAGGCATGATTATAGGATGGAAACCAAGGAAGATAAACATTATGATTAAAGATGAGACCATTGAACAAGTGGAGAGCTTCAAATACTTGGGTTGTACTATCAGTAGTAACATTAACTGCGGTCAAGAAGTAAAGCAGAGGATAGCAATGGCAAAAGAAGTTTTCAACAATAAGGCAAGAATTGTCTGCGGACCTTTGGCAAAAGAATTACTGAAGAGGCTAGTGAAGTGCTTTGTGTGGAGTGTAGCATTGTATGGTGCAGATAATTGGACATTACGACGGAATGAGGAAAAGCGACTTGAAGCTTTTGAGATGTGGATATAAGAATGGAACTTATAAAATGGACAAAGTAAGAAATAAAGATGTGCTAGATAGAGTGGGTAAAAGAAAAATAATGCTGGAACTCATAAAGAAGAGGAAAGGAGATTGAATTGACCACTGGCTAAGAAGAAACTGCCTGCTGAAGGATGCCCTAGAAGGAATGTCAACGGAAAGAAAGTTAGAGGCAGAGAAAGACATCAGATGATAGACAATATTAAAATAAATGGTTTGTATGGAGATACAAAAAGGAAGGCTGAGTTAAGGAAAGAGTGGAGAATGCAGTGAAAGACCTGCTCTTGAGCAGAATACTATGAATGAATATATATATATATATATATATATATATATATATATATGTTATAATTAAATGTTTAACATTGAGCAAAGCAAGCTTAATATGGAATGATAAGAAAAATAAATGCCTAGACGGGATTCGAACCCGGATCTCTGAGTGTGTACCTCAGCGTGATATCCATTACACTACCAGGCGAATCCAATTCAAACACTTATCTTTCTTATATATGTATTATACTCTCCATTATTATTAGATGTCGCGAGAACTCGCTCTTCACCACCATCTAGCAGCTGACTATATCAAGTAAGCAAATTAAAGAGAATATTTTTTTATTTTAATTTTATTTTAATTATAACATCTATAAGCGTCACTGCTATAAAGTAAAAATATTCTCTTTAATTTGCTTACTTGATATAGTCAGCTGCTAGATGGCGGTGAAGACCGAGTTCTCGCGACATCTAGTAATAATGGAGAGTATAATACATATATAAGAATGATAAGTGTTTGAATTGGATTCGCCTGGTAGTGTAATGGATATCACGCTGAGGTACAGACTCAGAGATCCGGGTTCGAATCCCGTCCAGGCATTTATTTTTCTTATCATTCCATATATATATATATATATATATATATATATATATATATATATATATATATATATAAAGTCCGCGACAGCGAATCTTCATTTTCAACGGATAACTCACAATAACCCAATAACCATTTCTGCCTTTCATTGATACCAAGAAGATCGGGATCATAGATTCACGGGCAAGCGTTGTCTCGAACGGCGGGCATTCTTTTACGGATAACTCACAATAATGAATTTGTCTTTTAGTTCAATTATGCCAAGAAGATAGGGATAAGTGGATTCTCGGGCAACGCCGGTAATCAGGACGGGTATCTAAAATAGTTAACTAACTAATTCACTGGTTCTATCGAACCCCTCAGGTCCATGGCCGCACGGACATAAGCTCTCCATACGTCCCTATCCTGAGCTAATGTTTTCCAATCATTCCCTGCATAATCTACTTCCCTGGAATCATAGTTAATGTAATTCTCCCACCTCATTCTTGGTCGAGCAACTGGGCGTTTTCCCTTTGGTTTACCTACTAGAAGCTTCCATGCACCTCAAGATATTTACGGTATATATTTTTTTCGTTCACTTATTCAAGTAAACATAAAAACTCATTAATTTTCATTTATTTAGGAATAGCAGCTCACGCCGTATATTAGCTAGTGTTTTATAAATTCCTTTCGTAATTTTGACCTCAGTATAAACATTAGAAGAAGCTCATTTGCAATGATTGTAATGTGAATAACAATTTCTAATCATTGTAAAAAAAAATGACGTTCGCCCATTTTGAATTTTATTTTATGTTCTTGCAAATAACATGTCAGCTATTTGGAACAATGAAGGGGATAAGAGTGTGATATTATGCCTATTATACTAAGATAGAGGATCGAGTTTAACTGGACAATGCGAATAAACCTATATAAAAATGTACACACATACACACGCATTCGGACACTAGAGAGTGAAGAGACAGAGAAAAAAGTAAATATATATGAAGATACAAAGATAGAAATAACAAGTGACGAGAGAGTATTCTCTTAGGGGGTTGCAGAAAAGAGAGAAGCTGAAGGATGCTGGGATACCCTCCTCCTCACTTGTCCTATAGTTTTTTTTCAACGCATGCGCTATAATATTCTGTGGGAGTTGGTGGTGGTAGCATGTTTTGTAATGGTGGGGGAAACAGAGATGGAACTATGAGGGAAGAAGATAGAGACATAGTGGGACCCAACATCAAGATCCCGTCGATCCCTCTGTTTAAAGTGTTTGTCGCTGTCCTACAATCTAGTTGGGTGGTCCCCTCATTGCGATTTCGAGAGACATAAGTGCCCCGGTTTGTTTTAGTTCCACTGTAAACAAAGTGTGGATATGAATATGAGGGGTTGACATTACTGGAATAACGGATTGTAATTCTGTTCATCTATCTCTTGTGTTTGGGGGGGAAATAAAGTCATCAAAGGGAGAAGTATAAGAGGTAGTTTGTCGCGTGCGCTATACGTGTCAACACTGGTTGGGTTCGCCCGCCGATTTGTTCCGCTCCTGCCTGCAGTTATCACTCTTACTTCATTCAACAAGCATCGTGAGTTCGCTCTTCTTTCAACGGTACAACGCAATCCCTTCCAATAGTGTCGCGTCAATATTCCACAAAATCTTACCGCATGGTGAAAAATGTGACGAATGTTTTATCTCACTTACTTTATTCGACTTCTGTTTCTTTCTACAGTGAGTGTGTGCTTGGTAGTATTTCATAAAAAAATCGGATGAAATTCTTGTTTCATAATCTAAGAGAGGGAAAAGTTTTTAATTTATTGCTTGAACCAAGAGAATAAAAAGACATAAGGATGTTTTTAAGTTACCAAAAACAGGAAATAAAGGAGTAAGTTGTGAAGAAGAGAGGAAAAAGGGACGATTAAAGAAGGAAGACATATTTCCTATCTCTGTTTTTCTCAGAACTACAGTGTTTTGTTTGACAATGGAGAAATTCTGGCGCCACCTGTGGATGCTCTGCTCGGTCATACTTCTAGGATTTGGGACAGAAGGTGAGTTTCAAACTCGATGCATAAAAATCTAGAAGACAACGTTTGCTTACCAAGGGTTTAAGTTTCGCTCTATCGATATTTTGTTGTACATAAATTCAGTAATACTGAAGTTGAATTATTAATTGATGACACCTATAAATATTGGACAATATGAAGTGACACCTTATTACTTAAACATCGTTCTCGCTTTCATTGATACAAATTTATTTGTATATAAGTTTGGATATCAAAATAATAATAATAATAATAATAATAATAATAATAATAATAATAAAATAATAATAATAATAATAATAATAATAATAATAATAATGAGGGAATACGTAGTACATGATGAGATATTTGATAGTGGTTTGTGTATTTTTATCTACCAGATATTTTAATGTTATTACTGCTCAAATTTTCGTGGAATTAACTGACGGTGTTGCGCAGGAAATAATAATAATAATAATAATAATAATAACAATATCACCATCAATAACAATCGGGGATTAGGTAACTGGTTTGTTCCGCTTCAGGATATAAATTGTTCCTTTCATCACTTCTTATGTCACCCAGGGTATATTCCGCCCAGTGGATGTATAGTTGAATAATAATAATAATAAAATAATAATAATAATAATAATAATAATAATAATAATAATAATAATAATAATAATAATAATAATAATATTTTTTTAAATTAGGAATATTCCACAATACAATGTTTCCTTCAATCTAAAGTGATTTGTTGCAAGAGTCAATATTGAATATAATGATAGTATATAATAATAATAATAATAATAATAATAATAATAATAATAATAATAATAATAATAATAATTCGTTCATTCATTCGAGAATTTACCTGGTCATTGAGGGTTTTCACCAACCAATCTTAATAGGCTAGTTAAAACGAGTTTTAAAAAATGATAAATGACTACGGACTTATAGACTATCAGTTTTGTAATACACATTTACAAATTTCCCTTAATTAAAGTTCTCCATCGTTCTCTGTCCTCTGTGTCTTGATCCGTTACACCAAATTTCCTAATTGAATGCTGAATGTTATTCTTCCAGGTCTTCCTTTTCTGCTCCATCTTTCAATTTTCCATGTATAGACGGCCTTTGGTAGTCTTCCACACTGCATTCTTCTTAAGTGTCCATACCATATTAACCTTCTGTGTTCAATAATAATAATATTATTATTATCATTATTATTATTTCATTTATATACAGAATTTTAATGTTTATACATATTTCTGAGTCTAAAGTTATATTTTTCTTCTCCACTCGTCTCTATTCATCCACTCCATGTCCTCCGGTCCTCTTGTTTCATTCCAGTTCTAAATTTCTTGCATCCACGAGTTTCGAAGTCTTCCTTTCCTTCTTCTTCCAGGTGGACACCATTCCAATGTTTTCCTGGGTGGCCTTTCTTCTTGCATTCGTCGTACGTACCCATACCAATATAATTGCTTATATCTTATATAATCTACTATTGAATATCTAATATTCATTTTTTCTCGTATGATAATATTTCCTTCTTTTTTTTAATTTCCATCATCTTGCTGCTCTCTTCAAGATACCGTTTCTATCGATATAAGTTTTTGTTGAATTTCCAAAGTAATAATAATAATAATAATAATAATAATAATAATAATAATAATAATAATAATAATAATAATAATAATAATAATAATAATAATAATAATAATATAAATCATTCATCATCATCATCATAGTACATTCACGAATTTAGGCCATTTGTTGACCTGTTTCGGCCTCAAGAGAAACACCATCCAAAAGTCTTTTGAGTGGACGTCCTGGTCTTCTTCTTCCTGCAGGTTGATATCTTAACATTTGTTTGGGTATTCTGTGATCTTCCATTCGATGAACATGTTGCATCCATCTTGACTTATAATCAGAAATTTTGTTTTCTAAAGGTTCCATGTGTAATTCTTCTAAGATGTCTTCATTTTTTGTGATCTAGTAGTGTGTATCCTGCAGTCCTCCGAAGGTATCTCATTTCAGCAGATCTAAGTCTCTGTAGAGTATATCGTTCTGTTTCAACGTCCATACTTCGCTACCATACAAAAGAGTTGGAAGAGCCAGTGTTTTATACAATTTTAATCTTGAATGCTTTTGGACTAACTGTGGCTTGAAGATAGAATTTATTAACCCTAAAATTCTTAAAAATTTAGATATTTTTGCATTTACACATCCTTTTCTTCTTCATATGAGATATTGCATCCTAGATATGTAAAATTATTCACCTGCTCCAAAATTTTATTGTCCAGTACAATTTTACTTCTGACAGGATCTACACCTTGAAATGCCATAATTTTTGTTTTTTCTGTAGATATCTTCAAACTAATAATAATAATAATAATAATAATAATAATAATAATAATAATAATAATAATAATAATAATAATAATAATAATACCCAGAAGTTGAAATTTATGATGAATGCATACAAAGAAACACATATTTTGGACATTATCTTGTATAAGGAAACGATTCAACTCCACGTGTATTATATGTGACTCCTACAACACTTTATAGACCTTATAAATAGCCTACGTAATCGTAGATACATTTAGTTGGCTACAGCAGTTTTTATTAAGACTTGCCACGCGTAATTTCTAACATAGCTTACAAATCGAAACTATTCATCTCTCTCTTATGAATGTTCAAACTGTTTGAGTTTTATCTCTAGAGCTGCGTTTCTGTTTTAGATTTTAATCCGCGATTATGGTACACAAAAGTGGACAAAGTAGTGGTATAATAATAATAATAATAATAATAATAATAATAATAATAATAATAACAATAATAATTTCATTAACTTAGTTTAACTTCTCATCTTATATTTAATTTTACAAGCTACAGGTCACCCAGGCCTTACAGTAGCACGTTCTATTGGGAGATGGATTTTGAACTATGGATCATACACATACTTTTTTGACCATATAAGGACTTGGAGGCCTCCCCGAATGAGTGATTACCTCAAAGGCAGGGTAACGACATGTGGATAATTCACATACACATTCATACTAAACATTGGCAAATGTGAAAATGATGATTACGAATATTCGGAGACCATTTTTGCCTTAACGTTTCCTGACTTTGTCTTATAGGTGAGAAAAAACACGAAAAAATCACCCAGAAAACTTGTCCTGACCGGGGATCAATCTCGAGCCTGCGAGATATTAGGCAGCGACACTAGGCGAAACCACAGCGATGAAATAATAATAATAATAATAATAATAATAATAATAATAATGATACTAATGATAATAATGAAAGTTTCAGAACACTTTTAAATTTAGATATAGAAATTGGATTTTTTCTTTATCTCAAATTTCATATACCGCTTTGGAAATTAAATAAATGTAGCTGGTATGAAATATCTTTTTAAGATGGCTATACTGTACTCATAAAGTAATTTCATTAAAAGAATCTTGATTAAATCTAGGCTGTAAATTAACGTCGATCTTAATGCATAATTTGAAAATATAGAACTACGAAATTAAAACGTTATGACTAAAACGAACTGAAATAATAATTTGTAGTTGTCTGAAATATAAATAAAAATAATCATAATATAATTTTACATATCTTTATTATTATCACAATAAAAATATCAAAATAAAAATGCTGTGTTTGTTCGCTAAACAAGGGAGTCCAGCACCGACTTAATCGCTTCATAGGCATAATAATTAAAAAAATTAATTATTACCTGTTTATTTTCTTATTGAATGATATATACCAAGACCATCTTCGCTAGGTTTACCGTACAGGCCACATGGCCTAAAACGAATTTGTTCATGATGATGATGAATGATATATACTTTCTATTTTTAAGAAAGTACATATAAATTATCGTTAAAATAGACAGGGAGGTAAAAATACTATTATATTGATCAGATTTTATATATTTTTCATTTTAAACTATTGGAAATAACTTCTTGTTGAAGGAGGTGGATCGGACGTTTTGAAATTTGCATTCTTTTGAAATAATATAATGCTGTAGAATAAATAAACAGTGAGATGAACATTGTTTTCTTCAGAAAACCCGTCTACAGTTAACTAAATAGAGAATTTGCATGATTTTAAAGGTACATGCACTTGCTAAATTTTCATTACGACTATTAACTTACCGTTAATTTATCAATTACAATTATTTTAAAAAATAGAACATTCTGAGAACTTACTCGCATTCCTGAGCATAAAAATATAATCTTGCAGTCTTCCTGGTATACACCGAAATATTCTAAATTTGATAAATCCTAAGGTGCTCAAATATGTTGAAAATAAAATTTTAAAAAACATATTTAATAATAATTAGTGCATTTTTAATATATTTATCTCAGATTAAGGAAATTAATGCAATGTAAAGGTGGGTTGCTGGGTGAGATGTCCCAAGTTGTAGATTTATGATTGTAATAATTTGAATCACTTTAATTCTGCCACGGCTCTAATAACTCCCGTCAGGGGAATGAGGAACAGTTTCTTATACAAAAAAAAAATAACGACACTTTATTTAACAGTTAAACTAAAAGTTATTTTATTAAACCTCTCACTTCGGTTAAGATGAATCTTATAGATTAATAATTCAATAAACTCCGGCTTAGGTTAATACTTTTCACTTATAGAAGATTACCATTTTATGTATATAATAGATGACGAATTCTAACGGTCAATCCTTCAAGTATTATACTTTATTTCCACTTATGGACTATTTATATTCAAGATGGATGAATTTTATATTACTATATGATCTTCCATAACTTTAACACTATTCTCTTTCAACTAATATCGCTCACGCGCCGGCGAGATGGTTAAGGCACTGATCATCAAGGCCTGCGGGTCGAGGGTTCAAGTCCCGCGTTGGGGTCAGGATTTTAAACTGACCCAAACCCTCTGGCGGCACTATGGCCCTGGGGTCGACTCAGCCTCTAACGGAAATGAGTATCAGGCGCTTGTTCTGGGGGTAAAGGCGGCCGTCACGCAGGGCTGACAACCCGGCTGACGTAAAGTGCCGATTGTCTAGAAAAAGTGGGAGCCTTAACCTCCTACTACCCTAAGGGCCTCCGGGCCTGTTGTGGGACCACTTTACTTTTCTTTACTGGTGTTTACTTGATGAAAATCCATATTTATTAATTAAATAAAAATAAAACGTAGTTTTATATTTATTTAACTATTATTTTTGTTATTTCTCCTATTCTTTCTTTGGCTTCGCGACCCTTTGAGTTTAGCATTGATCGCCCATTTGGGTTTTCTTGACCAGTCTATTTTCTTTACGCTTATTTTTCTACAGTTGTCATGAGTGACAAGTGGTGAGCATGTCGCTTCATGAAACATCTAGTAGCCAACTAAGATATTACTCAGATAGATAAAAGTCGGTTAAAGTTTGCTCGGTTGCATCTTTCATCAGGTTCTTACACGAGCCCAAAAATCTTCAGTATCGGATCATACGGCCTCCGGGGGGACACGTCTCTTGGATTCAGTCGGCGCGGACAGAGTTTGTACCCGCGACGCCTGAGACTAGAGGAAGGAACATAACCATCGAAGCCCAATGGGTATTTAGATGTTCATAATAATTATACGTAAAATTAAGCCTATGTTATAAATTATCTTTTAAATGTAGTCTAGGAGTGATCAATCTTTCGCTTACGATTTACCCGAAGAAGATGTTTCGTACTTTTTATCACTTGTAAGACAAACGTCCGAAAAAAATTATTTAGGGCCAAATTATCCCCAACGACCAAAAGGTTTTCATGACACATGTAACCGTTTTGTTTATTATTAATGTATGAGTGCGTCTTATTTTAAATATTCGTTTGATCAATCATCATGGAAGGTCCACCATTCTCTTATTTTTGGTCAAGAATAAGTAGGTCTTATATGATCAAAGTATTAAACATTTCCCGACTGGGCGTGCCCCTATAACGCGTAATGAAAGTTCCTAAAATAACTATTGTAGGGAAAATTAGTGATGCCAAATTAAAATGAAAACTCACAAATATAATTATCACCATTCATCATAATCATTAACTTATTTAGGTTTAGGTCATTGAGTCTGCTCCAATGAGATCTCAAAATGTGGTTGGTGAGTCCATCTTAATTTTTGTCTTCCTTTATCTGGACGTCCTTAAGGTTGATACTGTAATACTAATATAGGAAATGACATGGGTCCATTCTTTGGACGTGTTGTAACAAATTGCTCTCATCATTCTGAATTTCTTCAACCATTTTTTAACTTTTAATTTATCGCATGTATATATATATATATTTTTTGTTGCTTGTGAATTCTTGTCAAACCCAGGAGTAGACGTAAAAATCTCATCTGTATCATTTTGAAATTTTTATTTGATTTTAGAATTTAGTATCCAATTTTTGCTGCTATATTTCAGTTCGTGGTTTTGCTGTTAATGTTGAGTAATCTCAATTTGGTTGCGTTTGATATTTGTTTACAAACATTTATTTCTATGGTCCATTTATTGTAATGCATTTCTGTAATTTTATCTCTGTGTCATTTCTCATATCAGATATTACTTAACTGAGATAATTAAATTCAGATATTGTTAAATTTTTTTATGTAATTCTATTTTAACTCTTCATACTTGTTTCCGATACATATATTTTTATTTCTTTGGGAAGAAATTTTCAAATTGAACTGTTTGGCTATATCATTTAATAATTAAATTATTTGTGTGCTCCCATTTATAATTCAACCTCTACGAATGCAAATTATACTGAATCCTCTGCATACAAATGTGTTTATAGAGTTTCATTTCAGGAAATATGTATTCCTTGCCGAAATATAAAAAATCATCAGTCTTCATTATTTTATTTATGTACACAGTAAATTACAAATAATGAATATGAATTCTACTAAAAATGTTGCACCTGGCATTTAAGACAACAGAAGAAAATCATAATAATTTATGTAACTAACTTTACCTCCTATCTATCATCATCATCAGAATCAAGGATTAGACCTGCTGGTCTGTTCCTATCTCATGTTAGAATTTAGTATATCCATCTTTTACTGGATCTTCCAACATTTCTACGTCCTAGTGGTTTGTAATGAAGAATATGTTTCGGAATTCTATTGTTATCCATTCTATTGATGTGTCCATCCATCCATCTCAGTATTGTGTAATCGTGTCTAATAGTTTGAAAATATTCAGTTCTCTTCGTATATCCTCACTTGCCTTCGATCCATTATTGTATAGCCAGCCACACTCCTCAGAAACTTATTTCTGACGTTTCTATTCTTCGTTCCTGGTTTTTGGTTAAGAACGAGTATTCCGATCCATATAGTAGTCTTGGAACCGCCATTGTTTTATAAAATTTTAAAAGTGTGTCCTTTCTAGTTCCTTTGAGACTTCGTTTTATGGCGCCACACATATAATTAAATTAATTTATTTTGTTTTCAATGTATTCACTTTCCTATCCTATCTGCAATTAAAAAAGTTTTACTTATGTTTTTAATTATGTATTATTCTTTAAGTCTATTTTATATTTAATAATTTTGTAAATATATTAATAGGACCTAAATTACTAAAGAAGTTATATTATTATTAACCCTTAAATGGTAAAACGGTGATTTCTCTTATTAGTTATTTAAATGTGACGGACCGCACAGAAAATGAAATAGTGCATAACTGTCATTATTAGATATATTGTGTAATTCGCACACATTTCAATAATTTCTTATCGTTAGCTTGTTTATGTTTTATTAACAGTATTAGATAAATTAAAACAATTTATTCTATAGGATACATTGCGAATTTAAGGGTTAAAGAAGTAAAATAAGAGAGGAATTTAACCTCTGACGTACATTTTCAAAAAGAGCACTTTCCGTAAGAGACAGTAGTGGCTTAATATAGAAAGAAATAATTCATCATCATCATGATCCAGGGATTAAGCCTGTTGGTTCGTTCCGATTTCATGAAAGCTAGAATTGTTAAAATTGTTCAGACCATCTTCTGTGTGGGCGTCCAACATTTCTCCTTCCGTGCGGTTTATAATTTTGTAATAATTTTGAAAATCTTCTTCTGGCATTTTATCAGTATGTTCTTTCCAGGCGTTCCTATATTTAATTATACGGTCTGTAAGTTTGAAAATATTTAGTTCCTTTCTTATATCTTCATTTCGTTTCTTACCCAGCAGAGTATATCCTGCTATATTTCTTAAAAATCTCATCTCAGCTGCTTCCAATCTTTGTTTTTGTCTTTTAGTGATCGTCCAACATTCTGATCCATACATCAATACGGGAACAGCCATTACTTTATAAAATTTCACTTTTGTTTCTTTTCTTGTGTTTTTAAGGCTTCTTTTAACCTTCCGTCGCGTCGGGCGCAATATTCTGACCGATTTCGAGCGCAGTGTGCCTATCAGTACATGCTTAAAACACTGTTTGCCAATCTGAACAACGGGAAGTCAAAGAAATGTTATTGTTAGGGATGTCCAAAGGATAAAATATTCAAAATTTGCTGATAGAAAACTTTTTATTGGACATAATATTGGTTAAAGACATTTGTGACAAGCCTTCAAACAACATGGTATAAAAGTAAGAACAAGTTAGATTCAGTTTAAATATACTTGAAAATAGTTCACATTATCAACATTTAGCTTACGTTTTTAGCAAAAGTATTCAAGAATATAACATTATTTAGTCTACATAACATCAATAAATTATTTTATTTTTGCAAATATTTTCAAAATACACATCTTGAATATAATGTAACGACTTTGGGCGCAATGAGCTTCTCTGAACAAAATATTTACAATCCGTCGTAGTAACGGTCGAGAGTTAACTGAGTGGGGTGGTTGTTTAGAGAAGGTAAAAAGAAACAGCTACTCGGATGCCCGGTCATCAATGCCGACTGATGGCAGTGGAATGGGGCAAAATTGACAATCTGTACCTCTCAGATCAGATGCGCCCAACGGAAGGTTAATATTGCCACACATTAGATTAAATTGATTTATTTTGTCATTAATATCTTCAATTTTAACGTATGATGAATTGAAATCTAGATATTTAAAACTCTTTACTTGCTCTAAAACCTTAACAATTATTACTATTTTTGCTCTGAAGCAAAAATGCTAAAATTTTAGATTTATTCTTTGACATTTTAAAATTGTAATTGGCACTTATTATTCCAAATGAAAAATAGCTCTTTCTAGATCATCTTTTGAACTGGAAATCACTACTTAATCATCGGGAAATAATATTGTATCCAACAGTTTATTATATATTTTAAAATGTTTATTTAAATTAATCTGCCACTATAACATAACTTCGTCTATATATAATTAAAAAGAGAAGGGCACCCTTGTCTGACACCACGAAAAGAAATAACTCACAGAGACTATTATTTTTTTAATATGAGGAGTGATCTCTTGCAACAAGAGTCTCGGAAAAAAGACTATGCCAAACCAATTAATGAAACCATAACAATTTCAAAATATTTTTGCACAAATGAATAAAAAAAAACTTACGAAGTAAGAAATTCGGTGCAATACGCCAGTGTAATGTGTATTAAATTTCATATTGTTTGTTTTGAAATCCCTATACTCGAAGTGAAATTATCGTTTTTATTGCCAGTTGCGTTAACAGTATTTGAATTCTGATTTTTTGTTGCTGAGCCAGTAGTGAAGGAAATAGGATACGTTGAGCAATGGTATGTATTACAGTTTAAACACGAACTGTCAATTAACCTTCATGTTCTTAAGCAATCCATGGTTTTGCTGACAATATCTAAACGTGCTTATTTATCTCAATTCTATTACGTTACTTGTACTACGTTGTGTGTACAATCATTCGCGTGTCCGCTTGTATTTTTGTCGTTGCTGGCAGATTATATTAACAAAATTACGTCCATTAAATTACTTTTGCGCGATAGTGCGTTTTGTCATACTTACTGCAATTGCGGCCATGATTGAAAGTTCAACTTCCTACATTTCGGGGTTGATAACCTAAATAACTATACTGTAATATTACATTTACACCCACGTGCGGGAAGTAAAACCACTGCCCTCTATGTATACTACGTACAATGTATATACAAAAATATCCAAAAGGTAGTGTTAATGTACATTATACGAAACAAATCACTGCGTTTTAAATGAACTGAACTTTATTGAAACAATATAAAACAATAAATACGGTACTTGCGGCCATTTTATCAAAATTGTTCTCCTGTTGTTTCAACTAATAAACATTGCCCACACTGTTAACGTTAGTCAATTGTTTATAATGACCGCAAATATTTCCAACAGAGGTGTTATTATTTTACTATTATTTATTATTTTGAAAACATCATCGCGCAAAATATAATGTAGTCTACAAGGCACGTTTCTGAAGTGTTATACAGAATCTCGGAAATTAAAAACTTCGCTATCGCTCGGTTTAAAAAAAAAATCCTCGATTTTGTAAAAATCACTTCCCAACCTCGCATCGTAATATACTATTCGGAATGTTGTGACTTCTGAATACGTTTCCTCACCAAATATACTCTATTTTGTTTATACAATATTTTTTCTCGTTTGTAGAATTTTCAAAAAACATTTTCATTGAACAGATTCATTGAAGGAAATTACATTATTTACTTTTCTTATTAGCGAATTCCGAATTAATGAAACTATTGAGGTTGTTCTCATGATAATATTTTTGAAAAATTGTACACACCTTCGTCCACCCTATTAAGTAGACACCGAAAATGACCTATATATCTTCCTGTAACACTCTAGCCGCAATTGTTGTTTCATCGAAACCAAACTCGGCATTTACAAATAATTTAAAACTAAGATCAAGTTCGTAACCAGCATAATAATAATAATAATAATAATAATAATAATAATAATAATAATAATTAATAATAATAATAATAAATAATGATAATAATAATAATGATAATAATAATAATAATAATAATAATAATAATAATAATAATAATAATAATAATAATAATAATGCTTTATTTTAGCTGGCAGAGTTAAGGACAGCGAATAGAAAAATTATACAAAAATTGCATACCGTACTTATTACAATTTTAAAGTATTATTAAAACATAGATTAAACAAAGCCAAGGGGAAGTGATCTATATTAGCTACTACTAACAAAACATGGAATAAAATAAAAATAAAATTTTATAAAATAAAATGAAGTCAGTAAACTTATAGATTTCATATTTATAGGTATATACAAAATGCTGAATATAGTTGTTATACAGTTAATGTTTTCATTGTGTGGAACTTAAGATATCAGTTAATTTGGTTTTATATAATGATTGTGATTGACAGTCCCTGATATGACTGGGAAGTGAGTTCCATGCTCTAATCATTGATATTGTGTAAGATTCAGACTATAGACATGACCTGTGCTGTAGTATAGAAAATAAAGAAGAGTCTTGTGAACTTGTTCCTAAATAAAACCATTGGATGTCATAATTTTCGATATTTCATGAAGAAGTTCAACAAGAACTCATAAAATAAACAGAGGAAGATATAATGTTAAAATATTTCAGACTATGTGGCCGTGGTCTGTAACTGGTGTTTCTTCCAGACTTGCTTCTAGAAGCACTCGCCACTGAAGATGTCCTCCTCCGCAGTTGAGGGAGGAACGTCTGGAAACAAACACCAGTTATACACCACGGCCACATAGCCCGGAATATTTTAACATTATGATTACCGGCCGTGAAAGTCTGCATTCCACGAGGAAGATATCCTCCGAAAATCAGCAAAAACCTACCACTAGGAGTGCGGTTAATGTTAAATCGCTAGAGGGATTTAAAAAAAATTTTGATTCAAAATATATTTATGCAGCATTTATGTGGATTTTTTTCCCATTCAAAATCAGTACGATAGAAATCAGTAGTCTATTTGAGTTCAGTTTGGGCTCTAAAGTTTTTCTCGAAATGCAAAATATAGTCAAAAATAGTGAAATGTTAAATTGGAATGTTGTTTTTTAACACAGGTTTCATAATTAATTCACATATTCTTAACATGTAAGTTGTAACGGAATTTAGCATGAATTTTATCGGTAAGTTGTAATTTAACACTACTTAAAATATATTATTAAGTTTATACATTATTCGTTTCATAAATTTTGAAACTGAAAACGACGAAGGAAATAAAAATGTAAAATTCCAAGTATTTAAGAATAATTCTTGATCATCATTGAGCTATTTACGTTAATAGGCCTATAACGGCAAATTTCTGGTCCAAACGCGGAAAATAAGAACAACACTCATTCATGAATAAATAAATATGTTGGCAAAATGTAATATCGTTAATTATTAATAATTCTACATAACCTAATTAATACATAATGTTATTGTATTATTATCTAATTGTAATATCATTTTTTTACTTTGTATTATTACCAAACATTATTTTATTGTAACGGACTGTCAACAGCACGTTACGGCTTTCTGCCTGTGCGACCCATATTTGTAAATAACATTGTATGTAACTTACTTTTAGGCTAATAAAGTAATACTACTACTACTACTATTACCACGTTCATATAATTCTTATTTATATTAACTATTGCTTACAGACGGCTTATCTTGAAATGTCAATTTTCATATAAGTTTCTTAATTAGTTAATTTTCAGCAAAATAACACCATAATAGCTTCTCACTGAAGAATTTATTTATTTATTTTACTTAAAAATACATTCCCTTGTATTAAATCGCCGGGAAACATAGGTTACTTATATCAAAACACTCTTCCAACAACTATAAAAATCCGTGAAAGTTTGTTGAGAATTCTATCTTCCATCCTGTGTCTTATGGTAGTATTTAATTTCAATATCATTGTATTTTTCTGAACTTATGTGTGAAAACAAACGCTATGTTGTTTGTCAGAGAGAGAAATTATTTAAAATTGAGCTGTTGGAATGCGATAGGAGTTGTGACTAGTTGCTAACTATAATTATGGGTTACCAGAGACCTTGACGCGTGAGCTGAATGAATGATTAATGTAGCATGACTATCGTTCCAATTCTTCTCTGCCATTTTTCACTCTTAGTTTCATTTCCATTGGAACGCATTTCGCCAGTCCGTCGGAGTAAAGAGAACGCTATCTGTGATTCGGAAATGAATAGGATGACAATAGAGAGAAATGTCACAGCTTGAATAAATAAGTAGCTTACACCTGTCCCTGTATCTGAAATTCTAGCACATTTTGTTTTCGCTTCATTACTATAACTCAATAAATCTATTCAAATAGCATTAAATTAAATTGTTAAATTTTATTGCATGAAATATTTCGAGGAAAGCCTCACGAAATAATTCTTCAGACAAGCTATTTAATTTTATTAATTTAGCTGCTATGTATATAGGCTACTATAGCAAGTAAGCATTAACTAACTCACTAGCACTATCGAACCCATGGGTTCATGGCCGCGCGGACATAAGCTCTCCATACATCCCTATTCTGAGCCAATGTTTTCCAATCATCCCCTGTATAATCTACTTCCCTCAAATCATAGTTAATGTTATTCTCCCACCTCATTCTTGGTCTATCAACTGGGCGTTTTCCCTCTGGTTTTCCTACACTATGAGACTTAACTGTTCTCATATCTGGCTTCCTATGAAGACTATGTAGTTCATTGTTATGTAATCTTCTCCATTCACCTGTCTGTTCATCTCTCTTTGGTCCAAAAACAAGTAAGCATTTTTAAAGAAAATTTTTACTTTATAGCAGTGGACGCTTGTGTGTGTGTATATATATACATATATATATATATATATATAGGCCTATATATACAAGCGTTACTGCTATAAAGTAAAAATTCTCTTTAAAATGCTTACTTGTTATAGTAGCCACTAGATAGCAGTTGGAACGATATCCCGCTGCCTCTCGTGGTAATTGACAATAATATATATAAAGGAAAAATAAATGTTTGTGTTAGGATTCGAGAGCAGCCTTGTTGGTAAGAGCGCTAACGTATAAATTAGAAACTCGGGTTCAAATCCCTACTCAGGCATTTATTTTTCTTTTCATGTCACACACACACACACACACACACACACATATATATATATATATATATATATATATATATATATATATTAAATTTATTTTTCGAGATAAGCCATAATCACTATACTTTTCCTCTGTAATATCGAGGTAATTTAGAAAAATATAAACGCAATTGACGTATAAAATACAATGATTAGCTACACAGATACATCCTTGTTTCGTCTATCCGTTACTAGAATTGCTTCCCTTTTTAACAAGGAGTGTCAGAAAGGAAAAAAATAACTTTTATGCCAATTTTATTAGATGCCGTCATCATGTTTGGCGTTACAACCGGATCCAGTCACAGCCTGCCTAAGAACTCTCCTCCATACCTCTGTATTCCTGACGACTGCCTACCAGTTTCAAATTTTAAGCCTATGGATATCTTCCAAAACTCCGTCCATCCACCTAGTTTCAGGTGTTCCAACATTTCTTCCTCCACCTGATGGTTCATCGTTATTTTTTAAACCATTTCACTATTATCCATTCTCTGTATACCGGTATGACTGCCCATCTCTATCAGGCTAATAATATCTGCAACAATGTACGGTATGATGATTTAAATGACTGATATAATTCCTCATTATATCGAATTTGCCATTCTCCTCTTTCCTGAATGGTCCATATTTTCTTCTCAGAATTTTCCTTACAAATTTTTGAGTTGAGAAATGGTATTTTCAGTCAAGACCCAAGCCTCACTTCCATTCGTTAACACAGGCAGTGTTGATGTCTTATATAATCTTATTTTGTGTTAAAATAAATATTTTTCATTTAAAATATTTTATCATTATAATAGTAACATTTATTGGTATTTTAATTATCTTACCTATTTCCTCTTTAATTTCATTAGTGTTGTTTGTCCACATATATACAAAACTTCCAACTTTTTCTAATTAAAATTCATCTATTTGTATTTGGTGTTCCTTTCTTTTATATTTTCTTATTTCATTACAGATCATGTATTTAGTTTTTTTTTATTTGTTTGGACACACACATTTTATTAGATACTGTTATACATTATCGTGTTCTAGGCTTATATTTATATGTTCTACTTTGATTACACGAGAAACAAAAAATAAACTTTTTTGCCTCACAAAAAAAAATATGTGATTCTGATAGCATTTGTTCTCCTGAATTCAAATATGATATCGGATTTTCTCCATCACGCACAGGTGCCGAGAGAACAGCCATTTGTAATTTCAAACACTTTAATATTTTCTACATTCGTAACTACACAATATTCGAACATTCGGACTCACCTAGAAAATAAGAAATGGAGATTATCTGCTATATTTCGCCTAGTTTAGCATCCCTCATGAATGTTCCAACAACAATAATCGGCCATCATATTAGGATTTCATTTGCCTTGATATATCTTTTCCATAGCTGAAACCTTTTTCCCAAGATTTTCAGGAGGGAAGAACTTTAGATTTATTAAACAACTAATTAGTTAAATCCATTAATTAAAAAATTGAAATAAAAAACTATGGGTGATGGAGAAATTCCGAATACATATTTGAAAAAACAACATAAAAACCTGCATGAAGTACAACTATTGGTACTCATGAGACAAAATGCATGTCGATCAGTGTTATTCAAAGCCATTTAGTGGCTTATCTGTTATTAATTTTAATTACATAGTTTTTTTTTCTTAATTAATTCCCTTCATATTTATGGAGAAGCATACCTCCATTCAGCCATGAATCTCCCGACTCGATAGCGTTAGTGAGTCAAATGAGTTATATGTGGAAGTTAGTGAAGAAAATACATAATAGAATATGGAGAAAAATGTTATCAGAGGAACTTTCAAAATTAGTAGTTATTTGTAATATTGCATGTACTGGTAATGAAGTTTTAAAGGCTATATTAAAATATTCTATGATATTTGAAGCCGGAACAAAAATAAATAATCCTTGCATGAAGATGAAGAATAATATGAAGATATTAAAATATTGAGCTTTTACATAAACCAATATCAATGTTCTTGTTAGTTTTGAATTTTTAACATATTATGTATAAAGAAATTGTTTCATTTTTTTTTTCGAAAATACATATCAAGGATTATAAAACTGCCATTAACTTAAAACTCGCCACATGGTGCCTTACTACACAATTGATATGGAAATAGAAAATGAGTATATTGATAAAATCATTTAAAAATGATTTTCCTATACCAATATTTCCCCTACATGGCATATTTACCTTGTCTGGTGGAGTGGCTTGCGCGCTTAAATTACCCCGAGAGCTATGCAGGCAGTAACATTGCTGCTGAAAGGGTTGCCAATACCTGACAGGTCGAAGACGCTAAGCCAGACGAAAAAAGTAGCCCTACCTTGGTCGAAAGAGTAACGAACTTTCACCGTGAAAATACCACCGACAAGAAAGCTGACGTGGGTTCACTTAGGTAAAATTTTCCGGAGGTTAAATAGTCCCCGATTCGATTCTCCGGGCGGGGACTACATCAGGAAATCCATGATAAAGTAACCAGAGGAGAAAAGTTCAGTTCATAGACCAATAATGAGATGGAGGAATAATACTGACCTTGATTTGAGGAAATAGATTATACAGGGTATCCCATTCAAACCTCCCACATTTTAATTAATTATAATTAACACAAATATGCGGAATTATGAAATGAGGCCGGTATTAAACGAAACAGAAACTCAAATAATGTTCATTGTCACACACTAAAACACCTCTATATGTGCACCATTAGTAGGACGAACAATATCAAGTCTATATTCGATTTCGTGCCACGTTCTGTCCAATATGTCCTTTGAACTGCCGAGAAGCTTGGCGAACTGATTTTTGTGGACTTCTCTGAAATCCTGCTCTAATTTCTTCAATATTTTCTTCTGAAACACGTGTACGAGCACCTCCTGGTTCTTTTTTTACCCTTCCAGAAACTTCTCAAGCTATGCTTTAATGGTCTTCCCATCAGGTGCATTTCTTCCATATTCTCTCCGGTAATTTCTTTGCACAGTAATTATTGACTTCGCCTCTGCATACCAGAAAACAGTTGGTGCTCGTTGCTGAGGAGTCACTCTAATATTTTATGTCATTGTTATCCAACATGCGACAGGTAAATCAACTGCAACAATGGAAACAAAAATTCTTTGAGTTTCTCTTTTTTATAATACAAACCTCATTTCATAACTCCGCATACTTTGAGAGTTATGTTAATTAAAGTATGGGAGGTTTGAATGGGACACGGTATACTAGGGATGATCGTGAACATGCCTATATCCGCATGGCCATGAACCTAAGGGTTCAATAGTGCCAGTGAGTTAGTTATTATATTAATAATTCAAGAGTTGAAGCGAAAAATCTAAATAAAAAACTGTGTACTACTTTATAAGATAAGTTTATCGTTTTAAACAAGGATATAGTATAACATAATGCCTATGTCCATTCGTATGCTAAACAATAATAAATGTAGCTCTCATTTTGTTTGTTAGAAGATATGCCTGGACATAAAAACAAGTGATAAATAAATGATGGCAAGTTTATGTGGCGTTTAATTATTTTATGTACGGTTTATATACGTACGTTGAAACTTGAATGACTCTTAAAATAAAGATCGTAAACCTAATAATTTGCTGAACGAAATTTAGTAGCAGAGTTTATTACAGCCACGAGCATCTTGTTTCTTAGACTCTAAGCTATTGGAATCGAAAGTTAGGAAACTGAGCAGGCAGATATACTAAGGACAAGTGTTCTGCAACAGAATGACACTATTAATTTAATTGTTACAAAGCTTTACTTCACACAATATGTACGGTATATCTCCATATATAAAAATGAGTGCCTGTCTCTCTCTGTCCTTCATGAACTCAAAAACTACTTGACTGATTTGAATGGTTTTCTTTGTCCATCATTTAGATAATTTTTGTGGGACAATTAACATTTAAAATAAACTAGTTAATACCCGGCATGCGCTGCTACTCCTAAATAAATATTAATGTGTTCTTAACACAAGCCATGCGCTGTTATGCTTGCCCGGGAATCTGCTTATCCTGATCTTCTTGGCATCAATGAAAGACAAAAATTGTAATTGTGAGCTATCTGTAGAAGATAAACATATGCTGTCGAAGACTTTTTTTAGAGGTTTTTGAGATATTCAATTCTGTGTACATTAATTTGATGTATTTGTTATGGTCAAAGTACAATTTTTGAAGCCATGTTACAACACAGGAACAGCCATAACTTTGTAAAATTTTAATGTTTTTCTTTCTTTATGTATTTGAAACAATTTCTAATTGTTCCTCAAATATATCTAAATGTATTCAATTTATTTTCGAAACCACTTTTGGTTCATTGTATCACCCACCCGATGTGGAATAAATTAGATGAAATTTATTATACGGTGACATGCAGTCCGTTATGGTTTTTCTGGTTCGACACACATCAAGCTTTCACACACATGACTCATACCGCTAATTATTTGGGCTGTCCCCAAGGTCTAGAGGAGGAGCTACAACCCTTCCATTGGCCCTATTGTGACACACAGCCTCGAGGTAATGAAGTATATGAGTATGCGGCCATTAGATGACCACAACTCATTTTAAACGTCTATTGTTTGCTAAACCAGGAAAGGAGGTATAATATAAATGAATGGAGATGGAATAACAGAATGGAGGAGAAAAGAGGAGTGGAAAGTGTGGTGGAATAAAATTCAGTTAATGGAATAACCCCAAGAAACCCCGAATAATCTCGGTGTGCCCCACTATCAATACCCCTCTGTAATCGCCAGGATTCGAACTTGACATCCAAGTCGGGGCAGCTGCACGTCTTTGTTACGTTTCCACCGAGACGGCTTGACCCATGTGAATAATAATAATAATAATAATAATAATAATAATAATAATAATAATAATAATAATAATAATAGTAAAGTAAAGTGATCCCACAACAGGTCTCAGGAGGCCCTTGGGGTAGTAGGAGGTTAAGGCTCCCACTATTTCTAGACAATCGGCACTTCACGTCAGCCGGGTTGTCAGCCCTGCGTGACGGCCGCCTTTACCCCAGAACAAGCGTCTGGTACTCATTTTCGTTAGAGGCTGAGTCGACCCCAGGGCCATAGTGCCGCCAGATGGTTTGGGTCAGTTTAAAAATCCTGACCCCAACGGGACTTGAACCCTCGACCTTCCGGCTTGTAGCGCAATGCCTTAACCACTACGCTACGGCGTGCCCCCAATAATAATAATAATAATAATAATAATAATAATAATGCTGATAGTAATGATAATAATAATAAATAATAATAGGACATGTGGTACGAATGGAGAATGAAAAAAGGGGGGTGGAAGCTTCTTGTAGGAAAACCAGAAGGAAAACGCCCAGTAGGTAGACCTAGGATGAGATGGGGGAAATACATTAACGATGTTTTGAGGCAAGTAGATTATACAGGGGATGATTGGAACAGTTTAGTTCAGAATAGAGATATGGGTACAGCATATATGTCCGCGCGGCCATGAACCTACAGTTTCGATAGTGCTAGTGAAATAGTTTGTTAGATGATAATAATAATAATAATAATAATAATAATAATAATAATAATATTATTATTATTATTATTATTATTAATCTATGGTGTTCTGCCCGAGGGCAGGTCTTTCACTGCAATCATAGCCATTTTCATGCTGTGCAAAGCAGCTTTACTAAGGAATTACAGGTGTGGTAGCTTCCCATTGCATTGCACACCCGTGAATGATAATAATGATGATGGCCGGATGATTTTTGGGGACCGTTGAGCCCTACGCTTCCTGATATTTGCCTTACAGGTGAGGAAAAACCCGAAAAAAATCCTCACCCAGGAGCCTGTCCCGACCGGAAATCGAACCCGGATGGTATATGTATTATTGGAATATATTTTGATTTACTCTATATTTAACGAATAAAATATGAAATATACAAGATGCAAAATTGAAATTAAGTACACTAATGGCACAGGGAAAATTTAATTCTGAAGAAGAGTTAAAATTGTAGATATTTAGGATGCAATATCTCATATGAAGAACAAAATAATGTAAATGCAAAAATATATAATTTTTTAAGAATTTTAGGGTTAATAAATTCTATCTTCAAGCCACAGTTAGTCCAAAAACATTCAAGACTAAAAGTGTATAAAACACTGGCTCTTACAACTCTTTTGTGTGGTAGCGAAGTATAGACGTTAAAACAGAAGGATATACAGAGACTTAGATCTGCTGAAATGAAATACCTTCGGAGGACTGCAGGATACACACTACTAGATCAGAAAAAAAATGAAGACATCTTAGAAGAATTACACACGGAACCTTTTTTAGAAAACAAAATTTCTGATTATTATAAGTCAAGATGGATGCAACATGTTCATCGAATGGAAGATCACAGAATACCCAAACAAATGTTAAGATACCAACCTGCAGGAAGAAGAAGACCAGGACGTCCATTCAAAAGACATTTCGATATTGTTTCTCTTGAGACCGAAACAGGTCAACAAATGGCCTCAATTCGTGAATGTACTATGAAGATGATGATGAGAAAAATTAATTATTTAACGACAATTAACTGTATAATCCTGTCTTAAAAATTCAAGTGTGCGGAACCCCTGATATCTTGAAATCCAGAAGCGGGCAGAGGCTACTATGAAATAAGTGAATAAAAAGAGGTGCTGTGGAGAGGGATTGTTGACAGACTGCTATCTTGTGACCTAGTGTCCCATCTACTGAAAACGTGAATATTGATGACGAGTTTCATTTTGCTTTAAATTATTTATGACCACGTTAATGCATGTTGAAAATACGATCTCTTTAGATAACGACCATAAAACAGTTAATTTGCTCAACAAAATTTTAACGGATCAAATTATTACCTTTGCGTCCATTAGCTTAAAGATATAACACTATCCCGATAATGGAGTTATTTACGTTAAACGGTAACTCATTTTGTTTTCTCTCATAGTAATATATTACACTTCAGTATTTTCTAAAACCCACGGTACTTAATACACAGTCTGTACCTGTACATCCCCACGTAGTCTAGGTGTTAACTTCAATAAGTTACTTTATCATAAGTAATGCCACGAGTGATTTCCAATTTATCTAGAGAATTTGGAAATCAAGAGTGGCATTTATTAGGACTATTCAACGAATAAAATTAAGCTGTTTACTCAAATATCATTATTTAAATATAGTTATTTTAAAATATTTATATATTTAATGTAAACGGCGATGTTTGAAAACAAATTAGAAACGATCGGCACGCTCCATTTGCTTCTTTTGTTCATCACTGCAACCAGATCATATTATTTATTGTCAAAGGAACGCAATATTGTAAGAATGCACTCTAGTGGAGAAAAAATTAAAGATATCAAACTGTATATTAATTCATTTATGATATTATGATGTAAATATGACAATTATATTTTTCTGGAATGTTATTACCTGGGAAAATACTTTTAAGAATGTGCAAACAGTGGTTTTTTTTTTGGTGGTATAATCAATAATTACTACAAATGTTTTTATATTAACTCCCGCATGCGCTATGTGTTGACATTCATTCACTATATATACAATCTGGTAGCGGTATTCCTTGGAGAGCTAGTCACTGCAAAATAATGCAATGACCTATTCAGAATGTTAAACAGGAGGTGTTTTCTTTATTATGATAAACTTCAGTAGGTAAATTCTAGGCGAAATACGACTGTGATTGGTTGTACATAAAAAATCATTGAAATATGATTGGTCATTGACTCCCATTTGGGACATGAGTTAAATAGTCATAAGTAGTGCCACAAGTGATTTCCAGATTATATAGATAAATTCACGACTCACGAAGTTACGTACGTAACTAATTTATAGTACGTCCTTAATAAAGGAAGAACAAAAAAATGTACGCGTACTGCAGGGAGTTTCGAACGTGATGCATAAATCTTACGTTTGCTTCGGTATTAGACTGCTATAACCACTGGGCTAAAGGCGAATGCTTGTTGCATGTTACAGTCTCTGTATCATATTATTTCCATTTCAATTTGAAATAATCAGTGGCGTGCCAACCATTTTACAAACTGAATCATAACTTGGACATTTTTATTCGTAGGCCATTAGTTCATTATCTCAAAATGCTTATATACACAGTTAAATTTATGCGGTATAATTAATTTACACTCTGTATATAAGACCAGGACACTTTATTGAAATATGCTGATGACGTTGAACTATTGTTAGGTGTTAACTTATAAACTGGATAATTATTCAATTCATTTTATCTGTTCAAACGCCCCCTTTTCTTTTTCTATATTCATAAGTCTACAGTGATGCCAGTTCCAGTAACTTTTAATGCCACTGAGTGTGTACAAACGTTTTATGTGCGAGGTCTTCCAACAACTCTCTTCATAAACTCACTAGACAATCTTATGGATAGTTGCATTGAGTCAGAAATTCCCTGTCTCGTTAGTTGTGGAATGAAAATGAGGAAATAGGTGAAGAATGTAAATTAGACCACGAAATACTCTCTGAAAAATATTTTTATTTGCTGTTCACTGTAAAAGAATATGTTAATTTAAATATAGGACTGGAATGGCATCTCATTGCCTGGTTTGTAATGAGAAAAATTGAAAAAATGCAGTGGATATAAACGGAATCTCTAATTGGGAAATAAAAATACTAGTTGGTTAGCCAAACATACTCTAATTAAATGAAAGGGAATTGTACAATAATTTAAAATGAATTCTACACTGCTTTCGTTCGTTAATAAAAGTATACCGGTATATATATATATATCATCAGCAGCATCAAGGATTAGACCTGCTGGTCTGTTCCGATCTCATGTTATAATTGGGCTATCCATCTTTTACTAGGTCTTCCAACATTTCTTCTTCCTAATGGCTTTTAATGAATCTGTTTCGGAATTCTATTGTTATCCATTCTATTGATGTGGTCGATCCATTCATCTCTGTATTGTGTAATTCTATCTAATAATTTGAATATATTCAGTTCTCTTCGTATATCCTCACTTCGCCTTTGATCCATTATTGATAGCCAGTCACACTCCTCAGAAACCTCATTTCTGACGTTTCTATTCTTCGTTCCTGGTTTCTTTGTTAGTAGTAGTAGTAGGACTTTATTAGACAAAAAGTAAGATATTTACAATATTATTTACAAATATGGGTCGCACGGGCAGTAAGCCGTACGTGCTGTTGACAGTCCGTTACAATAAAGTAATAATTGGTACTAGTGTAAAGAAAAATAAACAAAAACAGCAATAACATTACAATTACATAAAGAAAACACAATAAAAATATTACAATTAAATAATAACACAATAGCATTATACACTAAAAACATTAACATTACAATTACATAAAGAAAACACAATAATATTACAATTAAGTAGTAACACAATAGCAATAACATTACAATTACATAAAGAAAACACAATAATAATATTACAATTAAATAATAACACAATAGCATTATACACTAAAAATATTAATATTACAATTACATAAAGAAAACACAATAATATTACAATTAAGTAATAACACAATAGCATTATACACTAAAAAAAACATTAACATTACAATTACATAACGAAAACACATTAATATTACAATTAAATAATAACACAACAGCATTATATACTAATTAATTTATATATAATTGTTAATAATTAATGGTATTGCATTTTGATAACATATATGAGTGTTGTCCTTATTTTTCGCGTTTTGTCCACAAATTTACCGAGGTTTATCCAATTTTCTGGATTTACCAATAACTCGTAGCATGCCAATCTTTCCCCGATTTGAATTTAGAAATCTTTCCGGTAATAACTGACGTCTCCAATATTCTAAATCATTACATTTTCCTAATATATGTATCTCATCTTCAAAGTTCCCGCACATTGGACATATTCGCATATCGTGATCGTCGCTAATTTTTAGAAATTTCCATGCCCCTAGCCTAAACCATGCAAGCCCTGATCTCTCCTTAAATCCTAGGTTGAGTATATACGATTCTTTTCCCCAGACGTGTTTTAGGTCTCTTTGTAAACACAGTGAGCGTTTTCCTGTACATTCGGCGAAGGTATCTTGTTGGTTTACATCTAAGTACCTCCTCCTTATTTTTCTCCACACGTTCTTGCGATTTTCAGTCCCTTTTTCCCATATCCAGCCCATCCCAATCTTTTGGAGTTCTCTCCTAACCTCGTCTGCCCAAAATTTAACATCTATGTTTTTAATTTGGTGGTCGTAACAAATTGCTCTAAGCATTGTTTGTTCACCTTGGATTACTCGCAACCAGTATTTGAGTACACGATTTTTTTTGTTAAGACCCAGTGCTCCGATCCATACAGTAGTGCTGGAACCGCCATTGTTTTATAAATGTTTAAAAGTGTCTCCTTTCTAGTTCCTTTGAGACTTCGTTTTATGGCGCCACACATAAAATTAAATGTATTTATTTTGTTTTCAATGTCTTCACTTTTTCTACATGATACATTGTATCCCAGGTAATTAAAATTGCTCACTTGTTCTATTATATATATAGGGTGTTACAAAAAACACCGACAACGGAGGCCAGGTTATATATTGAGACATGTTGATAATTTTTAATAAGGTACCAAAATCCGGAAATTATGCATTTTCACACTATGACTAGTTAACTATGTATCAAGATCAGTGTTAGTTCGACGAATTTGAAGACTCATTACTTGACAAAAACACCTCACAGGTACGGAACCTGTGATACAACGGAATATTGGCTGCAACATGACGGAGCTCCAGCTCCCTTCGATGTCAATATGACAAGAGAATTGATTACCACGTACCCAGGTCGATGGATTGGCAGAGGAGGACCAGTCCCATGGTCTTCGATATCACCTGATCTTAACTCTCTCGACTACTTGTTGTGGGGCGACATGAAACAATATATTTATCAGACTTCAGTAGAGTCACGCATGGATCGTACAGCCCGAATCCACGCTGCTGTAGAAACAATTCAAACGAAGCCAGGCGTATTTGAACGTGTGCGCTAATCACTACATCGCCGATGTACGCTCTGCAATGAGATAGGAGGTGGATACTTCGAAAACGTGACGTGGCTGTGACAGTATTATCAAGTATTGAGTCTTGAAATCCAACTAACGGAACTCTTGAGAAGTTAGCTACTCATAGTGTGAAAACACATAATTTCCGGACATAGGTACCTTACGTATTAAACAAATGATCAACATATCCCAATATACCACCTTACCTCCTTTTTCAGTGTTTTTTGCAGCACTCTGTACATATATATCTGTACTGAAATGTCCTCCACTGCCTAAAACCTTAGGTAACAGCTGATGTAGATATTTTAGTCTCATATATATATATATATATATATATATATATATATAATATCTACATCAGCTGTTACCTAAGGTTTTAGGCAGTGGAGGACATTTCAGTACAGATGTTCATTATGAAGCACTAATTTATACTAGAACCATCGCTGTGGTCTCGAGGTAGTGTAGCGGGCAGCGGTTAGATCGCCATTCGGGACGAGTTTCCTGGGTGAGGTTTTTTAGGGGTTTTTCCTCACCTAAAAGACAAATATCAGTATATGTTAAGGCCCAAACCGTCCCCGAACATTATCTGGCCATCATTATCATATTCACCTCATTATATTAAATTTAGGATTAAGGCCTCTCCTGGCGCATCATTACCACCATCTGAATCCATCATATCATAGGAGCAGGGAAACGCCGCCTTCTAGGTGCTACAACCTAGAAGTGAATTACAATAAGCCAATGACAGGAGACAACACCAGAAATGTCGAAATGAGAATCTGGTAGCATTGAATAAAAAAATATGTTAAATCTATAATGCCGTCAGATTGTCTTATGATATTTCTGTCATTCTCACCTGGGGTTTGCGGTATTGTAACTAGTTATGAGGTGGAGTACCTGAAGGCGGATTTCCGTTATATGATGGGTGATAAAATATAAAGAAACAATAACACAATCCTTAAACTTAACCTATATTCCAGCCCATGGGTGATCGTATTAATCATTTTATTAACAAAAACATTTTTGTGGTCTGAGCGGGAATCGAACACGAGGCTGTAGTCAGAAGCTCTGACCACAAAATCACGAGGCTGGTCCTCCAGTTATATGACCATAGTGCTTGAGGAGAGAAGGTTATTAGGCACTACCACTTTGTAAACATTCAGAATTTAAAATATCAGACATGATCTTCCAATCTCTTTACTGAACAATAGGAAATGTTTCGCATAGAGTCAAGTGTTCCGTTGAGCACAGTTAGGAAACAAATAATCTAGATTATTTCTATACATTCTGAAAGTGAGACAATAAAATTAAGAGCATGGGAATGAAAACCAGATAAAGGCTAACATATAAATTATACTGGACAACAAAAAACGTTTACAACAGCTATATTAGTTTGATATGAAGATTAAGCTTTCCAATTTATAGTCTAAGAGCAATTTAGGATTATTATGATGGACAAATGTTGTTCGTGGACTCTTTGGACTTTAGCGTTTTTCGACATTTGTTTAATTGGTGAGAAAATATCCCAAAAAGAACTTCACTAAGGAAACTTTTCCCGACATGGGATTGAACTTGGACGTTACTGCGATACCACAGCGATAGACACTAAACGATTTTAATAAGGTTTTAAAATATGGTAGATGCTGTTTTAATTGGGAATAAAACTGTATATTTTCGTTACTTTAGTTATTGATATAATCATAGCGACGAATACACAATTGCATGCATTACGAATTCTGTAATACTGAAGGGAAACACATGTTGTGTTTCCAGGAATGTTTATATGGGAAAGTAGAGCACATTGTTGGGTTCCAGTTATTTGTGCAGATATTCTGTTCGCTGTGAAATAATTTCGCCCATTGCAAATGTTGGGATGTTACAGATAGCAGAGCGAAATTGTTTTTCATGTAATGACCAGAATACAGTGTTATATGGGAATAATATTATCCAATACATTATTGTAATGATCATTAGATTTTGAAATATCCCTTAATTAGACAGATCTGTACAATTATCTATGTATGTATTTTTTATTTTATAGTCCATACTAGACAGCATGTTCCATTTCTAAAAAAATAAAAATACTACTTCCTTATTATTTTATCTTGCCACCTCTAATAATAAATACACTCTCTTCCTACTTTTGTTTAACCTATTATTTACTTAATAATAACTAAATTACTATCAATTATTCTCCCTATTGTAAATTGCCAAATATAGTTTCATATTAACTCAATTTTTAACCCGACATGGAACATTTCAGGCATATTTATATAAATTTAAAATGTCATCAAATGCAACTTGTAAATGTGGAGAAGGTATTCAAACAGTCAAACATGTTCTATTCAATTGTCAATTGTTGTGGTTTAAACGTTATAAACTTGAGACATATTTGAATCTTAATGAAAAAGATTATTCCAGTCCTTTTTTATCATATTCTTAACAACAAAAAATGTTATAGTTATTTATTTTCTAAATAGTGTTTATTCCCAACTATAATTTAATTTTACTCTGTTCATCTTTGTTATAATATTGTTATGTAACTGTCTTTTGTTCTACTGTGTTATGTTAATTTACTTATTAATGTTAAATAATTACAACCCTTATATACCGTAAGTCCACCGCTGTGGTCTCGAGGTAGCGTGCTGCCTTGTCACGCAGCGGGCCCGGGTTCGATCCCGGTCGGGGCAGTTTTTCTGGGTGAGGTTTTTATCGGGGTGAGACAAATGCCAGAAAAAAACTTTAAGGCCCAAACGGTCCCCGAAATCATATGGCCATCATGATCATTCTTATCATCATCATCATCATCCTTCACCGGTGTGGAAAGCAACAGGAAGCTACCACAATTCCCTAGTAAAGCTGCAAGCATAGCATGAAAATGCTATGATTGCAGTGAAGGACTTGCCTTCCGGCAGAATTACTATGGATGGATATACCGAAGGCAAAAAAAGAGTTGCCTATATTGGATATAATAAAAAACTGTCAAAAGTCTATATTGATAGCAAACTTTGTTAAATATCTGCATAAATTAACCCAAATTCGTTCTTTGTTAAATTAGTTTGGGCATATAAAGAGAATCAATGATGACAGCAATTATTAAAAACTTGTATGTGGAAACCATTCATTTGTGAATCCGTAGGATGGCCCTAAAACATATGGGAGGATGATATTATAAATGACATGAAATCACGGAAGAAACATTTGTTTTAGGAATGTCCAGAACACAAAGTTGTGGAAAGAGTTTGTTGAGAAATCGAATGGATTTCCAAGTTCAGGCTGCAGTTTTTTAAAGTGGAAGAAATATTTTATTTTGAAAATCGAGAAATATTTTTAATTATAATAATATTCCCTAAATATGACGCAATTAAATACAAAATATATATAAATATATAAAAATATGCACTATAAAATTTACCTTTTCTGATTAGAGAAACTTCATTTAATTATTCCTCTTTCTAATGGTAATCTATTTATTTATTTTTTAATCTAATATTAGTGAAAACATAGCCTTATAAAATAGGCTAATAATTTGTAAAGGCTCTGTATTTTGACGGAGCAGAGAAATATAGGAACAAAATATAGTAGGATGTCTATAATCTTATCGTAATATTACTATGTCGGGGAGTGTGAGGAAGAGAGAGACGGAGACAGACAGACAGAGAGAGAGAGAGAGAGAGACGGAGACAGAATGACAGAGAGAGACAGATATCCAATTTGTAGATTTCATAGGTTGCATACTCTAAACCGCAACACTTGTGTTTCCTGCTGTGCAGTTTTTACGCCTGGAAGGTACTACTAAGTAAATTGAAAATTCCGAAGATTCTATCGAAAATCGAACCTACAAGTCCTTGTTTGCGTAGACATGATTTATCCAATCAAGCTACAGTGAGGCAGTGTTTCTTCTAGAACACTGAAATTCCAATATTTATAAATGGTAATGTGAATTTAAATTAATAAGAAGAGTATGCATTCTTAAATAATCAATAACTATAATTACAAAATATTTTAGATAGCCTCGGGGTTCTTAATTTACGATTCTACGATTATACTTTCCATGAAATCTTATAAATTTAGGACAGATATTTTATTTCATTCTCACTTGCAGATTCTTTATCATCTCTCTGTAGTATTTGATTGTACGTGTATTCTTATTTACATTATTTGTCTTTGTGTTTTGTTTTCTGCCTAAGTCACTGATTCAATTGGTATTTTATTAAGCAAGCCTTTTAAGTGGTCACAAGGATTCGCTACGCCTCTATAAAAATTATATTAAACTGTTATTCTACTAGTTATAAGGATGGAAACATGGACTCTGGCTTTAAGGGAGGAAAGGAAATTACGAGTATTTGAGAATAAAGCTCTTAGGAAAATGTCCCGCGCCGTAGCCGAGCGGTTAAGGTAGGAAGCCTTGGCGCAGAGCTACGGGACTTGCGCTGGTTCGAGTCTCCATGGGGGAAGAAATTTTCTCATGGTATTTCGGCCAGTATGGGACCGGTGCCCACCCAGCATCGTGAGGCAATTGTGTAGCTACAATAAGTAGCGGCTCCAGGTTGAGGAACCAGCTATAACGGCTGGGGGACTCGACATGCTAACCACATGTCACCCCTACACTGGCTTTGGTCATCTACCTCTGTGATTGGCACATGTGGATGTGAAGTGCCAGCAGCCGGCTGGTAAAAGGGCAACCGCTGAAAAGTGGAAAGACCCTCAATCGGAGGAAAATGTTTGGACCAAAGAGAGATTAACAGTCAGGTGAATGGAGAAGACTACATAATAGTGAACTACACGGTCTTTATAGGAATCCAGATATAATAAGAACAGTTAAGTCTCATAGACTGCGATGGGCAGGACATGTGGCACGAATGGTGAATGCAAGACGTGAGTGGAAGCTGCTTGTAGGAAAACCAAAGGAAAACGCCCAGTTGGTAGACCAATAATGAGGCGGGAGAATAAGATTAACTATGATTTGAATGAAGTAGATTATACAGGGAATGATTGGAAAAACATTCGCTCAGGATAGGGATGAATGGAGAGCTTATGTCCGAGCGGCCATGAACCTACGGGTTCGATAGTGCCAGTGAGTTAGTTAGTTCTACAAATTCAATTTTAAAATAAATACCCCAGCAAAATATTGAATAGTATATTAATACATAATACATTTGAACAAAATGAAGAAAATATGGAATAGACCTGTATAATTAAAATTTGATTGATAGATCCCCGTTCGTCTCGCGTCGGGACATGGGTGATAAACTAGTGGGAAGTTACGTAACCAGACTAATTTAGCTACGCTTATTTTCCCTACAGATGTAGCGAGGAACATCTGGTTAATATATCGCATGGAGGTGGTATCTAGTAGGAAACTAAGGTATTATTCGAATGGATGAGGTTTGATTAACTTTTGCTCAGGGATGTTTTATTCAGAATTAAGAATCTTTTACGAGCCCGAAAATCGTCTGACTCTGGACCCACGGCTTAAAGTCGTTCCCAAAGGACTTGCCCTTGGATTTTGCATTCCTAAAAATCCACCACCCCAATCGGGTTTGAATCCGCGAACCTCGGGACTAGAGGCAAGGAAGATAACCGCTAGACCACCGCAGCAGATATGTCAATGAAAGGTTCCATCCATAGTAATTCTGCCCGAGGGCAGGTCTTTTTCTGCAATCGTAGCATTTTCACGCTAGGCTTTGCAGCTTTACTAGGGAATTTTAGGTGCGGTAACTTCCCGTTGCTTTCCACACTGGTGAAGGACAATGATAATAATTATGTTGATGATGGTCGGATGATTTGGATAATGATAATGAAATTTAATTTCAAAGGAAAAATTCTCCAAACAGTAACTGTTTTAGGTCAGGATGGGGATGTGTCCGCGCGGACCCGAACCTTTGTGTTCGATAACGCTAGTGAGTTCGTTTTGCTTCTGATATTAGTAAACTAAAAAAAGAAAGAAAACGTTATGATGGATTGCAAGAACAGGTAGATATAATTCCAAATTATCATTATATGGTATTATTGGGAGATCTTAACGCTAGGATCGCAAATAAAAACTTACAGGAATCCATCAGCGTTTTAGACAAAATACGTGAAAGATAATAGTGATATGTTAATATATTTCTGTGTTCAAAATAGTTTGAAAATTAAGAATACGATCTTTGATCATTCTCTTGAATACAAATACATTTTTTGAGGATCAGGACGTACAAATTTAGTGATAGATTGTTATACAATAACAGGAATTTACACTGAAATGCTTGATGTCAAAACACTGAACTCAGCCAATACGGAAACAGATCAGATTCCAGTACTTCAAATCTATTACCAATTTTGATTTGGCATTCGATCATATGCTATTACTTGTAAAATTAGATGGGTATATCAAAAGGTAATAAGAAGAAAAATACAATTCCTATTGATAAATTTAATATACAGTCATTTAATACTGAAACAACAAAAACAAGTAAGATATTTATATCGATTACAACACAAATACAGGAAAACCGCATAGAAATAGATGATTTACTGGAAACAGCTTGAATAATATTTAAATAATGTCAGAAAAAAAAAGCTAATCAGCTTGAGTAATATTTAAACAATATTCTTGATACATCGAAATAAGCCGTGAGTAAACATAGAATAAAGAATTGTCTTCTTCTCTTCTTCTTCTTATTCGTTATTTGTATGATTTCATCCTGTTTATTTCCCAAATTACTCCTCGGAGTAAGACGTATAGGATGTGAATCCTCTGTCTGTCTAACTCTTGCCTGGACTTCCTCTTGCTCTTCTCCCGTCCATTGGTCTATCTTCTTTACCTCTTTTTTTGCAAGTCAGTTGTCTCTAAAGTATAATAAAGTTCTAAAAGAAGAATACACCATGGTTTACGGAAGAAGTTAAACAATTACCACAAGAAAGGTAATTTAAAATTTAAAAGCACATGAAAAGTAAACAGAAAAATATAAGTGTAAAAAGGGGGCACGCCGTAGCGTAGTGGTTAAGGCACTGAGCTACAAGCCGGAGGGTCGACGGTTCAAGTCCCGTTGGGGTCAGGATTTTTAAACTGACCCAAACCCTCTGGCGGCACCATGGCCCTGGGATCGACTCAGCCTCTAACTAAAATGAGTACCAGACGCTTGTTCTGGGGGTAAAGGCGGCCGTCACGCAGGGCTGACAACCCGGCTGACATAAAGTGCCGATTGTCTAGAAAAAAGTGGGAGCCTTAACCTCCCACTATCCCAAGGGCCTCCTGAGACCTGTTGTGGGATCACTTTACTTTACTTTATAAGTGTAAAAAATTAGACATGAAACCATCTCCTCCTAAATTCGTGTCCGATTTAGGACCGGGAGATACGATAAAGCCCCCCCCCCTTTTTTTTTGGAAGTCTGTGAATAACAAGAATTCCGGCCGACCACGCCCGACGCACCATAGCAGGAGTAGATGAAATGAAAGGAAATGTATGAGATGAGTGTGGAGGAATGGTGATGATTTTTTCAGTGGAAAACGGGAGAAACCCCGAGAAAAAAGTAACCGTGTTAGGGTTTTAAAACATGAACTCAACTTTTTATTTTATTCACTGAGAATTTTCATCATCATCCAGGTTTTTCTTCAACCTATCTTATTAATATGAGTTTTAAAATATACATAAATGACTACGGACTTGTTGATTATCAGTTTGTAATAAACATTCAGAAATTTCCCTTATTTATGGTTCTCCATAGTCTTCTGTCCTCTGTGTCTTGATCCGTTACACCAAATCTCCTCATTGAATGTTTTTCTTTCAGGTTGATCTTGGTCTTCCTTTTCTGTTCCTTCTTTCAATTTTCCATGCATGGACGGCCTTTGGTAATATTCTATCCTGCATTCTTCGTACGTGTTCCTACCATATTAGCCTTCTGTTTTCAATCTCATCCATTAATACTTCTTTCTGCATTCATCAATTTTATAATATCTGTATTTCTAATTATTTCCAGTCTATATTTTCTGGCAGCTTTTCTCCAAAAATCCATTTCAACTGCAGATGTTCTGTTGGAATGTTGTGTCATTGTCCAAACTTCCGTCCATATAACATTATACTTTCTAGTATGCAGTTATAAATTAGTTGTTTTGTTCTGTTAATGATGTTTTTACTCCATAATATAGAGTTGAACATCCTATGGGTTTTCTGACATTACTGATCCTTTTTGCTATTTCTTTATTTGATGTTCCATCATTCTCTATAATTGATCCCAAATAACAGAAACTATCGTTCTTCTTTATCTTTACCCCATCAATATATAATTCATCTGGGTCATTTGTTAAATGCTCTGTTTTTTTTGTTGTTGATTTTCGAACCCCATTTCTGATATGTTGTTGACAACTGATTACAAATATGTTGCATCTTCTCCATCCGGGATTATAATTATCTGATCATCGGCAAAAAGTAAGTGGACGCCCATCGTTATTAATCTAATATAATGTAAAAATATTTACAAAAATTTTGCTAAATGTGTATAACTGATTGGTTGTATTTTCGTAATTTTATTTCCTAATGAGGAACGTTAAATTATAGGATTAATATGGACTAATTGCGTTCAGTTCAAACCTAAAGCACAGTATATTGGCAATTAGTGGCGAATGTGATTCATACATTAAATTTTTATATTATAATGTAACTGTCTAGTAATTTAATTTTGTTCACAAATTATACGTTTGAAGGACAAAAAAAAAAGTGGCTAATTGAATTATATTCTCAAATTAATAGAGTCTATTTGTCCACCGCTGTGGTGACGGTGTAGAGTCCCAGACTCGTACACAGCGGGGCCGTGTTCCATCCTCGGCCGGGGCAAGTTTCCTGGATGATGTTTTATTTTCCGGGTTTTTCCTCACCGGTAATAAAAAATAAGGAAAATGTAATACACAAACGTACCCCGAATATCATCTGGCCATTACAGTCATTATAATCATATTCTCCATGTTTAAAATAATACATTATGTGTTTTCTATTAACTTATTCGTGTTGTGTCTGAGTAGATTGTGGATTGAGCTGATTCGGAGAGGCCTTGTGTGGTCAAGAAAATATGTGTGGGTGATCTAAAGTTTAAAATACTCTTTCAGCACAGTAAGGCCTAGTGGCGTTGGGTAATGTTAACTTACATACAACGTGGGAGATATTGTCACCATATGACCGTTATGTTTACGATCATCATTTTATCTATGCACACTGGAAAAAAATGAGGTTATTATTAGGCCTAATAATACTGAGCAACAAAAGGAAACTTTTTTTTTTTTTTGCCTCAGGAAGAAAAATATGTGATTCTGATAGTATTTTTCTCCTGAATTCAAATATGATATCGGTTTTTCTCCATCACGTAAGGTTTCCGAGAGACAGGAATTTATAATTTTAATACTTCAATATTTTCTACATTCGTAACTACATAATATTCGAACATTCGGACTCACCTAGAAAGTAAGAAATGACGATTTTCTGCTATTTTTGGCGTGTGGAGCATCCCTCCTGATAGCCCAACAATAATGGGCCAACATATTAGGATTTAATTTGCCTTGATATTTCTTTTCCTTAACTGAAATCTCCTGAGTTAGCTCATTTGGTTTCATTTTACAATGGACAAATGGACGAAAAACGTTTATTAAAAAATAATTATTTAAATCCATTAATTGAAATTGAAATAAAACAAAAACCGTGGGCGATGCAGAAATTCCGAGCACACATTTGAAAACACGATAAAAAACTGCATTAAGTACAACTATTGGTACTCATGAGACAAAAATCACGTTGGCCAGCGTAATAGTTGGAGTTTGTTAGGATGAATATATTTTTTAGATTAGATTAGTAGAGATTAGATCGAATCAATACAATAGTAGCCTATGCAATATAAAACAAACCCAAATAACAGATATCATTAGATTATAATTTAAAAAAATGCTATTATTAAATTATGTAATGCTATTAATTATCCTTCTTTGATTAATGTTTAAGTAAAATTGTACTGGACAATAAAATTTTGGAGCAGGTGAATAATTTTACATATCTAGGATGCAATATCTCATATGAAGAAGAAAAGGATGTAAATGCAAAAATATATAAATTTTTAAGAATTTTAGGGTTAATAAATTCTATCTTCAAGCTACAGTTAGTCCAAAAGCATTCAAGATTAAAAGTGTATAAAACACTGGCTCTTCCAACTCTTTTGTATGGTAGCGAAGTATGGACGTTGAAACAGAAGGATATACAGAGACTTAGATCTGCTGAAATGAGATATCCTCGGAGGACTGCAGGATACACACTACTAGATCACAAAAAAATGAAGACATCTTAGAAGAATTACACATGGAATCTTTAGAAAACAAACTTTCTGATTATAAGTCAAGATAGATACAACATGTTCATCGAATGGAAGATCACAGAATACCCTAACAAATGTTAAGATATCAACCTGCAGGAAGAAGAAGACCAGGACGTCCACTCAAAAGACTTTTGGATGGTGTTTCTCTTGAGGCCGAAACAGGTCAACAAATGGCCTAAATTCGTGAATGTACTATGATGATGATGATGATGATGATGATTAATGTTGTCCGCGTCTTGTCCAGAAATCTGACCATGTTTGATCAATGTTCTAGGTTTATCATTAACTCGTAGCATGTCAACCTATTACAAATTGAATTTATAAATATTTCCGACAATTACTGGCGCCTGCTGTAGTCCAAACATTCACAACTTTATAGAATAAATACCTCGTTCTCAGAGCTCCCGTACAATTGATATACTCGCGAGCTCATTATAAAAATTATGTGCATTTAAAACTTTTTTTTCAGGAGAAGAAAGGGCTCATTGCAGAAATGTTATGTCATAGAGCACTCACCTCAGTATTGTTGTATGCTCACAGGATTTTTTTTAGTATTTAGATAGTTATTGGGGCACGCCGTAGCGTAGTGGTTAAGGCACTGAGCTACAAGCCGGAGGGTCGAGGGTTCAAGTCCCGTTGGGGTCAGGATTTTCAAACTGACCCAAATCCTCTGGCTGCACCATGACCCTGGGGTCGACACAGCCTCTAACGAAAATGAGTACCAGACGCTTGTTCTGGGGGTAAAGGCGGTCGTCACGCAGGGCTGACAACCCGGCTGACATAAAGTGTCGATTGTCTAGAAAAAGTAGGAGCCTTAACATCCTACTACCTCCCGAGGCCTGTTGTGGGATCACTTTACTTTACTTTATAACATTAATTTTTATTCTTACTTAAAAAACTCCATGTCGCGTTATATTTAAGAAGGTCCTTGGCCTATCAGCCGGCTTCTCGCTCACATGCACTTGTGTCAATTACAAAGGATGACGATCATTCAGCAAGTATAGGAGTGACCTGTGGCCAGCATGTCGAGTTCCCAGCCGTTACAGCTGGTTTTCTCAACCTGGAGTAGATACTAATTTTGGCTACACAAATTCCTTACGATGATAGTAGGCATCGGTCCCATTTTGGCCTAAATTCTATGAGCAAATTTCTTCTTGCACTGAGGCTGGAACCAGCTTTGCACCTTAAACCGCTCGGCTACGTCGCGGGACATTTATTTTTAAATACTCTTTAATTTCTAAGGTCATATCATTTCTATTTATTTATTTATTTCATATTTTAATAATTCTTTGAAATGGTGAATATAATAGAATGGATTCTACTAATTAGAATTTAACCCAGGATTTTCTTGACGACCGAGGAAAACCAAGTAAAAACCTGATATTCCGGTCGCAAACACCACCGCTTCAGACAATTCACTCGGTAAAATCAATTAATGTTGTAATAATTTAAATGCCCTATTATTTCACTGCGATTCTGTTTGTTTATGTAGTTTAGATGACTATTTAACCCATGCCCCAAATGGGAGTCAATGACCAATCACATTTCAATGATTTTTTATTTACAACCAATCATAGTCGTTTATCACCTCGAATTTTATCAGTTTAATTTAATCACTTTAAAATCAAGCTCCTCCTTTTTAACATTTTGAATAGGCCATAGCATTATTTTGCAGTGACCACATGTGACTACCAGATTGTATATACAGTGCACGAATGTCAGCAGTTAGCGCTTGCGGGAGATGATATAAAAACATGTGTATCAATTGATTATAGCATCAAAAAAGAAACCACTGTTTGCACTTTCTTAAACGAATTATTTTCCAAGAAATAACGTTGCAGAAAAATATAATTGACATATTTACATCATAGGACATCAGAAATTAATTAATACCTATAATGTTGGTTATAAATTTCTCCATTAGAGAGCATTCTTACTATATTGCGATCCTTTGGCAACACATAATATGATCTAGTTGCAGTCATGAACAAAATAAGCAAATGAAGCGTACCAATCGTTTCACATTTGTTTTCGAACATCGCCGTTTATATTAAATATATAAATATTTTAAAATATCTATAGTTAAACAATGATTTTTTAGTTAACAGCTTAATTTTATTCGTTAAATAGTCATAACAAATGCCACTCTTGATTTCCAAATTCTCTAGATAAATTGGAAATCACTCCTGGCATTACTTATGAAAAATATTCTTCTTTTAGTATACAAATGTGATGTATCTGGATTTATGAACACCCTCTTAAACGTGTTCTCCTTTAGAAAGGTCGATTCAAAGTATGTCTCTGTTTATTGTTCGTCTATATCCTTCCGTGCCTTTATTCGCCTCGATTCTTTCCATTCGTATTCGCATTTTTGTCCTTTTTTTTACTTGGTTAATCCATCTTTCCCGTGTTCTTCTTCGTGGTAGTTTTTCTTGCATCTTCAAATGTAACATTATCTGTGGTAGTCTTTCCTTAAACATTGATTCTACACTTGAAACATTTGCTATTTTTATTATAGGAACTCTTATTGTACCAGCTTTCTTTAAAAAACTAAACTACAAAAAAATATAAAATGGTTATTCTTCCTGTTATATTATATGGATGCGAAGTATGGACTCTTACTTTAAAGGAGGAGGAATGATTTGAGCATTTGTGATTAAAGTTAATAGAAAGTTTTTGGACCAAAAAGAGACAGACAGGTGAATGGAGAAAATTGAATAACAGTGAGCAAAATGATCTTTATGGGAAACCAGATATGATATGAAGAGTTAGGTCTCGTAGATTAAAAGAGGGGTAAGACGTGTGGCACGAATGGGAAATGAAAGAAGGGCATGGAAACTTGTTCTAGGTAAACCAGAGGGAAAGCGTCCAATATGTAGGCCTAGAATGACATGGGAGAATAATATTAACATTGATTTGAGATAAGTGCATCATACAGGGGATGATTGGAAGATATTAGCTCAAGATAGGGCTTTATGGAGAGTTTATATCCGCGTGGAAATAGATCTCCGGTTCAACAGTGCCAGTGAATTTGTTAGTTAATTAGATAATATGCCTACTTGTTTTTTAGATTCTATTCGGATCTTCAGTTGTCAATTATTAAAACTTTAATGTCTCCCAAATGTCATTATCTCGTATCCTATATCATTTTGTTTTATAACATTTATAATGAGTAGAAATTTCATTTCTGTAGCTTAGATTCTGCTCAATCCCTTCATTATATATATCCAACTCTTATTTATACAGAGTGTTCCATTCATACCTGCCACATTTTAATCAATCATAACTAGCAAAGTATGCGGACTTAAGAAATGAGGCCGGTATTAAACGAAACAGAAACTCAAGAAATGTTCATTGCCACACACTAAAACACCTCTATATGTGCACCATTAGAAGCACGAACAATACCAAGTCTGTATTCGATTTCGTGTCACGTTCTGTCCAACATGTCCATTGGTACTGTTGCAATTGTGTCAAGGATACGGGTTCGTAAATCATGTAGTACTTGTACTGGAGTCGCAAACACACAGTTCATTACATACCCCCAGAGGAAGAAGTCCAGTGAAGTGAGGTCTGGCGAACGTGTTTTATGTCATTATTGTCCAAGATGCGACAGATGAATTAACTGCAACAATGAAAACAAAACATTCTTTGAGTTTCTCTTTCTTTTAATACCAACCTCATTTCATAATTCCGCATACTTTGAGAGTTATGATTAATTAAAATGTGGAAGGTTTGAATAGGACACGGTGTACATTAAAACCGGTTTGAGATATGTTTTGTGCATTGATTTTTTTTACTCCTGTTAGTTATATATCTATTTCAAACTAATTGGAATGTAAATTAATAATATTTTGAAAGTGGAAAAACCAATGTTTTAGTTTGTTAATAGATCTAATAAAACTAAAAATTGTAAGCAAATCAGAATTTGTATTCAACGGTCTAAAACATTAAAGTAAGTCGTGAAATGACTTTTATATCTTTAAATGGCTGCTTATAAAATGTTCAACTCCTTTTTCACGAATACCCTTTATTTGTTGTTGAAAAGTATCCCTCGTATTTTTATTCAATGTCAGTTTTCATAGTAAATACGACTCCATAACTAACAGCACTATAATATACCCTATCTTAATATAGTCTAATATATAGTAAATACACGTGTATTCTATATTTTTAGGAAACGTGTATTTTTCCAAAATCAGATAAAAATCTAGATTGATTAATAGAACATTATATATCACGATAACTTAAAATACAGGGTGGACCGCTCGAATGGACCTAATTTCAATTGCTTGTTACTGGCAAACGGTTGAAGATAGAAACTTAAAACAACGTTCATAGTACAGAAAAACTCACCAAGTTTCGAATCCTGTCGGTAGATGGCACAAAGATACGTTTCTCGTTCTTAGATTTAATTGTTTGTGAAAATGGCGACTCCGCAGATGAAAGCGCAAGCTGTTTTGTGGTATGCGGAGTTTAAATCAATCATTAGAGTTCAAAGGGAGTTCCGGCGTGTGTTTAACCGTGATGCTCCAACTGCTAGAAGCATAAAGAAGTGGCGTGATACATTATTAGCTACAGGATCTGTGTTGAAGAAGCATGGTGGTGGTCGCAGAGCATCCGATGAAATGGTAGCAAATGTTCAAGCCGCATTTGAGCGAAGCCCCCGGAAGTCATTAAGAAGAGCTTCGCGGGAACTTCAAATACCAAAATCGACATTACAACGGATTGTCCACAAACGCCTCAAACTGCACGCATATAAAGTGCAGTTAGTGCAACGTCTGGAGCCGAATGACATGCCGAAACGAGTGGAATTCGCCAATACGATGCTGGACCGTCTCGGCGCTGATCCTGACTTCATGACCAAGATTTTCTTCTCGGACGAAGCCACTTTCCATTTGTCAGGCAAGGTAAACCGGCATAATGTGCGGATCTGGGGATCGGAGAATCCTCACGCTATTCAAGAGCATGTTCGTGATAGTCCGAAGATGAATGTTTGGTGCAGTTTGTCACATAATAAGGTCATTGGACCGTTTTTCTTGCCGAGAAAACTGTTCGTGGTACCACATATCTTGACATGCTGGAGCAGTTCTTCTTTCCACAAATTGAACAACTGCAGCCTAACATCGTTTTCCAGCAAGATGGTGCTCCTCCCCACTGGTCCAATGAAGTTCGTACGACTTTGGACAACATTTTCCCTGGCCGTTGGATTGGTAGGGGAGGACCAATCGCGTGGCCCCCGAGATCTCCCGATTTAACACCACTGGATTTCTTTCTCTGGGGCTATGTCAAAGATAAAGTTTACACCACCCCAGTCAAAGACCTTCGTGATCTTCGTGAGCGCATCATAGAGGCTATTGAGAACATTCCAGAAGACATACTCCAACGTACTTGGCAAGAAATTGTTCATCGCTTTGATATCGTCACAGTGACTGCTGGGGCTCATATAGAGATGTGGTGATCTGGATATCAAAACTTGGTGAGTTTTTCTGTAATATGAACGTTGTTTTAAGTTTCTATCTTCAACCGTTTGCCAGTAACAAGCAATTGAAATTAGGTCCATTCGAGCGGTCCACCCTGTAATTGAATAGAACATCTGCAGAGAATGACAGAGGGTAAGATACCAAATATGGCATTGATGTATAATCCTGGAGGATGAAGATTCGTAGGAAGACCATGAAATCGCTGGGTTGAACAAATTTGAGATCGGAGCAGGCAGAGAACTAATTATTGAAAGAAGATGAGGATGATGATGACTTAAAATTTAAATAGGTACTATGTGACATGAAAATAATTTTTAATTAAAATATTGAATTAGCGAAAATGATTATTGAGAATTAGCCAATTCTATTAATATTGGAAATTAGGACCTATATCCCCCCTCCTTTATTGGTTGTTGCTGTAGTTAAATATTGAAAATTAAATGAAAAATGTTTAATCAAACTGTATTAATTTAAATTAAAACATACATAATTTATAGATAGCCATATATTGGGATTATGTAAATATTTGTCATTCCTTTAGCGATTTCATGTTTATAATTAAATACCTGTAACCTCTACCAACAATTTAAATATTTTGTTTTAAATTTAAATAGCGGGGTAGCGTTGCTGCCACAAACGCAGAACCCCGGGTTCGATCCCAGTCGGAATAATTTCACTGGACAATGGTATAAAACTGTTATTCTTCCTGTTTATATGTTATATTGTACGAAACATGGACTCTTCCTTTAAGGAATGAAAAGAGATTATAAATGTCTGAGAATAGATTATTAGGAACATTTCTGGACTAAAGAGAGATGAACAGACAGATGAATGGAGAATACTAATAAGAGGGAGCTACATTGTCTTTATAGGAACTGAGATATAATAAGAACAGACTGCGAAGGGCAGGACATGAGACACGAATGGTGAATGGAAGAAGTGCATGAAAGCTTCTTGTAGGAAAACGAAAAGGGAAACGCTCAGTTTTAGACTAAGTTGGTAGACAAAGAATGAGGTGCAAGAACAACATTATACATGATTTCAGGGAAGTAGATTATACAGGGGATGATTGAAAACATTAGCTAAGGATAGGGATGTATGGAAAGCTTATGTCCCCGTTGCTATGAACCTGATGGGTTTGATAGAGCCAGTTAGTTAGTTAGTAATTTATCATAAGTAATGTCACGAGTGATTTCCAAGTTATCGATAAATTCACGACTCACGAAATGAGGAGTGAATTTATGTACATAATTTGGAAATCAGGAGTGTCATTTGTTAGGACTATTTAACGAATAAAATCAAGCTGGTTACTCACAAATCATTATTTAAATAGAGCAATTTTAAAATATTTATATATTTAATGTAAACGGCGATGTTTGAAAAGAAACGAGAAACGTTTGTTATGCTTAATTTGTTCATCACTGCAACCAGATCATATTTATTGCCAACTAGGATCGCAATATTGCAAGAATGCACCCTAGTGGAGAACAAATTAAACACATCATTACAGGTTATTAATTAATTTGTGATGTCTTATGATGTAAATATGTCAATTATATTTTTCTGCAATGTTAATTCCTGTCACAAAATACATTTAAGACAGTGCAAACAGTGGTTTATTTCTTTTTTGAAGTATAATCAATTGCTTCGAACGTTTTTCTATTATATCTCGCAAGCAGAATCTGCTTACATTCGTGCACTATATATAAGTACAATCTGGAAGCCGCTTCGTAAAACGAAAGCAATAAAATGAAATAAACGGGAGAAACCTCGAGAAAAACCTGCCCAAACTCCGTTTCTCCCACCATGAAACCCACACGGAGTGACCGGGACCCTAGCGGTGAGAGGCGAGGGTCTAACCCCTTGCGCCACGGAGCCGCCTAATAATAATAATAATAATAATAATAATAATAATAATAATAATAATAATAATAATAATAATAATAATAATAATAATAATAATAATAATAATAATAATAATAATAATAATTAAAAATAATAATAATAATAATAATAAAAATAATAAAAATAATAATAATAATAACAATAGTAATAATAACAATAGTAATAATAACAACAATAATAATAATAATAGTAATAGTAATAATAATAATAATAATAATAATAATAGTAATAATAGTAATAATAATATTAATAATAGTAATAGTAATAATAATAGTATTATTAATAATAGTAATAATAATAGTAATAATAATAATAACAATAGTAATAATAATACTCTAATAATAATAATAATAATAATAATAATAATAATAATGAAACTTATTTAAAAATGTGATTTTGAAGCGACCTTTCAGTAACCTGTATTTTAAAACGTAGTGTGGAAGTAATAAAAGTTGAGGTGGTGAAAATAGATTTTCTCCCTAACGGAACTTTTATATTAAAAGTGTGGTAATTGAGACAGAGGGATCAGCTCTGCTCATGCATACATCAGGATAGGAAGGAGGATGGTATTATTGACAAGGCTTCTAAAACTTGAAGCACCTGGCTTACACATCCATAATGCCGTGCTAAAAACTAGAAGAGCTCGGATACAACAGAACGTATAGTCAGTTTAATATTATTTAGGCCACGTATAAAGCATCATTATCTAACAACGCCGCTATGATAAGAGTTTAGTTCTGATTTACTACAATAAATTTACTAAAAAAATTATATTATGTCATCTACTATTTATATTTATTTTTTATATATAATGTTGGCCGTCCCATAACTAATGGAGGGATGCTGTCTCTTGATGTGGAATTAGGTCTATGGCCTAACTCTACAACTTAGAAGAAAAATATTATATATGTACGAGTGTAATTAAATTAAACATAATAAAATGTATCTGATTACAGAGCGCTTTTGACCAAAATAAATGTTTAAAAAGGAGATTCAGATGAGAAATGTTAAATATTATGTAGAGGAAAAGAATTTTGATTATGTAGAACAGGCCTGTTAAAATTTGATATCTAGGTGTGAAGAGACGGCCCCCCTCCTACCTACATCAGGGCACTCCCAATGAAAAAACCCAACTGACAATTTAGGTAGTTGAAAGTAGATGTTCAATGAAAAAGAATAACTAACAATTGAGTAGCAGTGTCTTACCTTATCAACCTATCCCACGTAGGGTTTAATAGGAGGAACTGGTCGCTTTTCACACCTACTGAGCACTTATTAACGTCCCTGATATAGAAACATTTTTATAATGGTAATAGGGGAGTTGTAGACAAGAATTTTGAAATGGTTATGCAGGAGATGGAGAACGGTTACAGAGTTCAAGACAAGAATTCTAACATATTATACAGAGGAACTAAAATTTGTTATAAAATTTTAAAAAAAGCTATACTCGAGTTGCAAAATTATTGTAGAGGAGTTTCACAATAGTTATGTTTGAGTTGCAAACAAAAAATTAGGATTCGTTATAGAGGAGTTGCAGACAAAAAATGTTAAGTAGTTATGGAGGAGATGCGGAATGGTTAAAGAGGAGTTGCAGACAAGAATTTTGAAACGGTTATAGAGTTTGACTACTAAAATAAGAGTTTAAAAAAATGAGATGCTAGTATAAAGGCATTTGTACGAAAAATACTTTGAAATGGTAGCAGAGGGGTTGCAGACAAGAATTTTAAATGGTTATAAAGGAGTTTTAGACAAGATTTTTAAATGTTTATAGAAGAGTTTCAGACAAGAATTTTGAAAAGGTTGTGGAGGAGTTGCAGATGCAAATTTTGAAATGGTTGTAGATTAGGTGCAAACAAGAATTTTAAATGTTTATAGAAGAGTTGCAGGTAGAATTATGAAATGGTTATAGAGGATGACTAATTAGAGTTAAAAAAGGGTGAGATGCTGTTATAAGGGTAATAATGTTAATACGAAGAATATTTTGAAATGGTTATAGAGGAGTTGCACACAAGAAATTTAAATGATTATAGGGGAGGTTCAGACAAGATTTTTAATATTTATAGAGGAGTTGCAGACAAGAAGTTTGAAAAGGTTATAGAGGAGTTGCAGATACAAATTTTGAAATGGTTATGTAGGAGTGACAGACAATAATTCTGAAATGGTTATAGAAAATTGCACAAACTAATTACGATTTGTTTCAAGACGTTGCAGATAAGACTTTTGAAATGAGAACCCAGTGTTATTAGTAAACATTTTTCAGTTATCAGTTAAGAACTATCTTTAAAGTTGTTTCCATTTGATACAGTCCAGAATAAAAATTAAAATTTAGGTTTAAGATTGACATGAACATTATCAGAACGTTGTTAGAATTTGATGAATCCCAACTTTTAAAATCTAAATAACCGTATTAAAAAACTACACATTTTAACGAATTTAGCCTATCTTTTTTTGCCGGCTATTTTATTGATTCTGGTGATAATTTTCTTCTGCTCTAAATAATTACATATTCCACATACATTTTGTATTATGTTTTATATAATTACTGTTGTTCTGTTAATTATTTATATGAAATGTAGTCTATTATTATTCATTAATAGTAGAGCTTTTATATGTAATTGTGTATTGAAAATATATCTAATTTTGTGAAGATCAAATGCGTTTTTTATTATAAATTAATGGATGTAATCTGGCTTGCATGAAAATACAATTAAATCATTAAATTAAAGATAACGTACAACTCTAACTATAATAATAATAATAATAATAATAATAAATAATAATAAATTAAATTATAAATGTCCCAGAAAACTTAACATACCGAGCAAGTTGAACCAAGCGGTAGCGTATGAGAATCGTATTCGAGAGGTCTCAATTAAAATCCCGGTGCCAATCAAACTGATAGTTTTTCATCATCATCTTCTTCTTCTTCTTCTTCGTCACGGTTTAAGTTTATTAAGTAGCCTGTTCCGGCTCCAAATTACTGCTGTTTCCATCTTTTCTTTGGTCTTCCCAAACTTCTTCTTCCTCGTGGTGAATAGCTTTATGCTGATTTTGGTTTTCTATTCTCAGTCATCCTTGTAAGTGTTCTTTCCAGTTTGTCCCATGTTTCACTATTTCCTCTACTTTTAGTTGTTGTCTTATTTCAGTGTTGTGTTTTGTCTGTTATTTGATATTCTGCTATAGTTCTGAGAAATTTCATTTCAGCAGCTTGGATTCTGGCAGATTGTTGTGTTGTCACTGCCCATGTTTCGGATTCATAAGTAATAATAGGAACCGCCATTGTCTTGTATAATTTCATTATATAGTCTTTCCTGGCTTTTTTTTTCAAAGTTATTTTTAGTGTTCCTGTTATAAAATTAAACTTATTTAGTTTGTTATTTATATCTGTTTCCGCTGTGTATGATATTTCGCAACCCAGGATAGTTTTTTTTATTTTATTATTTGGTTAAGAGAAAATACTGCTACGGTGACGGTAATACTCGTACCAGGAAAACTATCAACGCAATTCACGTGAAGTGAAGTAACTTTATATTTGGCTTACTTTTTTCTTAAAATGTATACTAGATATTTAATTTAATTTAATTATAATTCAGTCTTGAGAACAGCAGCATTACAGTCGAAACGCGTTGAGGGCTTTTAAACCTAACTGTTGGTGATGGGATTCTATTATTGTGTTCTTATTTTTCCTCTTCTCTTTGTTTTAGGTCCATGGCGCGTTCCATTCAGAATTAAGAGTCCCTCCATCTCTTTTTTTGTCTTCCAGGTGTCCTTCTCTCATCCCCTGGTAACTTATCGTTTGCTATGCGTACAATTCAAACTGGTGTCATGCGGGATATATGTTGATTCCATTCAAATATTCGTTTTTCCACCCATTCACCTATTGCCTGAATATCCAGCTGCCTTCTTATTTCATCATTTCTAATTTGATTATTCCTTGATTTACATACAGTCTTCCTCAGAATATTCATTACATTTGTTTCTGAAGTTTGTTTTGTTTTAACAGTATCTGCTTTTATTTACTACAGTTTTGTAATAACGTCAGTGATAGAACATTTGAATATTATTTTACACCTGCTTTGGTTTATTTTTATCTTTATTGCTATGTATAAATTTTTCTTATCTAATTAAATATACACTAAGCGGAGACGGCCAGTGTAACAATCTAAGAAAATACTATGAAACTAAATGTTATAATGATGTTATATCGCAAATACGTCAATCTTTGGATGAAAATAAAATTTGGAATTCCGAAGACCAAGATTCTGTCGGGATGTTTGATCGAAATGTAGTAGTGAGAGTTATTTCATCAGACATCTAATATATAAAAATGAATATTTGTTTGTTTGTTGGTATTTTATGCGCGGCCATACCGTTAATCCGAATGTGATGGGACTTTTTTCAAAATGTTCAGGAGATTCCCGGGACGAACATAGGCTAAGATAGTTGTGATAGTCAACTCCTACTCCCTTAAAAATCGCCCGTTGTAGTGGAAAACGTGAAAAAAAGTAGCTCTTCGGACGCTTAAATGGCTTACGCTGCCTAAACTACAACAAATACACAAAATGAATGTATACAGAACTGAATATCTAAAAAACTCTACATAAAATCCGCGACAGCATACGTTTATCTCTTATGGATAACTCATAATAACCATTTTTGTCTTTCATTGATGTCAAAAAGATCGAGACAAGTACGTAGATTCCTGTGCAAGCATAGCAGCACATGGCGGGTATTCTGTTACGAATAACTCACAGTAACGAATTTTATCTTTTAGTTCATTTATGCCAAGAAGATCGAGAGAAGTGGATTTCCGGACAACGTCGGGTAATCAGCACGGAGTATCTAAAAATATAAATTTATAATTACTTTTCCTTTTACTTATTCAACTAAACATAAAAGCACATTAATTTTCTTTTATTTGGGCGTAGCAACGCACGCTGGATATTAGCTAGTATCTAACAAATAACTTCTATAAACTTCTGAAGTTAGTAAAAAAGTTGAGCAAGAAAATAATGTCGAATGTTTTTATAATTAAGGAAATCGTTATTGGCACTTCTATTTAGTAGTAGTAGGACTTTATTAGACAAAAAGTAAGATATTTACAATATTATTTACAAATATGGGTCGCACGGGCAGTAAGCCGTACGTGCTGTTGACAGTCCGTTACAATAAAGTAATAATTGGTACTAGTGTAAAGAAAAATAAACAACAAAAAAAGCAATAACATTAAAATTACATAAAGAAAACAAAATAATATTACAATTAAATAATAACACAATAGCATTATACACCAAAAAACAATAACATTACAAACTGTATAAGCTTCTTATATTTCGCGCACTCTTATTGGCGGATAGGGACCGTTACTCATTTGTCTTCTTATTTTAGTCTCGTAAAAGAACCACAAACCTGAAAAAATGCCTCTGTGCAAAATTCACCGAACGTTCCCATCTTAGATATGACTACGAGGCGGAACCTGACCCCCGCGCCACTCAACGACATCTAACGAAAATAAGTGTAACTATATTAGTATGATTGAATTTCTCCCCTGTAGGAGGAGAACGCCTACGTTTTTCTGAGAGATATAAGAGCTTACTACTACTAGCCTAAGTGATACCTCTCTGTCTACACTCCAATTCCTATTATAGATCTCAAAGAAAATGTTGTATCTATTTTTTTATCACTGTTAAGGTATTTCCTGTCGTGAGCTACACGCGATAATTTTGGCATTAGTTATAAGTTTAGCTTAACTTAAAATTACTTCCAAATACAAATTCACATTTTAATGACCCTTCAGTAATAACAAGTGAGTCGATATTTTAAGTCAGTGAGTAGTATAAATTCGCCTTTTCATTCCTAAAGTACAACAGTGACCCCTATTAGGTTCGTCTTCCGGGCATATAGGCCGTGGTCTAGTCGTTCTTCTACTCGACGTTTCGTCTACTGCTGCGGTAGACATCGTCAGGAGATACTGCGTGCTCTCTGTGAACTCCTCAACAGTCGGCTGCAGACTGTTGAGGAGTTCACAGAGAGCACGCAGTATCTCCTGACGATGTCTACTGCAGCAGTAGACGAAACGTCGAGTAGAAGAACGACTGGACCACGGCCTATATGCCCGGAAGACGAACCTAATAGGGATCAAGACGCCGGCCGTGAAAGCCTACAGTTATATACAACAGTGACGTTACGGACCCGCAAGTTTAGAGAGTGTGAGCTATTCACACCTTTGTCCGTTTTGTTTACATTGTCAGGTACCTGAATTGCATCATATACTACTTGTACCGAGAATCTAGGGCAGTCATCTCGAATAAATTGTCAGCAAAGGGATATTTGTCCACCCTCTAGTTATGAGCTATGGAAAGGATATAGTGATAGGCTATAGCTGTTGTCTTTCCGTCTTGTATTCACATGCAAGTTCCTGAGAGAAAGAAAGTTATTTTATAAACTGCGCGAGAAAACTTTGTTTTCATAAACATGCAATTTTCTGAGGGGGGAAATGTTCTTTTGCGAAATAGCGCGGGAAAACTTTGTGTTTGAATGATCACTAGGTCATACTTAACCCTACTTGCTACATGTACACTAAAATCCGTGCCCTGGTATTTATTTGAGAATTTGTTTAGTAAATCTAGAATTTCATGACAGTGAACTACATGATCTTTATAGGAAACCAGATATAAAAAGAACAGTTAAGCCTCGTAGACTACGAAGGGCAGGACATTTGGCACTAATGAGACTGAAAGGAGGCGTGGAGGCTTCTTGTAGGAAAACTAGTGGAAAAACGTCTGAGGGGGGAAAACTTTGTGTTTGAATGATCAGTAGGTCATACTTAACCCTACTTGCTACATGTACACTAAAATCCGTGCCCGGTATTTATTGAGAATTTGTTTAGTAAATTCTAGAATTTCATGACAGGTGAACTACATGATCTTTATAGGAAACCAGATATAAAAAGAACAGTTAAGCCTCGTAGACTACGAAGGGCAGGACATTTGGCACTAATGAGACTGAAAGGAGGCGTGGAGGCTTCTTGTAGGAAAACTAGTGGAAAAACGTCTGAGGGGGGAAAACTTTGTGTTTGAATGATCAGTAGGTCATACTTAACCCTACTTGCTACATGTACACTAAAATCCGTGCCCTGGTATTTATTTGAGAATTTGTTTAGTAAATCTAGAATTTCATGACAGTGAACTACATGATCTTTATAGGAAACCAGATATAAAAGAACAGTTAAGCCTCGGACTACGAAGGCAGGACATTTGGCACTAATGAGACTGAAAGGAGGCGTGGAGGCTTCTTGTAGGAAAACTAGTGGAAAAACGTCTGAGGGGGGAAAACTTTGTGTTTGAATGATCAGTAGGTCATACTTAACCCTACTTGCTACATGTACACTAAAATCCGTGCCCTGGTATTTATTTGAGAATTTGTTTGTAAATCTAAATTTCATGACAGTGAACTACAGATCTTTATAGGAAACCATATATAAAAGAACAGTTAAGCTCGTAGACTACGAAGGGCAGGACATTTGGCACTAATGAGCTGAAAGGAGGCGTGTAGGCTTCTTGTAGGAAAACTAGTGGAAAAACGTCTGAGGGGGGAAACCTTTGTGTTTTGAATGATCAGTAGGTCCATACTTAACCCTACTTGCTACATGTACACTAAAATCCGTGCCCTGGTATTTATTTGAGAATTTGTTTAGTAAATCTAGAATTTCATGACAGTGAACTACATGATCTTTATAGAACCAGATATAAAAAGAACAGTTTAAGCCTCGTAGACTACGAAGGGCAGGAATTTGGCACTAATGAGACTGAAGGAGGCTGGGAGTCTTCTTGTAGGAAACTAGTGGAAAAACGTCTGCGGGGGAAAACTTTGTGTTTGAATGATCAGTAGGTCATACTTAACCCTACTTGCTACATGTACACTAAATCCGTGCCCTGGTATTTATTTGATATTTGTTGTAGTAAATCTAGAATTTCATGACAGTGAACTACATGATCTTTATAGGAAACCAGATATAAAAAAGAACAGTTAAGCCTCGTAGACTACGAAGGGCAGGACATTTGGCCTATGAGCTGAAAGGAGGCGTGGAGGCTTCTTGTAGGAAAACTAGTGAAACAGCGTCTGAGGGGGGAAAACTTTGTGTTGAATGATCAGTAGGTCATACTTAACCCTACGTGCTACATGTACACTAAAATCCGTGCCCTGGTATTATTTGAGAATTTGTTTTAGTAAATCTAGAATTCATGACAGTGAACTACATGATTCTTTATAGGAAACCAGATATAAAAAGAACAGTTAAGCCTCGTAGACTACGAAGGGCAGGACATTTGGCACTAATGAGACTGAAAGGAGGCGTGGAGGCTTCTTGTAGGAAAACTAGTGGAAAAAACGTCTCTGAGGGGGGAAAACTTTGTGTTTGAATGATCAGTAGGTCATACTTAACCCTACTTGCTACATTGTACACATAAAATCCGTTGCCCCGGTATTTATTTGAGAATTTGTTTAGTAAATCTAGAATTTCATGACAGTGAACTACATGATCTTTATAGGAAACCAGATATAAAAAGAACAGTTAAGCCTCGTAGACTACGAAGGGCAGGACATTTGGCACTAATGAGACTGAAAGGAGGCGTGGAAGGCTTCTTGTAGGAAAACTAGTGGAAAAACGTCTGAGGGGGGAAAACTTTGTGTTTGAATGATCAGTAGGTCATACTTAACCCTACTTGCTACATGTACACTAAAATCCGTGCCCTGGTATTTATTTGAGAATTTGTTTAGTAAATCTAGAATTTCATGACAGTGAACTACATGATCTTTATAGGAAACCAGATATAAAAAGAACAGTTAAGCCTCGTAGACTACGAAGGGCAGGACATTTGGCACTAATGAGACTGAAAGGAGGCGTGGAGGCTTCTTGTAGGAAAACTAGTGGAAAAACGTCTGAGGGGGGAAAACTTTGTGTTTGAATGATCAGTAGGTCATACTTAACCCTACTTGCTACATGTACACTAAAATCCGTGCCCTGGTATTTATTTGAGAATTTGTTTAGTAAATCTAGAATTTCATGACAGTGAACTACATGATCTTTATAGGAAACCAGATATAAAAAGAACAGTTAAGCCTCGTAGACTACGAAGGGCAGGACATTTGGCACTAATGAGACTGAAAGGAGGCGTGGAGGCTTCTTGTAGGAAAACTAGTGGAAAAACGTCTGAGGGGGGAAAACTTTGTGTTTGAATGATCAGTAGGTCATACTTAACCCTACTTGCTACATGTACACTAAAATCCGTGCCCTGGTATTTATTTGAGAATTTGTTTAGTAAATCTAGAATTTCATGACAGTGAACTACATGATCTTTATAGGAAACCAGATATAAAAAGAACAGTTAAGCCTCGTAGACTACGAAGGGCAGGACATTTGGCACTAATGAGACTGAAAGGAGGCGTGGAGGCTTCTTGTAGGAAAACTAGTGGAAAAACGTCTGTGGGGGGGAAACTTTGGTTTGAATGATCAGTAGGTCATACTTAACCCTACTTGCTACATGACATACAATCCGTGCCCTGGTATTTATTGAGAATTTGTTTGTTAAATCTAGAAATTTCATGACAGTGAACTACATGATCTTTATAGGAAACCAGATATAAAAAGAACAGTTAAGCCTCGTAGACTACGAAGGGCAGGACATTTGGCACTAATGAGACTGAAAGGAGGCGTGGAGGCTTCTTGTAGGAAAACTAGTGGAAAAACGTCTGAGGGGGGAAAACTTTGTGTTTGAATGATCAGTAGGTCATACTTAACCCTACTTGCTACATGTACACTAAAATCCGTGCCCTGGTATTTATTTGAGAATTTGTTTAGTAAATCTAGAATTTCATGACATGAACTACATGATCTTTATAGGAAACCAGATATAAAAAGAACAGTTAAGCCTCGTAGACTACGAAGGGCAGGACATTTGGGCACTAATGAGACTGAAAGGAGGCGTGGAGGCTTCTTGTAGGAAAACTAGTGGAAAAACGTCTGAGGGGGAAAAAACTTGTGTTTGAATGATCAGTAGGTCATACTTAACCCTACTTGCTACATTTACACTAAAATCCGTGCCCTGGTATTTATTTGAGAATTGTGTTTAGTAAATCTAGAATTTCATGACGGAGTGAACTACATGATCTTTAATAGGAAAACCAGATATAAAAAGAACAGTTAAGCCTCGTAGACTACGAAGGGCAGGACATTTGGCACTAATGAGACTGAAAGGAGGCGTGGAGGCTTCTTGTAGGAAAACTAGTGGAAAAACGTCTGAGGGGGGAAAACTTTGTGTTTGAATGATCAGTAGGTCATACTTAACCCTACTTGCTACATGTACACTAAAATCCGTGCCCTGGTATTTATTTGAGAATTTGTTTAGTAAATCTAGAATTTCATGACAGTGAACTACATGATCTTTATAGGAAACCAGATATAAAAAGAACAGTTAAGCCTCGTAGACTACGAAGGGCAGGATATTTGGCACTAATGAGACTGAAAGGAGGCGTGGAGGCTTCTTGTAGGAAAACTAGTGGAAAAGCGTCCAGTTGATGGAGTAAGAATGAAGTGGGAGAATAATATCAACTATGATTTGAAGGAAGTAGATTTTACGGGAAATGATTGGAAAATATTAGCTCAGGATAGGAATGTATGGAGAGCTTGTGTCCGCGCGATCATGAACCAGCGGGTTCGATACTGCCAGTGAGTTAGTGAGTTTAAATCTAGAATCCATCCATCCGTAGTAATTCTGCCCGAAGGCAGGTCCTTCACTGCAATCATAGCATTTCCATGCTATGCTTGCAGCTTTACTAGGGAATTGTAGGTGTGGTAGCTTCCCATTGCTTTCCACACCGCTGAAGCATGATGATGGCGATGATGATAATGATAAGGATGATGATGGCCATATGATTTCGGGGACCGTTTAGACCTTAAAGTTTTCCTGACATTTGTCTTACAGATGAGGAAAAACCCCGATAAAAACCTCACCCAGAAAAACTGTAGCGGCCGGGATCGAATCCGGGCCCGCTGCATGACAAGGCAGCACGCTACCTCGAGACCACAGCGGTGAACAAATCTAAAATATAGAAGCGGAATTCAGAAATCATTAGTTTTACACCGGATATTATAAGAAAAAATTATATTTGGGATCTAGAACAGATGATACATAGAGAGAGAGAAGGGAAGGAGAGAGTGAGAGGGGGGAGGGTGTGAGATGGGGTTGAGAGGATTTATGGACGACTGTTGGCAACAGTTCACGCATAAACACTATACATCTATCACAATCAGTTAATAATGCTAATTAAATCAATACGTGATCAAACACCATAGACGAGTGACGCTAAAATTGTCAGTTTTGTTCATCAATCTCAAAATAAAGTGTACACAATTCTTTGTAGGCTATTTTTTCTTTCGTTTTCGGTTAATTAAACACGACCCTATTTAACTAATTATTATATTTGTAATAACTGAAAATTGGTATTTGTAGGAAGCCAGATGTAATAAGAAAAGTTAAGTCTCGTAGACTGAGATGGGCAGGACATGTGGCACGTATGGGGGATGAAAGACGTGCATGGAAGCTTCTTGTAGGAAAACCAGAAGGAAAACGCCCAGTTGGTAGACCAAGAATGAGGTGGGAGAATAATATTAACTATGATTTAAAGGAAGTAAATTATACAGGGAATGATTGGAAAACATTAGCTCAGAATTTCCACGCGGCCATGAACATACGGGTTCGATAGTGCCAGTGAGTAAGTAAGTAAGTAAGTAAGTAAGTAAGTAATAACTGAAAATAGAACCTAATCATTTTTAGATGCACAAGAGCATATATGGCGTAAGCACTTATATGATAACTATAATATACTGGCCACTTCATAAGAGATCAGAAACATTTAACTACAAAAATTAATGTAATAATAATAATAACAATAATAATAATAATATTTTATTTATTATTATTATTATTGTTATTATTATTATTATTATTATTATTTTATTTATCTCAACCTCACCTGCACGTGGTACACCCTGCTTTTAACTAACGAGGTAATGGGGACCGAGTCACGGCGGTATAACCGTTCCATCGAATATGGAGGAAATTCCATATTTTGAACGCCTGACTAGAGGCTATAAGGTAGCAGCCCTACCACTAGTCTTGCTCTGCGGATGGTTGGTAACCAACCCAGGGGACTTCCTACTACTCGAAGAAACTTAAGCAAAGACTGGAATGTTCATGATGATGATGATGATATTTTATTTATTCTGGCAGGGTTAAGACCATAAGGCCTTCTCTTCCACTCAACCAGCACAAATTACTAGTACATACTTGACAATATAGATTATAAAACAAGTAGTCAATGTGCCTTATTGGGTACATTGACTACATGTTTTACGATTTTATCACCAAGAAGATCATTAGTTTATTAAATGTAGAGCATATATACACTATACTAATTATAAGGAATTATTATAACTGGTAAATATGATATTTGTCTTATGAGTACCAGTAGTTGTACTTAATGCAGTTTTTTTATCGTGTTTTCAAATATGTATTCAGAATTTCTCCATCGCCCACAGTTTTTTTTATTTCAATTTCAATTACTGAATTTAAATAATAATTTTTTAATAAATATTTTTTCGTCCATTTGTCCATTGTAAAATAAAATCAAATGAGCGAACTAAGGAGATTTTAGCTAAGGTAAAAGAGATATATCAAGGCAAATGGAATCCTAACATGCTCGCCGATTGTTGTTGGACCATCAAGAGGGATGCTCCACAGGCGAGATATAGCAGAAAATCGTGATTTCTTACTTTTTAGGTGAGTCCGAATGTTCGAATATTATGTAGTTACGAATGTAGAAAATATTAAAGTGTTTGAAATTATAAATTCCTGTCTCTCGGATACCTTGCATGATGGAGAAAAACTGATATCATATTTGAATTCGGGAGAAAAAATACTATCAGAATCACATATTGTTTTCTTTCTAAGCAAAAAAAAGTTTATTTTTTGTTGCTCAATATTATAATACACAGTTTGATGTGTTTCATTATTTCTCAACTAGGGTATATTCTTACAATATTGCGATCGTATTTGGCAATAAATAATCACGATTAAGTTGCACTGAATATATGTAACCTCACATTTCTAATTTGTTTTCAAACGTCGCCGTTTACATTAATAATAATAATAATAATAATAATAATAATAATAATAATAATAATAATAATAATACTTTATTTATTCTGGCAGAGTTAAGGCCATAAGGCCCTCTCTTCCACTCAACCAGTACAAATACAAACAAATATTCGACAAATATAGATATACACTATACTAATTATAAACACTTAAAGATACAATAAATGTAACAATGTAAATGTCATGTACAAACAACATTTTATAGGGTAATAACATTAATGATACGATAATAATAATAATAATATAAATATGATACATTATACGGGAAACACCAATTAATATATATATATAGCCTATATATATCTTACACTGGATAATAATGAAGTCGATTTTAGAGCAAATATAAATTTAGATTTCTTTTAAAAGATGCCAATGTCCGGCAGCCCCTTATTTCTTGTGGTAGGGAATTCCAGTTGCGAGAAGTGGAGATGGTATATGACATGGAGTGATGTGATGTCCTATGTTGCGGTATATTAAGTAAGAGACTATGTTGTGATCTTGTGTTTAAGTTATGGTTTGAGGATAGATACTGGAAACGGGATGATAAATAATTGGGAATCGAGGTATGTAGGATCTTAAATAGGAGAATTAGACAGTGCGATTTTCTTCTCTCTTTTAGATGTAGCCATGACAATTCGTGGAATAATGGAGAAATGTGATCGTATTTTCGAACATTAAATATGAATCTGATACACATATTATGGACACGCTGCTGTTTGTCCGACAATCCGTCACTTATGTCAGTTAGTAGAACGTCACAGTAGTCAAAATGCGGCATCACTAAAGTTTGGATTAAAATTCTTTTAAGAGTTGTAGGAAGAAAATGTTTAAGTCGCTTTAGGGAATGCATTATGGAGAAGATCCTTTTAGATGTTTGTTTTACTTGCTCATGCCATTTTAAATTAGAATCTAAGTAAAATTTAAATATATAAATATTTTTAAAAACCAGTAACCATTTTTAAATAAGGATTTTTGAGCAAACAGTTTAATTTTATTCGTTAAATATTCCTAACAAATGCCACTCTTGATTTCCAACTCCTCTAGATAAATTGGAAATTACTTGTGGCATTACTTATGATAATGGGTCCGATCAAGAAAGGACTAAAGTGTCTCACATATTTTACCTCCTGAGGAGACTCCATTTCCAAGGTACTTAATTTATAACATTAATTAAAACGTTTATCTAGTGATTATTACACTCACTTCTAGTTCTAAGGTTCGTGGATTCAAATTCGACTGGGATCGATGTATTTTTGAGGACGTCAAATTATGAGCAAGTAAAGTAAACATCATCATCATCATCATCATCTGCATTCATGGATTAGGTCTGTTGACCCGTTCCGACTTCAGCCCATCTCTTTCTAGGTCTGCCCACATCTCGGGTGCCTTAAGTTTGTATTTTGTTATTTGTTTTGGATATCTATCTTCATTCATTCTGTCTATGTGTTGCTTCTATTTTTGTCTATATGTATCTATTTTATCAGTTATTGCAAATATTTCAAGTTCCTGTCTTATTTCTGTGTTCTTGATTCTGTCTTCCTTAGTGCACCCTTTAACAGATCTCAAAAATTTCATTTCTGCCGCCGTTATCCTACTTAGATCTTTGTTTTTTATGTATCCAGGCTTCTGATCCATAGAGCAGTACCGGTACTGCCAACATTTTATAAAATTTCAATTGGGTCTCTCTTGTTGTTTTGTTATTTAGTGATCGTTTTATAGTACCACATATTCCCTGGAATTTTGCTATTTTATTATTTAGGCCTATACTATTAGAGAAGTCCCCAAAGCCGTAGTGAAGGCAACTTCTCTAGGAGACGAACACTCCGAAATTCCAGTTCCCTGACCTCCAGGAAGAGGGGTTTGGCTAGAGGCTGGTAACCTCTACTAGTAAAAAATAACTTACTCATAAACTTCAGCAGAAGAAAGTAAACATATTTACAGCACCTAAAATTACCTCAGTTCTGGAATAAAAGGCTGTGAGCAAACTTTGTCGATAATTTTACGCCCAAATTTGAATCGAGAGGCTGATAATATGAGTAGTGAGAAAGAGTCGTTATATAACATATCACCTATCTGCGATTTAAATTTTAAATAGAGGAACAATTTTACAGGTCCTTTTAACGCACAAATTTAAATTTAAATTATGAAAATCTGAATAGTTAGAGCTCTTAGTTAAATAACATACACCTAATCTGAATAGTTATAGCTCATAGTTAAATAAAATACACCTATCTACAATTTAACTTCAATCAGAGTATGTGAGCATAATTTGGCGGCCCTTTTCACGCACACATTTTAATTGAGACGTTGGTATGAGCGGCTAAATTTCTTCGCTAAATAAAATAGTAGGCCTACCTACTAGGACTGAAGATTTAATATAGGCATACATGAAATAACATTCGACGAATCGTATATTGAAAGCAATATTGCTGAAACAAACCTCATGCATTTTGATAGAGAATTTGTAAACATTCCATAAATCTATTTATTTAGGGAAACTGAATAATTGTTTTGAATCACAATGATATTTTATGCGCAATAATGCGTTTGTCGTACTTACCAGCAATGGCGACCATTATTGAAAGTTCAACATCCTACATTTTCGGGGTTGCCAACCTAAATAACTATATTGTAATATTGCATTTACACCCACGTGCGGAAAGTAAAACCATTGCCCTCTATGTATACTACGTACAATGTATATACAAAGATATCCAAAAGATAGTGTTAATATAGATTATACGAAACAAATCACTGCATTTTAAATTAACTGAACTTTTTTGAAACAATATAAAACAGTTAAATACATACTTGCGGCCATGTTATCAATAAATTGTTCTCAAGGCCTCCTGTTGTTTTAACTAATAAACATTGCCCACACTTTTACGTTAGTCAATTGTTTATAATGAAAGCAAATATTTCCAACAAAGATGTTATTGTTCTACTTTTATATATTATTTTGAAAACACCATCGCGCAAAAAATTATGTACGACGGACGTTTGTGAAATGTTTTACAGAATTTCGGAAATTAAGAACCTCGCTATCTCTCGGTTTTTAAACATTTTCCTCTATTGTGTAACAACCACTTTCGAACCTCGCATCGTAATATATTATTAGTTTGCATTCAACTTTGTCAATGTTACATGCGTGTGTCAGTAACCGGTATTTCTAAACATCAGTTTGCTGAATAAAGTCGCAATTCAAGAGTCGCAATGCGAGAGTCACAGAAAATCTACAAACGTAATAATCCAACAAACGAAAGCTTATTAGCGTATTTTAAGTGTATTTATATTATTATATTGACGTAATATAAGTAATTTTTAGAACAGAGAATATATGAATCGTATTAGAAAATAACATTTTATATACGTTGTCAATTCCCAGCATAAGAGAAAAAATTGCGTTTAGATTGGAACTCGCCCAGATGGTTCAGTTGGTACAGCATTGACCTAGAAAGTCAAAGGTCGTGGGTTCGAGTCCCAGTCTGAGCGTATAATTGTTCTCTTCAAGTATGATTCAGCCGTTAATGATATGTATGAAATGGATAATAAAAGCATCGAAAGAAGCCGTACTGGATTTATAATGTAATGTAATATTCCCAAATAAATGTCTTCTTAATAAAGAAGCCGCCATTTGCAAAGATAGAAGCTAAGTTTCATAGCATATGATGCGCAGGAATTGACAACGTATGTAAGAGAAATATTTACGTTTATATCGGAACTGGCCAAGATGGCTCACTCGGTAGAGCATTGGCCTAGAAAGCCATAGGTTCTCGGTTCTAGTCCCAGTCTGAGCGTATAATTTTTCTCTTCAAATATGAAACAAAAGCTATGCTGTAACACTCCGGTACGCGGAACAGCTAGGGTAATTTAAGGGTATTTCAAAGATCTTATATGGAACATTACCATTTTACTTCTTCATGTCCCTTGTAGAAACAAATGTGCCCTTTCCATAGGTGTCAGTAAAAATAAGATCAGAGATGAGAGACATATTGAAAACTGGCCCTGCAAACTGCTAAAAATTTGCATTTTTAATTTTTTGCTCAGAAGGAGTGTCAGTAAAATCTGAACTATTAACTCATAGAAGTCCACCGCTTTGGTCTCGAGGTAGCGTGCTGCCTTGTCACGCAGCGGGCCTGTGTTCGATCCCCGCTCGGGGCAGTTATTCGGGGTGAGGTTTTCATCGGGGTTTTTCCTCACCTGTAAGACAAATTCAGGAAAACGTTAAGGCCCAAACGGTCCCCGAAATCATATGGCGATCATCATCATCATCATTCTTATCATTAGCATCATCATCATCTTTAAGCGGTGTGGAAAGCAACGGGAAGCTACCACACCTACAATTCCCTAGTAAAACTGCAAAGCGTAGCATGAAAATGCTATGATTGCAGTGAAATACCTGCCCTCGGGTAGAATTAGTATGGATGGATGGAACTCATAGAAAGTATGACTGGTGCTGTATAATGATTGTTAGTTGACAGCCTTGAAATCAACATCCCAGCTGTTTTTCCTTGTAGTAAACGATGGTTAAAGTATGGCATAAATCTTGCAAGGCACTTTCAGAACAAATACCATAAAAAAAAGTGAAATGATCCCACAACAGGCTTCGGAAGCCCTTGCGGTAGTAGAATGTTAAGGCTCCCACTTTTCCTAGACAATCGGCACTTTATGTCAGCCGGGTTGTCAGCCCTGCGTGACGGCCGCCTTTACCCCAGAACAAGCGTCTGGTACTCATTTCCGTTAGAGGCTGAGTCGACCCCAGGGCCATAGTGCCGCCAGAGGGTTTGGGTCAGTTTAAAAATCCTGACCCCAACGGGACTTGAACCCTCGGCCCTCCGGCTTGTAGCTCAGTGCCTTAACCACTACGCTACGGCGTGCCCCGAACAAATACCATAAGTGGTAATAATTTTGAAACAATTTGAATGCCACATATGTAGCATTCAGCACCAAACGTTGTATTAGTATAAAATAATTCAAGGTAGTCGAAGCACAAGCTTATATGAAAGTTGACCAAATTATTTGCGCCGCATGCTTCATGACATGGCATAGGTCCATTCAGATATCCATAGCTCTCGAGTCACTGCATCAATCGAGCCAAAATTTTGCATAGTAACCTAACACCACGTTACACCGTCCCTGGAACAATTGTCATGGCTTCGTCTTCAAGATCGTAGAACCATCCATTCCCTATGCCTTCTCTATAACATATTGCACACATCATTACCTTATTATTTATCACACCGCTTCACTAAACTCTCTGATACACATAACTTAGATACCCGATCCCTTGAGCACAGTGTCCTTTATATCCCTCCTCATCATACTACCTATTATTCGAAATCTTTTACAGTTTCTCTTGCTAGAACATGGAATTCCCTTCCACCCTATGTCAGAGACTGCCAAACTTTACCATCTCTCAGAAATAAATTGAAAATAAAATCACTAACAGAAACAATTCACTAATATTACTTTTTAAGAATTAATAATGCGTTTTTGCATTATTTAATAAAATAGACTTAGGATTTGTTAATATATTTACCTAATGCCTTGTATAAAAGCATAGATTAATTCATTGTAGTTTATTACTTTCTTTGTATTTTTTTCTTTTCTTTTTATGTATAGTAGATTCGAGCTGTTATTCTTTTTTTTATTCATTGTATCATTAATTTAATTTTAATTGTATTTAGTTTCATTCTATTATTAGACATTCATTTCATTATTATTCAATATGACAGATAATTAATTGTTCTATGACTATTATTGTAACTTTTTTTTGTATTCATATGTAACATATGTTTGTCCTGTTTAATATGACTATTATTGTAATTTTTTTTGTATTCATATGTAACATATGCTTGTTCTGGTGAGTGGAAGAGAAGGCCACATGGCCTTAACTCCACCAGGCTAAATAAATCTATTCTAAATTCTATTCTAACAAATGCATGTACATATGGACAAATTTTGAACAAAATCTGAGATGGTCGAGTGGGGACCACTTTTGATTTTAGGACACTTGACATGGAATTACTCATAAAATTAAAAAAAAATAAATTGCAAGATTTTTTGCTGTCCGATTTGATATGGATTATCACGTACATGATATTTCACCGGCTGTCCATATGATATGCTTGCAGTCTGCCGAGCGTTTTCAAAAATAGAACATTAAATCCACTATAGCTACTACATCATGGGTCATTTTTTGACTGAATGTACATGCTTTATGTAATTAAATTAACTAGCTTATTTGTTAAATCTGCTTATAATTTTATAATTATTGACCCAGTTATAAAATCGAATTAAAAAAGAATAAACTATTCTAACAATTTCAAATTAAATTAAATTTATTAACGCCATTGGCCTTTGTGTCCGCATTTCATCAATTTATAATACTTCAATTTCAATATCCATTTTAATTAATTTACTTATTTGTTCTTTTTTAAATATATGACTATCTTTTGTTCGTATTTCTAGTTCGAAAATCGAAAAAAAAGTCAATAAAACAATATAGTACATTGGTTACGTATGTATGTATTCATTGTAACGTGCATTCTTTTTAAAAGCAATCTACAAAGCAATGGTAATGTAATTATTTTGGGAGAAATTTAATAATAATAATAATAATAATAATAATAGTTCTGTTTTGTAAAGTTGTAATAAGTATTTAATAATGTAAAAGAATGAAGAGGGATATAGAGGAAACAACATTTCATATCAGAATTGTAAGTCGCAATTGGCAGTTCAGCTGAAAAAATCCCCGAGAGAAGGAAAATAATAGAAAATTAAACATAACTAAAATTGATTTAAAAGCAGAGTAACGTTTAGGTAATATACAATTCCTAGTTGCTATTGTAATATTCCATCTATAGTTATTCTGCCCGAAGGCAGGTCCTTCCCTGCAATCATAGCATTTTCATGCTATGCTTGCAGCTTTACTAGGGAATTGTAGGTGTGGTAGCTTCCCGTTGCTTTCCACACCGGTGAAGGATGATGATAAGGATGATGATGATGGTCATATGATTTCGGGGACTGTTTTCCTGACATTTGTCTTACAGGTGAGGAAAAACCCCGATAAAAACCTCACCCAGAAAAACTGCCCCGACCGGGGATCGAACCCGGGCCCGCTGAGTGACAAGGCAGCACGCTACCTGGAGACCACAGCGGTGGACATTGTAATATTAAATACTTGAAAATTACAACAGAGTTAAGAGCACGTCAGATTTAAAATCGTAAAACTTAAAATTAATTAATGACCGAAAGCTTTCTATTTTTCACTTTAAATTATAAGTGCATGGAATCAATATAAAAATATGAATTAAAAAAATAAGATATGAGTAGCAGAATAGATAGTGCAAAAATATATGCCATCATTAATTTTAATAACATCTAATTTACACTCAATAGAATTAACCTATTTTTAAGAATATAAAAAATCATTTGCGCCTAAATTCAACTTGAAAAGCTTTCATACTAGGTTTTTAAAGTAGCTAATACTTGTTTATGTAATAAAACTTTAGACTTTAAAAAATATGTTTAATGTGGTAAAGTAAAGTAAAGTAAAGTGATCCCACAACAGGCCTCAGGAGGCCCTTGGGAGGTTAAGGCTCCCACTTTTTCTAGACAATCGGCACTTTATATCAGCCGGGTTGTCAGCCCTGCGTGACGGCCGCCTTTACCCCAGAACAAGCGTCTGGTACTCATTTCAGTTAGAGGCTGAGTCGACCCCAGGGCCATAGTGCCGCCAGAGGGTTTGGGTCAGTTTAAAAATCCTGACCCCAACGGGACTTGAACCCTCGACCCTCCGGCTTGTAGCTCAGTGCCTTAACCACTACGCTACGGTGGTAAATCATTATTAAACTGACACATATGAATTGTCTTCAGAATTATTAAAGCTTTAAATGATGCTGTTATGCATTACAGGGTTTATTGTTATTCGATTTTCTCTGAAAATTTGAACCAAAACAAATAAAACGGCGGTGCTTCCTGTTTTATTTTTTCAGGTCCGGCAACTAGATACTAAGCGAGCCTCCCTTGTGTACAGTTCTTGATCTCTTTCTTGCATACATAATAACAGTAAAGTGTGTTCAGCGGGGTACAAAACATTTTACTTTTCAGTACATTTCTACTACAAGATACGCATTTTGAAACACACAGCTCTGAACTATTTTGTTTTTCTCTTATTTGTAGTCAGTGCGACAGTGTTTGTGTGAGTACACCGGCGCTCCTGAGAGTACGTAAGCCTCATCTTGCATTATACAGATGCGAAATATGGACTTCTGAGAGAAGAAAAAAAACGAGTACCTGAGAAATAAGTACTTCGAATAGTTTTTGCGTCTAAGAGAGAAGGATAGGCGAATGGAGAAAACTAAATAACACTGAACTGCATGATCTTTTGGAGAACGATATAATAACAAAATCTCATAACACTGAGCTACATGATTTTTGGAAAACAAGATATAATAAAAAAAAGAGTAAAATCTCGTACATTGCGATGAACAGGATGTGTGGTAGGCCTAAAATTTGGAATGATAGAGAGGCATGGAAACTTATTTAGGAAAACCAGAGGGAAAAAGTCCAGTAGGTAAACCAAGAATGAGATGGGAGAATAACTTTGACTATGCTTTCAGGTAAATAATGCTGGGATTGATAGGAAAACATTACCCCAAGATTGGGATCTATGGATAGCTTTTGTTCGCGCGACCATGAATCTTGGGTTCCCATGATGCCAGTGAGTTAGTTAAGATAGTTATATATTGAAAACTAACAGGATAAAAAAGTAACTTATAATAATAATAATAATAATAATAATAATAATAATAATAATAATAATAATAATAATAATAATAATAATAATAATAATAGTATAAATATGATAAATTATACGAAAAACACCAATTAATATATGTACCTTACACTGGTTAATGATGAAGTCGAGGTTAGAGCAAATTAAAATTTAGATTTCTTTTAAAATATGCCAATGTCCGGCAGCCCCTTATTTCTTGTGGTAGGGAATTCCAATTGGGAGAAGTGAAGATGGTATATGACATGGAATAATGTGATGTCCTATGTTGCGGTATATTAAGCAAGAGACTATGTTGTGATCTTGTGTTTAAGTTATGGTTTGAGGATAGATACTGGAAACGAAGTGATACATAATTGGGAATTCAGGTATGTAGGATCTTAAATAAGAGAATTAGACAGTGTGATTCTCTTCTCTCTTTTAGATGTAGTCATTACAATTCGTGGAATAATGGAGAAATGTGATCGTATTTTCGAACATTAAATCAACATAAAATATTAATTTAAAAAACATTAATTAACCAACGCAATGAGCCATGAACTTAAAGAAAAGTGAAAGAAAGTTACATTATAACTAAAAAAAAATAAAACACTTGAACATTTCTCTCACGTATTTGAAGAAAAGCTCCATCTTAGACAATATCTGCGGAAACGTTAGAGACGTATAGCTACATGGTGTTTTATTTTGGCGTATCGTTCACTGTCTTGATATACCTTGTACTACATCAAGACATGTTCTGTTATCGAAGCCGACATCTCGTCTCCCAGCTAACTCCCTCGAAGTCCACAGATCGAATTCAGTTTCCTGAAGTTTACGACGTGAGCAGTTCATCTTCAACCTCTGCGGTCAAACAAGAAGTTAGTGTTACAACCCTCCCTCGAAGCTTACTTTCAGAAGATCAGGCGCATGGGCTGGATATCTATCCCCAGTGCATTACCAACACTTCTTCTATCAGCTGTTTCGAAATATTCTCCCCTTTAACATTTGAATAAGAATTATCGAATTATCGATATTTTATTAATAATAATCATTAGATTGTGTACAATTATATTATTATTATTTTACAATCGGCCGCGGTAGATTAGTGGTTATGCTCCTTGCCTCTGGTCCCGAGGGTCGCGGGTTCAAACCCGGCCGGGGTCGATGGATTTTTTAGAATGGAAAATGCAAGGGGCAAGTCCTCCGGGAGGGGCGTTAAGCCGTGGGTCCCGAGTCTGAATATTTTCAGGCTCGTAAAATATCCTGAAGCCTGAATGAAAAGGTCTCTAAGCAAAATTTACCGAATTTTCCCGTCCTAGTATGACCTTGGTTTCCTAGATGTCAGTATGAGGCGGAACGCTGACCACGGACCACTCAAATGACATCTATAAGAAAACAAGTGTAACTAAATTAGTATGGTTCAAATTCTTCCCTGTAGGGGGAGAGTGCCTAAATCTCTGTTAACGGAAAACATGGGCTTACAAGAAGATTATTTTACTGGTTTTTTTATGTATATACAACATCTCCTTGATTCTCTTCCTCCATTTGTCTCTATCCTTCAGTCACCATCCTGCAGTCCCTTGCCGTTCACCAAATTCATAATTTCCTCTATAAATGCCTTATTAGGTCACGCTCTTCTTTTCCTGCGATTTAGAATCCACTCCAAACACCTACCTGGCAATATATCTTCATTAACCCATTCGCTTCAGGTTTATATGTTCAATGCATTGTCGCAGAAATAGGATTTAAGTTACCGTAAATTATATTGTATATTTTCAGACATTCAAAACAAACAAAAGATAACAGTAATTGAGATCACAATAAGGGTGAGGGCAAAAACACATTCCTCTACTATTCATAAATGTTAACAAAAAATACTCTGCTAAGGTGTGTACAAAATATTGCAAAATATATAACAACAGAGTAAAGCGCGTGTACGTCGTTTTCTGAGTTGAAAATCATTTAACTGCCGGCGAGTCTACCTCGTGTTTTGAGGCGAATGGGTTAATTTTCTTCACATGCCCAAACCATTACAACTGTTTATTTTCCACAAATTGTATAACTGTTTCGTTAAAGTTAATATTTTCTCGGATAATACTGTTTCTGATCCTAATTAAGAGCATCGAACAGATCTTAAACATTTTCCAACTTGGATAATGTTGTTTTATTTCTGCTGGATATGCTAAGTCGCTATCGGTGTCGTCTTAAAAATCTCCGAAATAGAGGATTCCATATAACGGACTTCCAATATAAAACCGGACCGGCCTCACGGAGTTTCACCCGGCACGCAGTGCTGTCTCTTCCTCCCGCAATTCACCCTGCTGCCACCCGTCCTTGAACTGTTTCTTACCTTATAGAAAATGCTGGAAATGTTGTCCTCCCGCACACGTGCTATGGGATCACCTTGGTTTAGACAATGAACACGTGTACACTTGTAAGGTTTGAGTTTTAACAATGTTGTTGCTGTATGTGCAAAAGATACTGAAATCCCAACTTGTTGCTAATTTCGGTAATGATATTTGTGGTGAACGTTCCAAATTTTCGCCAATTTCGTCTAAGTTTTCTTCGGTGAGAACCGTACGCCTTCGCGTATGTTTCTTATTTTGTACTGAACCAGTGGTCTCAAATTTAATCACAAGATCGTGGATTGTCGATCTGGAAGGAGGTAATTATCCAGGGAGGTTCCGAATAAATTCCTCGCGAACGCGACGAGCTGATTCGTATTTATAATAACATTTACACACATAAATGCGCTGCTCTAATGTCAGCTGACGTCTCATCTTGTCGAACGATAGTAAACTGACTAGTTCAAGGACGAGCGGCTGGTAGAGTCAAATGCGGACGAGGAGAGAGCGCTGCCTGACGGGTGAAACCCCGTGAGGCCGGTCCGGGTTTATATTGGAAGCCCGATATATTAAGATATAAAGTGTCCCTCACAGTATCCGAGTGATTAAGGCAAGAAGCCTTGGCGCAGAGCTACGGAACTTGCGCTGGTTCGAGTCTCCATGGGGGAAGACATTTTCTCATGGCATATTGGCCAGTATGGGACCGGTGCCCACCCAGCATCGTGAGGTATTTCGGTAGCTAAAATAAGTAGCGGTTCCAGGTTGAGAAAACCAGCTATAACGGCTGGGGGACCCGATACGCTGACCACATGTAACCCCTACACTGGCAGGATGATCATCTACCTCTGTAATTGACACATGTGGATGTGAGGCCAGTAGCTAAGGGACTTCTAGGACTATCGCGCCAGGAGTTTTTTGAAGATATAAAATAATCTACAGTTAGTAGCTAACCAGACAACCTGATATAACTTAAGGTAACTTCCGAATAATTAATGGCTGAAATATGTGTTTAAAAAATTACGTGAATTAGGTTAAAATACCGCACGCCGTAGCGTAGTGGTTAAGGCACTGAGCTACAAGCCGGAGGGTCGAGGGTTCAAGTCCCGTTGGGGTCAGGATTTTTAAACTGATCCAAACCCTCTGGCGGCACTATGGCCCTGGGGTCGTCTCAGCCTCTAACGGAAATGAGTACCAGACGCTTGTTCTGGGGGTAAAGGCGGCCGTCACGCAGGGCTGACAACCCGGCTGACATAAAGTGCCGATTGTCTAGAAAATGTGGGAGCCTTAACCTCCTACTACCCCAAGGGCCTCCTGAGGTCTGTTGTGGGATCACTTTACTTTACTTACCGAATGATGTATGTAGATTTTGCAATAAAAGACATACTGACAGCACGAATTAAAATCGAAGATGTAATGGAAGGTAATTTACGTAGTTTGTACCTTGTGGATCGGTAATGTGGGTATATAATCGTTTGTATTATGATAGATATTTATTCTAGCTCTAATTTCAGAAAAAATAGAAGAAGAATAGGAATAAGTGGAAGAATAAAAGGTAGAAGAGGATGAGCAAGAAGAAAGAACATAATTTCAATATTAAAAATGCCTGTACCTTACATAACACAGTCGTCCTCAACTATAATATTTTATGTTATAATCTTCGTTATAGGCCTATTATTAAAATTCAAAGCTTTTCGAAGTCATGCTTCATCTTCAGGAATTTCCTTGATACCGAAATTATTTATATATTTTATATAGAGGGCTTTGGTTGTTAGGTGTATTTCCATTTAATAATTTATTATTTTGTGCTTCCTTGATCATTTCAATTTCTTCCAAAATATTATTTTATGCTTATTGTTTTATTTGTTCAAACATGATTATTGGAAGTAAACAAAAGAAGAAAATAAAAAAAGAAGGAAAAGAAGACGAAAATCTTGAAGATGAAAAACTAAATAAAGGAAATGAGGAAGAATGAGGAAGGAGGTGGTAAGGAAAAGTGAGAAAGAAGGTGGAAAAGGGAAGCTGAGGAAGAATAAGTGAAAGAGCGAAAGTAGAAGGACAGAGATGTTAGGACGACCTGTAGAAAGTGGCATTTAACTGAATGCATAACAACTATAAATACTAATAAAACATAATGGTACGTTGCTAATGTCAGTGTGATGCAATTACATAACCATTGACTTAGGGACAAGTCATAAAGAAACGGAAGTGAAGAAGTATGTAAGGAAATTAGAAGCAAGAAGTTTAGAGGAGTCACTGCTAATGTAACAGGGATGTAGAATTTCCTTCATCTTTATGTAATCTAGAAAGAAATGTGAGACTCTTGTAACCTGAGACGAGAAACGACGTGAAACCTTATATTAAAGACAGCTACTGAGGGGCAAAGGGCATGACATGAATGCTTTGAGCCTCATAAAACAAGTTGTATCTGTTTTTCCTCCTTTTTTAGGATTTCCTTCTATACTCACAAAATCGCAAAGGAAACGACCTATTTTCTATCTTTCCATCACTCCAACGAAATAATCTTAAAAATTAAAGTAACAAACCAGACTTAACATGCCAATAAAATTATTAATATGCTTTTGTTGTAGTAAGTATATAAAATATATAGTAGGTCCATATACTTGCATTTTACTTATTTTTCATAGTCTAATCATTAAGGGGAGATCTGCACCCTTTGAGGGTAATACAAAGTAATTTTTCATTTTTTTATATAGATTTAAACTTCATCTTTGAATTAGTGAAAGACTTTCATTGATATCTCTATTACTTTTCGAGTTATGTTTAAAAATGTGCAATGCTGTCAATCGAGTGAGCCCTTTAACTTTAGAAGATACCTACATATTCGGTAAGTTTGTCGCTTGTTTTCCGTAACTTAATTTTTTCAATATGGTTTTCTTTATAATTCTCAAAGTTTTCAAGATATCAAGATAACATTTTGAATGTATATATAGTTTACAGAGATGAACAAAATATACTACAATTAGTAATATACCTATTATATTCTATTTAAAAACATATATTTTAATGCAAATTAAAACAAATTGAGTGTGCATCAATTTAAAATGAAACATAAAATATTTACACTCTATATAATAAAACAATTGTATTATATTTTATAGGTACAACATTGAGTAAAATAAAAGAAGAATAATTAAAATATATTGAAATTTAGGAAAATTATGAGGGAAACTGCAAGACAATGCAAAATTTTCAGCTGACATTTTGAATATTTAATGAACCGTAACGACTGAAGTTATATTGTACTTAAGTACACAAACATGCTCACATTGTAATATAGGCATCACGTACCAAATTTCATTTCTGTAAATAGCATTGTTGCCGAGAAAAAAAATGTAATATGCCATATTTTTAATGGCTAAAGGTGTAGGTCCCCTCTTAAGAGATATGGCAACTTCACAATTATATAAGATGATGGTAAATTATCATGATGTGTCATAGGGTTTTGAATTTTAAAGAAATATATACTTACTAGGTAATATCCGGCGTGCGCTGCTACTCATAAATTAATGTCAATGTGTTTTTACCACCAGCCGTGTACTGTTCGGGAATCTGAAATTCTTGGCATCGATGAAAGACAAAAAATGGTTATTGTGAGTTATCCGTAGAAGATAAACATATGCTGTCGCGGACGTTTTGTAGAGTTTCTTGAAATATTCAATTCTGTGTATAATACAGACGACATAAAAATGACGAGAACTGGCAACTGTACAAACAACTTAGAAACACAACTACACAAACTATACGTAATGTCAAACTACGACACGCCCACAGTATAATCGGACCTGAAATAAGTGCACGGGACACTTGGCGAAATCTCCGTGCAATGGGACTTAGACAGTTGAATCCCTCAACTGACTCTAAAGACATTTCTGTAGATGACTTAAATGAACATTTTACCTCAATACCCATGACATCTCCAGACAACAAGACTAAAATAGACACTCTTAAAGACTTATCCCCATCCCCACATATAGGAAGAGATAAATTTTACTTTTACGACATTTCGCCTATAGACGTTAAAAAAGCACTCAAGCGGATTAAATCCAATGCGCAAGGAACAGATAACATCAGCATTTTAATGCTAAATAAAATCATTGACATTATACTACCCACAGTGACTCATATTTTCAATGCTTCCCTTATAACTTCTATCTTCCCTATTGTATGGAAACAGTCTAGAGTTCGGCCTATACCAAAAATAAGTACACCTACTAAACTGTAATGACTTCCGACCGATTAGCATCCTTCCGACATTATCTAAAGCCCTGGAATATATTGTACATAAGCAAATGACTGATTATCTCCAAGAAAATCACCTCCTTGATCCTTATCAATCCGGCTTTAGATCTGGTCATAGCACAACCACAGCTTTGCTAAAAATTACCGAAGATATTCGTGAAGCCGTGGACAGACGTCAATTGACTCCTTTAACCTTACTTGACTTCAGCAAATCTTTTGACACAGTAGACCACGACTTACTTATGATAAAGCTCAAGCACCTACATTTGTCTGACAGCGCTGTATCCTGGTTTGACTCATACCTGCACGGTCGTCAACAATACGTTTCATTAAACTCTAGATCTTCGACTTGGCGTAACGTGCCGGCTGGAGTCCCCCAGGGCAGTGTTCTCGGACCTCTTCTTTTCTCAATCTACATAAATGATTTGCCAACTGTACTAAACCACTACCGTTATCACCTCTATGCTGATGATCTCCAAATTTACCTACATTCACCTCCTCATTCTCTCTATAACAGCTTGATGAAAATGAATGACGATCTCATATCCATCTTTAACTGGTCTTCAAGTATCGGTCTAAATCTAAATCCTAACAAGTCACAAGTAATTCTAATGGGACAACAAAGACTGCTTACAACCTTTGACATATCTACACTTCCAAACATTACTATAAATAATATAATTATCCCTTATTCTTCTTCAGTAATAGATCTTGGACTACATCTAGACGCAAATTTAACCTGGCAAACACAAGTGAAACACATATGTAAAAAGACTTTCTCCATCTTACATTATCTTAGACGTTTAAAGAATTTTCTCCCAGTTTCGTTAAAACAAATCCTAGTGCAGAATCTTGTGTTACCACACTTCGATTATTGTGACATTATATATAATGATCTAAACTATGCCTTGTCGCAGAGACTGCAGCGTGTTCATAATGCTTGCATTCGATTCATTTTCAATATCCGCCGTTATGACCATATTTCCGAACACTTTAATAACCTCTCTTGGCTCCGTCTTACTGACAGACGTAAATTGCACTCTCTTTCGCTACTTTTCAAGCTTCTGAATTCCTACATTCCTACTTACCTGGCGTCCAGATTTGAGAAGTTATCCTCCTACCACAATATTGACACTAGGTCACAAGATAGCAGTCTGCTAACAATTCCTCTTCATAGCACTTCCTCCTATTCTACTTCCTTCACAGTAGCCTCCGCCCGCTCCTGGAATCTCCTTCCTCAAGATATCAGGGTTGCCGCACACTTGGCACCTTTTAAGTCACGCTTATACAGTTACCTGCTGTCTAATAATTAATTTTTCTCTATTTATTTAATTTTATACTATGTCATTAATCTTTTCCTCGTTTTTTTATATATCTTGTACATATTATATATTTAATTCGTTAAATTTAGAGTAAATCAAAATACATTATAAATATTAATTGTATTGTATTCATAACTTGTAATCGTTTATATATATATATATATATATATATATATATATATATATAATATATATATTGTAATTTAGATTTAAGACTTTTCTTTTGTATTTTTTAAACCTGGTTGAGTGGTAGACAAGGCCTTAAGGCCTTAACTCTGCCAGGTAAAATAAAGCTATTATTATTATTATTATTATTATTATTATTATTATTATTATTAATTTGGTATATTTGTTATGGTTTAGGCAGCGTAAGCCATTTAAGCGTTAAAATAAGGACTTTATTTCACGTTTTTCACTACGAAGGGTGTTTTTTAGTGGCGAAGGGGTTGAATATCACAACAATCTTACAGCCTATGTTCATCCCGGGAATCGTCTGAACATTTTGCAAAAACAACCATCAAAATCGGATCAACGGTATGGCCGCGCATAGAATGCGAACAAACATACAAACCAACAAACAAAGAAACATTGATATATATATATATATATATATATATATATATATATATATATATATATACAAAGATTTATTTATACCGGTGGAGTTAAGGTCATGTGGATTTGTCTTCCACTGACCAAGACACTTACTCTATAATATAGCAATCACAATTAACTCTAATATTAAATGCTAAATAAAATTTAGATCAATAACATAATATCAAAACACTTATAAATATTAATTGTATTGTATTTATAACATGTAATTGTTTATGTGTATTGTAATTTAGATGTAAGACTATTTTGTTTGTATTTTTTAAAACCTGGTTGAGTGGCAGACAAGGCCTTAAGGCCTTAACTCTGCCGGGTAAAATAAAGCTATTATTATTATTATTATTATTATTATTATTATTATTATTATTACTATTATTATTATTATCTATAAGATTAAGATCACTTTCATATTAACGTTAATAATAATAAATTAAAATTAAGACAAACTAATAATAAAATTACACAACAAAATAAATTAAATTGTTTGGTACACGCTCCCTATTTAGGCCTACTCTATATAAAAACCAAATAAAAAATTAATGAGATATAATAAACTAATTTGTCTGTTATTCAATATATAAAACAACTGAACATTTTAATTCATTACACAAAAAAAAGTGATCCACTATAAGCCTTAGGATACCCTTAAGGTAGTAAAGGTTAAGGCTCTAATCGTTCTAGACAATAGACACAAGATGTCAGCCCTGTTGTCAACCATGCGCAACAGCCGCTTTTGCCTCAGAGGAAACTTTAAGGCTTTAAGGTCTAAATGATCTCCGAGCATCTTCTGTCATCACAGTCATGATTATCATATTCGTCGTGTTTAGATAGATAGATAGATAGAGAGAGAGAGAGAGAGAGAGAGAGAGAGAGAGAGAGAGAGAGAGAGAGAGAGAGAGAGAGTCAATGGTCGTCTTTCGTCTTAATGTTGTGTTTTCTTGAAGGAGGCGCTGATATTGAGCTGATCACTCATTTGGGGAGGCCTCATGTCCTTATGTGGTCAAAAGTTATGTGTGTGTGATTATCAGAAAATATCGCTCTCTTTCTCTCTCTCTCTCTCTCTCTCTCTCTCTCTCTTTCTCTCTCTCTCTCGATAAGTCGTGGCATTGTAAGACCCGGGTAGCGTTTGACATGTAAAAATACCCAAAATCGAAGGGTTAAACTGAGATAATGGAATGGAATATCACTGAAGAACCATAATAAAAAAAATTGAACAAGGCTTGAACTCTCAACCTTCGAATCATTATACGAGCGCTCTACATCTGTTCCATCAAAGGTTGATTAACTCGTAAAAAAGTACCTATAAGGTGAGAGGTTAAACTGCACTGTCGGCCGCGGTGGACTAATGGTTATGCTACTTGACTCTGGTTCCGAGAGTCGCAGGTTGAAACCCGGCCGAGATCGATGGATTTTTTAGGACAGGAAAATCCAAGGAGCAATCCTCCGGGAGGGACTTTAAGCCGTGGGTCCCGAGTCTGGAGATTTTCAGGCTCGTAAATGATCCTTAAGCCTAAATAAGGAGACATCTAAGTAAAATTTACCGATATCAACGTCCTAGTAATACCTTAGTTGCCAGTTAGATGTCTCATTGGGTCGGTGTGTTGACAGCATGCCGTCTATGACATCTGGACCCGTGCCACCACCCCTTGGGATACCTCGGTCAGAAGACCATACTCCCAAGTACCAGATTCTTGTTCTCCCTTCTATATCACGGTCACGTTCAAGTTCTCGGGCAATAAAACCAACACCTCAGGGAGAAGGTGTTGGAGTCGCAACTCCAGGGAAATTGCTGAGCTAAATAGTACGTCAGGTCGCTCACTCCTGACGACCCCACAGTTGGTCCACGGGCTCATCGAGCCTAGCCGGGAGGACTGCTGTCGCAGATCCACCGACCATCCCCCTGTTCTGCCTCCAGAGTCGCATTCTGCAGCCGTTGTGAGACCGGCTAGGGCTTGAATCCTCAAGCCCCACAGTGTGAGACTTTAGTACATCCAGGTACTCATCTCCTGGCGACCCTACAGTTGGTCTACGAGCCCGTAGGCTGAGCCGAGAGCCAGCACAGTTGCTCCCCTCTGCGCTGGTCCGAGCCGTACCCTGATCCGCCCCCAGGGACGTGTCCTGTTGCCGTTGTGGGCCAGCAAGGAGCTCGCGAGCTCCCACAGGTAAGCAAATAGTACTACAGGGCGCTCATCTCCTGCCGACCCCACTAATGGTTCACGAGTTCTTTGGACTTAGCCGGGAGGACTGTCGACCAGATCCATCGACTATTCCTCCAGTGCACCAGCTGGGGACGTGTTTTGTTGCTGAAGTGGGTCCAGTCTGAGCATTAGTACGCCAGGTCTCTCAACTCCTAAATAATGATATCTACGAGCAAATAAGGTAACCAAAAATTAACTTGCTCAAGTAACTCCTTATAAAAAAAGGAGAGGCTGTGGCTCAACAATGGGTTACGCCATTATAGATAGATAGATAGATTAAACTGCGGTAATGGAATGGAATGGAAAATTTGGATCAAGTTAGTTATGGCGAAATTAGTAGTTGCACCCACCATAGTATAAGATTGCTATATAGGTCTCTAAATCCAGCTTTTTCACATTGTAAGCTAACGTCTACAGTAATTTATTGCATCATGAGAGATTTCTAACGTAAAAAATTCAACTTAAAATGGTTTGATAATGAATGTGAGGAGATGGAAATTTTAACATGTTCTCCGTAGCATTTAGCAGGTATTTAAAAACGGTGGGAGACCATGACATCGAAAGAAGTTGTTTGACGAATATCCATACAGAGGTAATGGGATTGCAAGTTGCAGGCACTCTAACAAATTGTGTTTTTTCAAACAATGATGACATTGTTCTAACTCACGTGCTAGCTTGTTACCAGGGACACAACCCCCCCCCCCTCCTCTATGCTTGTTCAATTGTCACCGTTCTCTTTTTTATAGCCGGCTAATTAAAGTAACACGTAGAGACACATTTTCATTCTCGTTCAAATAAAAACAGGACTATGAACACCATGTTTCACCGTTATAAATCATACGTTTCATTTTGTACAATGACCTACGTATCCAATTTTTGCAGGTGTCATTCCTTATTTCATGGCATGAATATTCATTATATTTGATGTATAGTATATGTAATTAGATAAAAATATATGTTCAATTTATTCGCAGTATAATTATTCCAATTTATCTTTGTTACGTGTCAGTAATCCAAGAATTATTTATAAGGGAACTGTCAGCCATTGAATGCCAAAACCTACCTTGAAATATCTCCCAGAGAAGCCATGTTATGTACTAAGGCCTCAATACTTATAACATTCGCTGTAAATCACAGTAAAAATGTTGACATTTTAAAACAAATAGAGGAACTTCGGGTAATTTGAACCCCTGTTTTGAATTTGTTGTTCCTCTTTTATTTAAGGGATTTGAATTTTGTTTAATTACAGTATTTATCATTAGTGTTGTAACTATGAAATAGTATTGTTATTTTATTCAAATATGGGAACATCTTTATAATTTATAAACTTTTTACATTACAAGAAAGGTCCACTTTAACCTCCATATTCGGATAAATTAGGCCCCAGAGTCCATCTTAGGTTATAATATATTTTAAGTTTATTTACTCTATTAATTTAAACACACAGGCGCAGATTATTCTGAAAATATTTATGACTGATCATAATTAAAAAGCGTTGATATTTATGTAATGTTTTGAAATATTATTGTCGATTATAACATGCCACATCGTTCAACTGCAGAAAGTGACGGTCTTTGGGTTTAGTAAAATTACAAGGATACGAGTATTAAATAAAATTAAGTGAATGGTTTTTACAGATAGCATCCTCATTGATAAAATATACATATTCGTGTAAAGTGGACGCAGGTCCTTGTGGAGTCCACATTAACCGAATTCCTTTGTTCTGTTTAATTATTTTATACAGCCACCATGTCACATAATATCAAACAAACCCCATCAGTATATTAAAAGAGCATCAACATAATATAATATATTTACGACTTTTTTCAACATTTGTAATATTCAATAGCAGAAATTAAGAATTAATTCTTAGCTTGAAAAACTTTTAAAGTGGTCATTTTCATAAATATCGCAAAAAAAATACATTCGTCGCACAAAGAATGAAAGAAACTGGGCTTGAACCCGTCAAAGTTGGTAAGGGGAAGAAGTTAAAATATTTTCTGTTTCAGGGCGCACCAATTAAAGAAAATATTTACAGGGTCCACATTACCCGAACTTCCCTACACCCGATATACCAGTCGTCCACAACAAAATGGATTTCTGTTTAAAAAAACTTTAACGACTTTTAAATTATCCATCCCCAATAACTAACTCACTGGCACCATCGAACGCGAAAGTTCATACACGTGCAGTCTTTAATCTCCATAATCTTGAGCTTAGTGCTATATTTTGCAGCCATTCTCTACATAATTCCATCTCTCTAAAATCATGGTTAATTTTATTCTGCCACCTCATTCTTCATTTACGAATTGGGAATTTTTCCACTGATTTTCCAACATATGTCCTGCACTCGTATATGAATTTTCGCGTTCGATAGTGCCAGTGACCTAGTTATTAGGAATGGGTAATTCAAAACGTGGTTGAAGTTTTTTTTTAACAGAAATCCATTTTGGTTGAGGACGACTGGTATATCGTGTATTTATTTTAATATGTTAATATTTTTACTACATACCATCAACTATTTATAATATAAAAATAGAGTAACTGAAGTCTCAGTCTTCCTGAACATTGGATGTACTTTCGAAGCATATGCTTCATCTTCAGCTTGTGAATTGGTACTGGTTGTTCGTGAGAATTCTGTAGAGCGGGTTGACGTCACTGGGCGAGTTCTCATGTTCGTGAGAATTCTGTAGAGCGGGTTGACGTCACTGGGTGAGTTCTTATGTTCGTGAGAATTCTGTAGAGCGGGTTGACGTCACTGGGTGAGTTCTCATGTTCGTGAGAATTCTGTAGAGCGGGTTGACGTCACTGGGCGAGTTCTCATGTTCGTGAGAATTCTGTAGAGCGGGTTGACGTCACTGGGCGAGTTCTCATGTTCGTGAAGAATTCTGTAGAGCGGGTTGACGTCACTGGGTGAGTGCTCATGTTCGTGAGAATTCTGTAGAACGGGTTGACGTCACTGGGTGAGTTCTCATGTTCGTGAGAATTCTGTAGAGCGGGTTGACGTCACTGGGTGAGTTCTTATGTTCGTGAGAATTCTGTAGAGCGGGTTGACGTCACTGGGTGAGTTCTCATGTTCGTGAGAATTCTGTAGAGCGGGTTGACGTCACTGGGCGAGTTCTCATGTTCGTGAGAATTCTGTAGAGCGGGTTGACGTCACTGGGTGAGTTCTCATGTTCGTGAGAATTCTGTAGAACGGGTTGACGTCACTGGGTGAGTTCTCATGTTCGTGAGAATTCTGTAGAACGGGTTGACGTCACTGGGTGAGTTCTCATGTTCGTGAGAATCCTGTAGAGCGGGTTGACGTCACTGGGTGAGTTCTCATGTTCGTGAGAATTCTGTAGAGCGGGTTGACGTCACTGGGTGAGTTCTCATGTTCGTGAGAATTCTGTAGAGCGGGTTGACGTCACTGGGCGAGTTCTCATGTTCGTGAGAATTCTGTAGAGCGGGTTGACGTCACTGGGTGAGTGCTCATGTTCGTGAGAATTCTGTAGAACGGGTTGACGTCACTGGGTGAGTTCTCATGTTCGTGAGAATTCTGTAGAGCGGGTTGACGTCACTGGGCGAGTTCTCATGTTCGTGAGAATTCTGTAGAGCGGGTTGACGTCACTGGGCGAGTTCTCATGTTCGTGAGAATTCTGTAGAGCGGGTTGACGTCACTGGGTGAGTTCTCATGTTCGTGAGAATTCTGTAGAGCGGGTTGACGTCACTGGGCGAGTTCTCATGTTCGTGAGAATTCTGTAGAGCGGGTTGACGTCACTGGGTGAGTTTTTATGTTCGTGAGAATTCTGCCACGAATAACCAGTAACAATTCACGAGCTGAAGAAAGAACTCCACATCCTACATCCAATGTTGAGGAAGACTGAGATTTCAGGTACTCTATTTTTATATTATAAATATTAGTACAAATCGGCCGCGGTGGACTAGTGGTTATGCTCCTTGCCTCTTGTCCTGAGGATCGTGGGTTCAAACCCGGCCGGGGTCGATGGTTTTTTTAGGATGGAAGAATCCAAGGAGCAAGTCCTCCGGGAGGGACTTTAAGCCGTGGGTCCCGAGTCTGAAGATTTTCAGGCTCGCAAAAGATCCTTAAGCCTGAATGAAAAGGTCTCTAAGCAAAATTTACCGAATTTTCCCGTCCTAGTACTACCTTGGTTTCCAAGATATCAGTATGAGGTGGAACGCTGACTATGGACCACTCAAATGACATCTGTACGAAAACAAGTGTAACTAAATTAGTATGGTACAAATTCTTGTCTGTAGGGGGAGAGCGCCTAAATCTCTGTTAAGGGTAACATGGGCTTACACGAAGAAGAAAATATTGTAAGTGACCTCAAAGGTGTTTCGTCATGAATTTTAAAAGTATCGATAACATCAACTGTGATTTACAACGAATTTTAGAAGTATCGACGGCCTCAGTATATAACAAAGCTTCTCTGACAGAAATTTCAAGGTAGGTTTCGGCATGCATTGGTTGACAGTTCCCTTGTGAATAATTTTGAGCTAACCTTACATCATAATAAATATTTATAGCGAGCCATTATTCAAATGAAAGATAAATATTTAACATTTAAATTATTTAAAAAATCTAAATTATTGATTTTAAAGACTATTTAACTCATGCCCCAAATGGGAGTCAGTGACCAATCACATTTCAATGATTTTTTATTTAAAACCAATCACAGTCGTGTTTCGCCTCGAATTTATCAACGAAAGTTTATCATATTAAAGAAAGCTCCTCTTTTTAGCATTCTGAATAGGTCATAGCATTATTCTGCAGTGACTGACTTTTTAAGAAATACGGCTACTAATTTATATATATAGTTCATGAATGTCAGCAGATAGCACATGCGGGAGTTAACATAAAAACATTTGTAGCAATTGATTATACCACAAAAAAAAAGAAACCACTGTTTGCACTTTTTTAAACGAATTATGTTCCAGGAAATGACGTTACAGAAAAATATAATTGATATATGTACATCATAGGACACCAGAAATTAATTAATACCTATAATATTGGTTTTAAATTTCTCCACGAGGGTGCATTCTTACAATATTGCGATCCTTTGGAACTAAATAATATGATGTGGTTGCAGTGATGAACAAAAGAAGCAAATGAAGCAATCATTTCTCATTTGTTTTCAAACATCGCAGTTTACATTAAATATATAAATATTTTAAAATAACTAGTTAAATAATCATTTGTGAGTAAACAGCTTAATTTTATTCGTTAAATAGTCCTAACAAATGCCACTCTTGATTTCCAAATTTATCGATAATTTGGAAATCACTCGTGACATTACTTATGATAAATTCATAACTCAAACAATTTACTAAAGTCAGATATTTTATTTATTAAAAAAACTTTACGAAAGGAACAAGATATGTCTTGGATTGGAGACAGTAGGCTTGTTACTGACAATGAGAGATAAAATCTGAATTCTCTGATATCCTACCACCTCCCTATTGCAGCCCTCATGGTGCGTCTCCACCCACCCACACGCCCTACAACAGCGAGACCATTCATTCTGAAAGCACCACCCCTGCCATAACCACTAGCACCGTCATCAACAACTTCAAAATCCTGGATAACGCATGACATAAAGAACTTGTAACATCTACCCGCGGCCTCTGTCAATACATGTTGTGAAACATTATATATCATATTTAACCCTTAAATTGACAATGTACCATATAGATACATTGATTCCATTTTTAAAATATTTTTTTAAACAATAGAAAAGCAAATTAGTAGAAACTACTTAAATTTGTTTCTAATTACAGAATAATGTTCAATTAGTAATTTTGATGATTAGTTACAGAAGCATAATAATAACAGCGGGTTAGGCCTACACCAGATGGGATCGGAAAAGGAACACCGATATCTTAAATGAATTGAAGACTACGCCAATTTTGGAATATATTAAACAGTACCAACTAAATTGGAAACACCATCTTGAAAGAATGAGTTCAAATCGGATCCCCAAAGCTGTTTATAATTATATGCCAAGAGAACGAAGATCTCTGGGCCGTCCTATGAAACGCTGAGGGAACATTTTGTATAGGATCGTAACAGGCTTTGGCCTAATACTTGGAAGGAAGAATAATAAGAAGTTACAGAAGCAGATGTTTTGTAACGAGATGCTCAAGTTAGAAAACGACCGGAGTGTTTTAAGAGCAGCGAATTACTAAACCTAAATTTACAACGTGTTATCTACAATATTTGATCTACGTACGTTCAGAGTATTTTAGTACATGCTGTAGGCCTATATCCAATATATAAAAATTAATGATTGTTTGTTGGTTTGTTTGTTCGTACTTTAAGCGCGGCCATACCGTTGATCAGATTGTGATGGGGCTTTTTTGCAAAATGTTCAGGAGATTCCCGGGATGAACATAGGCTATAAGAAAGTTGTGATACTCAATTCCTACACCCGTAAAAATCGCCCTTTGTAGTGGAAAACGTGAAAAATTAGCTCTTTGGACGCTTAAATGGTTACGCTGCCTAAACCATAACAAATACGCTACATTAATGTATACAGGATTGAATATCTCAAAAAGCTCTACAAACAAATTCGTGACAGTGTATGTTTATCTCTTACGCATAATTCACAATAACCATTTTTATCTTTCATTGATGCAAAGAAGATCGAGACAAGTCGGTAGAATCCTGTTCAAGCATAGTAGCACATGGCGGGTATTCTTTTACGGATAACTCAAAATAACGAATTTTGTCTTTTAACTCATTTATGCCGAGAAGATCGAGATAAGTAGATTCCCGGGCAACACCGGGTAATCATCACGGGAATCTTAAAATAATTACGATATAGGCCTAAATTTATAATTATTTTTCATTTTAATTATTCAACTAATCATAAGAAGTACATTAATTTTCGTTTTTCAGCTCATTTATGCCAAGAAAATCGGTATGATTAGATTCCCGGACAATGCCGGGTAAACAGCACGGGGTATATAAAAGTAATTAGGATATAAAATTATCCTATACTTAATTAACTAAGCATAAATCACATTCATTTTCGTATTTTAGCTCATTTATGTCAAGAAGATTGGGATAAGTAGATTTCTGGGCAACGCCGGGTAATCAGCACGGGGTATTTAAAAAAAATATAAATTTATAATTATTTTTCCTTCTACTTATTCAACCAAACATAAAAGCACATTAATTTTCATTTATTTAGGCGTAGGAGCGCACGTCGGGAATTAGGTAGTTTAATATTTTTAACGAAATTTATTCATTGCGGAAACGATATGTTTAGAAAAAGAATAATGTGGAATTCGGAGGGAGAAAAAAGACACGATAAATCAACAAATATTGTTGTTATATTTTGAAATTTTGGGCGCTAGTTTCATATGTGAATTTAAAGTAAAAATGAGCTGAGAAGGTGATTTTCACGGTTCAACAGGAAAAAGTTTAAAAGCAGTCCAAGATGCAATTATTAGTATACGGTACTTCCAGAAAAGTGGAGGAAAGTATATTTATGTACCAGTTGTTAGCCTATACAAATTATCAATAAAGTGTATTTATGCTTTGTTGAAGCTTTATTGATAGCGTGTTTTGTTAGAATATAGAATATAGTTCTTTGCCTAGTAACTGAGTACTGAAGCGTCACTGATTATTATAATAGCATATAGGCCCTAATAGTATATTACGATGCGAAGTTGGGAAGCGGTTTTTACAGAATCAAAGAATTGCGAGATTCTGTAAAACATTCACAAACGTGCTTTGTGCATTATTTTTTGCGCGATGGTGTTTTCAAAATAATTTCATCTTTGTTGGAAATATTTGCGTTCATTATAAACAACTGAATAACGTTAACGGTGTGGGCAATGGTTATTAGTTGAAAGTACAAGAGACCGTGAGACAATATTAGTTATAAAATGGCGGCAAGTATGTATTTATTGTTTTATATTGTTTCAAATAAAGCTCAGTTCATTTAAAATGCAGTGATTTGTTTCGTATTATGTTTATAAACGTCCCGCGCCGTTGCTGAGTGGTTAAGGCAGGAAGCCTTGGCGCAGAGCTACGTGACTTACGCTGGTTCGAGTCTCCATGGGGGAAGAAATTTTCTCATGGTATTTTCGGCCGACCCAGCATCGGGGGGCATTTGGGTAGCCACAATAAGTAGCGGTTCCAGGTTGAGAAAACCAGCTATAACGGCTGGGGGACTCGACATGCTCACCATATGTCACACCTACACTGGCTAGATGATCATCTACCTCTATTATTGACACATGTGGATGTGAGGCCAGCAGCCGGCTGGTAGGCTAAGGGTCTTGTAGGCATGTTGAGCCATGAATTATTATATTAACACTACCTTTTGAATATATATATATATATATATATATATATATATATATATATATATATTGTACGTAATATACATAGAGGGCAGTGGTATTACTTCTCACACGCGTTTTATAATATGTAATATTACAGTATAGTTATTTAGGTTGGCAAATCCGAAATGTAGGAACTTGAACTTTCAGTCATTGTCGACATAGCTGTAAGTACCACAAAACGCACTATCGCGCAAAAAAAAGAATTTAAAGTTTTTATGCTTTTGTTTTCACTGCGATCCGAAACATTTATATAACTAACATGATAAATCATTATTTAGTCATTTGAAGGGTTAAAATGTGTATAAAGCATTCTTTTCACAGGATATGTAAAAAAAAAATGAATTGAAAATTATATTGATATTAACTTTTATAAGATTCGTGATATGTTCCGTTGAGGTATTATTCAAAATTAAAGTGTAAAATATGGAGTATTTACCAGAAAGGTCCGTCTCTTCAACTTTATTAGTTATTTAACTGTAGCGCTTTCGGAGACGGACCCTTCAGGTAAATACCGATGATGGAATCAGTCCCGAAAGCGCTAAAATTTAATTAACTAACAAAGTTGAGGAGACGGACCTTTCAGGTAAATACTCCACATATTACGAACTGCTGGTTGTCTTAGGGCTTAAAGGACCTTCGGGACTTGGACATTTTGGTAGCATGAGGTTCTAGCTGAGCGTTAGTATGTGGATGTATTAGTTATAAAGGTATACGTGTTTTTGAACACAAATAAATGGATTCTTAATTTTAACTATTTTATTTTTAGAGAATAATGATTACAATAACCCTAAGTATTCTAACCCTAAATAACTAATCTAAGCTTATATTAAGAAAATCTACATTCAAACTCTCTTTAGGTTTGAGAGAGGGATATGGGGGATTGTCAATCTACCCTGCTTTACATTTTAATAAGTATCTACTAATTCCTACACTTTGAAAAAACCGTATTAAAATATTTAAGATACTTGTCTACATTTCTAACTATTAATAGCGAATTTATTAAGAAAAATGGTATGCCGACTTACCCATCAGAGCACTACACAGACAGACACGAGTCCCCTATTTGCCAGGGTTATATACTAAGTTCTTGACCTACATCTCCAACTAACTGTATTAAATATTCCATTAGTCTAAATGCAGAGATTTTACAGTTAGCCTTGAAAACTTTGTTCCTGCCATAAGTCAAAATTCTGTCCTGAAATATAATATGTCTAAGTGCTTTATTTCAACAACTGTTTTATTTGAATAATTAAACTAATCTATGTAAAATACTCTATGTATTCATAACACCAAAATTTTACAATTTAATTATATTGACATTATTCATAGGCCTATGCTAACGAGTTATATTAAATGTGAGTAATTATACAATTATGATTAATAGTTACATGGCCCATGTAATAAGATTCCAACCGAAATGTGCCTTGGTGTCTGGGAATTCTGCGAAATTAAACCCAGGCTGGTTACCAGTAAGGCATAAACACGAAAACGTCCATAATATGAGTCTGATACAGTAGTATTCAAGCTAATTAATTGAATTTATTACTTTTTGAGGGTGTTGTTTTATTCAAATACCAGAGTAAAGTTTTTTTTTGTTCAAAGTTCTTCCTGGTTTATTAATTCCTTTTTGTTTTTATGTTTATTTATTTTTACTAGTTCCTTTCTTCACAAGCACAAGACATAAACAGACACAAGGTTCAGAATTAAAAAGAACTATCCTGTCGGAAACCGAATCCGGAAGACAGGGATGGAAGTTAGGAATTCTACCGACTAAGCCTCGGCTACATTCAATCATGATTGAAACCCTTTTACGTCTGCAAAAATCTTTTTTTTTTTTTTTCAAAACATAAGATTTTTCTAAGCTGTGGTAATGACTACCCCATTGGCACTATCGATCCCGGATGTTCATAATCACGGGGACATAAACTCTCCTCCATACATTCCTATACCGAGCTATATTTTCCCCAATTATTTGCTATATAATTTATCTCCCACAAATAATTGTTAATATTATTCTCCCTCCTCATTCTTGACCTTTCTTCTGGACGCATTCCCTCCATCTTTCCTACAAGAAGTTTCTATCTCTTTTTCATTCCACATTCGTGACACATGTCCTGGCTTGTTTTTTATTACTCCAAGTTTCCATACAGATCAGTTAGTTCACTGTTTTGTAGTCATCTATAATCTCTTTGGTCCAAAATTTTTCCTAACTTTGTTCTCAAATACTCCTACCCTTTACTTCTCTCTTGAAATAAGAGACCATGTTCTACATCCATAGTATAACTTGATGAATACCATTTTAGTTATATATTGGTAAGAGGAGTTGAGATGGCAAATAATATGGAAGTTTTTTTATTTTTTATAATAATAATAATAATAATAATAATAATAATAATAATAATAATAATAATAATAATAATAATAATAATAATAATAATAATCATCATCATCATCAACATCATCAACAATAAGGATTAAACCCAATGGCCTGTTCCGATCTCATTATAGGTCGAATTGGTCCTTCCATCTCTTCAATGGCCTTCCCAACATTCTTCTCCCTTTTGGTTTATAATTATACATTCTTCTTGGTATGCGCTGTTCATTTATTCGTAATATGTGCTGAAGATAAGCATTTTGATAATATTTTATTCTTTCACAGAGATTAAATATATTAAGTTCTGTTCTTATATCTTCGTTTTTAATAATATAATAATAATAAATAATTTTAATAATATAATAATAATAATAATAAAAATAAATAATATAATAATAATAATAATAATAATGCTTTATTTTAGCTGGCAGAGGTAAGGCCAAAAGGCCTTCTCTTCGACTCAACCAGCGAATAGTAGAATTATACAAAAATTACATACTTATTACAATTTTAAGATATTATTAAAATACAAACTAAACAAAATACAATGATGATGTGTTCTAATACTAGCGAATACTAACAAAAACATAGAATATAATAAAATTAAAATAATATAAAATAAAGTAAGTAGCTATAGAATGTTGTATATAGTTGTTATGCAGTTAACGTAATCAAGAAGACATAAAACTTTTGCATAAATTCCGATAAAAGCGGTGAAGTGATTTTAAAACCAGTGGCGAGTATTTGTTTCTATATAACCTTTCAACACCTTTAGGCCTATATAGATATCATGTACAAACACGCAAACAAAGGAAAAACCCCTTTTTGACCAACTGGTTGTTCCAAACTTGTGAGTTTATCATAATAATATGTTTTAGTTGGAGCTGTTTGAGAAATAAATTAACATGGACCGTGGATTAGAGTATCCGTTTTCCATTGTCACATAAACACATTCAAATACACACAAACCAATAGTGTGTCTCTTTGTTGTTGCCTTTTAGATAAATAGAGAGAATGTATAGAAACAGCCTATGGCATCAACGCTATGTCCTAGTGTACTGAATTCCATTTGCTTTCAATTGAAGTTAATCCTGTTTGCAATTGTTTGCTTGCAAGCATTCAGGTATGGTCAATCATTTAATTAAGGACCACAATTTGAGTTTACTGAATTTGAGTATAATGAAATGCCAATCATCCACATAGGCTTATGATTATATTTTGTAAACTCGACTTTCCGTTTGCAAACAACTTTCTTCTCACTTCAGTTGATGTTACTAATATGTTTCCCTGATTATTCTGTTGAATTCAGATACGTAGGAACAATAATTGTAAACAGGAATGAGATGCAAATGAAATTAAACATAGCCTCAATTCTGGGCATGCATACTATATTTTACACTTGACATTTCAACTTATCTAAAAAAAAGTTAAAATAAACATATTGAATATGACGACAAACAGAGGCATTCCACAAAATTTGGTTAAAATTATTGAAAGTTTACATGTAGATAATATAATATTAATTAGCATGAGTCAGAAAACACAAAACAATAAAACAGCGACAATAAACTGTGGAGTAAAACAAGGATGCCCACTTTCGCCATCACTTTATATATATATATATATATATATATATATATATAGACGATGCCATACAAAATTGGCAAATTGTTTTAACTGAACATTTTAAAATTGACAATATTTTATTAGATACTTTACTTTTTTGCAGACGATCAGATTGTGATATCTGAGACAGAAGATGGCTTACAACGGGCAATTTACAAATTAAGTAAAATATGTGAAACATACAACTTGAAAATATCTACTCTAAAAACAAAAGTTTTAGCTTTTCGAGGGAATGAGCCATTAAAGTAGTAAAAATCTAATTAGAGAATAAAATAATAGAACAAGTGAGCAATTTTAATTACCTGGGATACAATGTATCGTATAGAAAAAGCGAAAACATTGATAACAAAATAAATACATTTAATAATATGTGTGGCACCATAAAATGAAGTCTCAAAGGAACTACAAAGGAGACAGTTTTAAAATTTTATAAAACAATGGCGATTCCAACACTACTATATGGATCGGAACACTGGGTTCTAACCAAAAGCCAGGAACGAAGAATAGAAACGTTAGAAATGAGGTTTCTGAGGAGTGTGGCTGGCTATACAATAATGTATCAAAGGCGAAGTGAGGATATACGAAGAGAACTGAATATATTCAAACTATTAGATAGAATTACACAATACAGATATAAATGGATGGACCACATGAATAGAATGGATAACAATATAATTCCGAAACAGATTCTTCATTACAAACCACTAGGACGAAGAATTGTTGGATGGCCCAGTAAAAGATGGATAGACCAATTCTAACATGAGATCGGAACAGACCAGCAGCTCTAATCCTTGATGATGCTGCTGATGATGATACACATAGGCATGTATAAAGCGGACCAGTTGAATAAGAGCATTTAAGTCTCATAATCTGCGATGGGCAGGAAAGAGGGCACGAATAGGGAATAAAATACCATGAGGGAACTCCTTGCAGCAACCCATAGAAAATGAGTCCAGTAGGTATGTCAGAGATGGGGTGGGAGAATAACATTAACGAAGATTGAAGGGAGGTAAATTATGCTGAGCACTTTTGGAAAATATTAGAACAGGATAAAGAAAAGTCGGGGTTTAAATATATCTAATTAGTTAGTTAGTTAGTTATAGTTAGTTTATTGTATAAAATTCAAATAACATGGAATTTCAGTAACAATCAGAAATACACAAAGAAATTTAACATAGGCTCAACTATGGAAACTATGGTATTATACATTACACGGACCCAACAATCTCAAATTATCTTAAAAAATATTAAATTAAAATACGATAAAGAGAAATATATTCGTGGTAGAGGTTATTCGTGATACATTTTTAAAAGTATATTTATTCTCAGCTTTGACATCTTCCTGTTCCCATTTCAGGATTTTATAGCCAATCTCAATTCCTCTCTATTTTTCCGCACCCCTTCCTCCAAATCTCTTACCTGTATTGTTCTGACTACTATATGTCAGTTACCCGTCATCCCCTCTTACATCTTTCCTATCGAACTCAATCCATAAATCTTCTTCTGTAATCTTATCCATATGTTCAAACTATGTTAATTCTGTTGTTGTGTAAGTTTTTACTAAGGATTATTGCACTTTAATATTTCCTTTTATAAAATTACTTATAATTTTCTCTCTATTCGGAATCCTTGTTGATATTTGCCAAAAGTCCATTTCTAATTAAATTACATGGCAAATTTTGTTTATTATTTCTATCAAATGTGTCTGTGATATATATATGATATCATATTTTTGGGAACTTCAACGTTTATTTTATAATCACTTTTTCAGACTTCTCTACGGCTTCATTTAACATATTTACTTGTTTGTCACTATTTATCGCTCTTCCACAATTTCATTGTTGCATCACAGAACACTACTCACTGGCCAGAGCCTGAGATATTTATATATGCGAGGATATGAATAATATGACAAAGTGTAGAAATGAACTTCCTTAGAAGAACAAAAGGCTGCACAAGAATGGATCGGTTAAAGAATGAAGATGTAAGAACAGAGTTAAATGATAAAATCTGGGATATAGAGAAAAATGGTTTAGACATGTAGAAAGAATGAATGTAACAAGATTACCAAAAGCAGCATTTAACTACAAGCCAAGAGGTTCAAGGAATGTAGGAAGGCCAGTAAAAAGATGGACAGAACAACTATGAGTCGGAACAGGCATTTTGCCTAATCCGTGAAGTGAAGAAGAGGAAGGAATAATATGGGCACTTGTTTAGATCTCTCTTGAACGGAAGACTCAAGAGGCAGCATTTTCTAGAATCGACATTTCTGGAAAATTATTTCTCCAGAAAGAACTTCTAAAGAGGTCGTTTGCTAGCTGCATACAACCCGATTCTAATATAAGGCGTTGTAAGGTCTCAAGTAAGCAACACCTAAGGGCGAAGAATCCAAACTGTTGATAAATGATTGTTTAACAGTCCCGCTTTATCTGCCATCAATTAATGTTCGATTCACCCTAGCATGATACAGGAGACTTCTTCTTCTTCTTCACTTCACGGGCTAAGCAAATTGCCTGTTCCGCCTCACAGTTCTATCCATCTTTTCACTGACCTTCCTACATTCCTTGAACCTCTTGGCTTGTAGTTGAATGCTGCTCTTGGTAATCTTGATACATTCATTCTTTCCACGTGTGTAAACCATTTCTCTCTACATTCTCTGATTTTCTCATCCAATGGATATATATTTAACTCTGTTCTTATATCTTCGTTCCTTATCCGATCCAATCTTGTGCAGCCTTTTGTTCTTCTAAGGAAGTTCATTTCTGCGTTTTGTATTCTGGTTTGCAGTTTTTCGGTCATTACCCAAGTTTCGCTCCCATAAAGTAATGCAGGAACTGCCAATGTTTTATAAAACTTCAATCTAGTATCTCTTCTTGTTTTATTCTTCAATGTTTCATGTATAGTTCTGCATATCATTTGAAATTTCGACAGTTTCATATGTATGTCTCTTTCAGTTTTTGTGTTTATAGTAAAATTGCAACCCAAATAATTAAAATTTGTTACTTGTTCCAGAGGTATGTTGTCTATTACGATTTTTGATCTTATATGATAATTTCCCCAAAATGCCATTATTTTTGTTTTTTCTTTCGATATTTTGAAATTATATTCTTGGCATAACTGATTTAATTCATGTAAAGAGTACTGCAAATTATTTTCATTTTCTTGAATAATAACCACATCGCAGAGGATACAGAATAGAAATTGAATTGAATTCAGGGCGATCAATACTATAAATTAATGAAAAAATGAATATCTAGTCAGAAGGGTAGTATTTTTGTTAGAAGAAGAACTAGAATACACGTATTGTGTAGCAAGAAAATTCCTATATTATGTTGAAACATTATAAAGTTTTATTGTCAACGCAGGACTGAGAAACCTGAAACCTTGACTTTCATATTGTTTTGAATGTGTAATGAGTAACAATATCGTAATATGGTAATTTGATGCGGGGCAGATGTTCTATGTTGATTCAAGTAGGAGTCTTTTCAATGATGTTTTCGTTCTCCACGGCCTCGTGGAACTGCCTCACGCTTCAAGAGACAGGTGAATATTGTTGTGAATAAAGAACTGGAAGTTTCGTTATGAATTTTAATATACACGATTATCTCGACCATCTTCAACTTTCCTCTAGAGTGTATTTATTTTTTAAGTACGTATATCTAACATTTTTACAACATCGATATTCGTTGTACCTTCAAAATTTAAAGGGACTATTTAACTCATGCCCCAAATGGGAGTCAATGACCAATCACGTTACGATGATTTTTGATTTACAACCAATCACAGTCGTGTTTCACCTCGCTCTTTATTGATTTCTTTTTATCAGCTCCTGCTTTTGTGATAAAGAAAGCTCCTCCTGTTTAATGTTCTGAACAGATCAAAGCATTATTTTTCTCCAACAAATAAGGTATATTGAATATAGCAAATAATGAAAATATTCCTTGATTTTATTGAGTTGTTTACTAAAAAAATAAATGAATAACCCGTAATGTTGATTATTATATACAGTTTGATGTGTTTAATTATTTCTCCACTTTGGTGCACTCTTAAAATATTGCGAACTTTATTTGGCAAATAAATAACATGATCAAGCAGCAGCAATGACATGAACATAACCTAACATTTCTGATTTGTTTAAAACCATCGCCGTTTACATTAAATATTATACTATTTTTTTAAGCTTAATATAGTTTATTAAACAATGGATTTGTGAGTAAACAGCTTAACTTTATTCGTTAAATAGTCTAAACAAATGCCACTCTTGATTTCCAAATTCTCTAGATAAATTAGAAAGAACAGCGTGGGAATGAGTTGTGATAACAGGAACTTCTTGGTTAATATGCAAGCTTTAAAGCCACAATAAAAATAAACCGATAGCCATATACCATACAGCTTAAATTTGTTTATTCTTAATTTAGGAATAAAAGTATATTAATAATTAGCTAATACCCGGCGTGCGCTGCTACGCCTAAATAAATGAAATGTCATTTTATGTTTAGTTGAATAAGTAAAAATAAAAATAATTATAAATTTATAGGCCTAATGCAATTATTTTTAGATACCTCGTCCTGATTACCCTGCGTTGCCTGTGAATGTATTTATCCCCTATCTTCTTGGCTAAAGGAGCTGAAAGACAAAAATAGTGAGTTATCCGTAAAAGAATACCCGCCATTCGCTGCTACACTTGCCCGGGAATCTAGTCATCCCGATCGTCTTGGTATTAAAGAGCTGAAATATAAAAATGGCTATTATAAGTTATCCGCAAAAGACAGACGTATGCTGTCGCAGACTTTTTTGTAGAATTTTATTTAGATATTCAGTTCTGTCCACATTAATTTGGTGTAGACTATTTGCTATGGTTTAGACAACGTAAGGCATTTAAGCGCCCAAAAAGTTCCGCATAAACACGTTTTTCACTACAAAGGGTGATTTTTAAGGGTGAAGGGGTTGAATATTAAAGGTCTCTTATAGCCCAAAATCTTCCCGATTAACTTCTGAACATTTTGCTAAATAACCCGTCACAATCGGATGAATGGTATAGCAGCGCATAAAATACGAAGAAATGAACAAAAAAACAAATATTGATTTTTTATATATCTTCTTCTTCTTCCTTCCAAGTATTAGGCCAAGGCCTGTTACGATCCTATAGAAAATTTTCCCTCCAGCGTTTCATAGGACGGCCCAGTGATCTTCGTCCTCTTGGTATATAATTATAAACAGCTTTGGGGATCCGATTTGAACTCATTCCTTCAAGATGGTGTTTCCAATTTAGTTGGTACTGTTTCATATATTCCAAAATTGGCGTAGTCTTCAATTCTTTTAAGATATCGGTGTTCCTTTTCAGATCCCATCTGGTGTAACCCGCTGTTCTGCGCATGAATCTAATTTCACAAGCCGTTATTCTGCTTTCATGTTGTTTTTTTAGTGTCCATGCTTCACTACCATAGGTCAACACTGGTCTAGCCAAAGTGTTATATAAACGTAATCTGGTGTTTTTTTGTACAAGGGAGGTTTCATAACTTGATTAATAATTCCTAAACTTTTATTATATCTAGTAACTTTTTCAGGGATATCCTTTTCATCCCAGATAGAGAGATAATATCCAAGATATTTAAATTGATTAGATCTCTCTAAAATTTTATTCTGGAGACAGATTTTACTTTGTATGGAGTCCTTCCCATGAAATGCCATAATTTTAGTTTTGTTAATTGATATTTCCATATTAAATTTGGCACCTATTTTTTGTAAATTATAAATTGATCGTTGCAAATCATTTTCGGAAAGTGCCAGGAGAGCTAAATCGTCTGCAAAAAGAATAGCATCGAGTTTGAGGTTCCTATTGATGGGTATATATCCTCGTTGTGTTTTCCTCCATTCATTTATTAATTTATTCATGTATATAATGAAAAGCACTGGTGAAAGTCCACATCCCTGTCTTACTCCAGTGTTGATCTTTTCCCAAGAAGATAATTTGCCATCTTGTTTAACAGAGATTTCATTATCTTTATAGATGTTGAAGATATTAGTAATATATTGTTGTGGAACGTTATCATCAGCTAAAATTTGTAGTAATATATTTCTGTCTACTTTGTCAAAAGCCTTTATGAAGTCAACGAAGGCGATATGAGTTTCTATATTGAATTCCTTGTGCTTTTCTAATAGTAGTTTTAGAGTAAAGAATCCATCTGTACAAGATCTACCCTTTCTGAATCCATTCTGCTCTTCTCCAATTATATTTTCATAAATTTTCCTCAATTTATTCTTAACAATATTAGCATAAATTTTATATCCAGAGTTCAACAAGCTAATTCCCCGATAGTTATCTTTGATTTGGCGACTTCCTTTTTTGAAGATTGGTATTACAATGAATTTGTTCCAGCTTTGTGGTGGTTCTAGTCCTTCCCATATCATATTAAGGAGAATAAGAAATCTGTCTAAACATTTTTTAGTTGAAAATTTAAATAATTCTTGATTAATGTGGTCTTCTCCGGGAGCTTTGTTACTTTTTAATGATTTAACAACATCAGTTAGTTCATCTATAGAAATGTGTTCCAAAGCAGTGTTATTAGAGATTGGCATTTGTAATAAATCATCCTTTTGTGTCCATAAATGATGAAAGTAATTAAGCCAAGATTCTTTAGATATACAATTTAAATGTGCATTTTCTCTTGAATCATTATTTAAATTTTTTAAAACTTTATATATTTTTGGTTGAGGCCTAGTGATATCATTTTCCAAAAATGAGACAAATTGTTCCCAGCTTTGTCTATGTTTTTTGCGAACTTCAATTTTAGCTATGGCTCTCTTCCTATGATACTCTACTTTATCTTCATCTTTTTTTGTGGACAGAAATTTTTTGTATGCTTCACGTTTATCATCAATTACTTTTTGATGTTTTCATCCCATATCCGTAGTCCTTTTTTTCGATTCCATTTAGTTTTGATACCCAGGCTTTCATTTGCTGCTTGTGTCAAAATACTTTGTAGAGCAAGCCATTCTTCTTCAATATTTCACCAACCGGTGTTTCTTGAACTAGACGATCTAATCTGCATTTGTATAGCCAGGTAATAGTGGGATCTCGGAAAAGACTTACTTTATAAGTATAGTCCACTTTTTCAAATTTTACATTATTAATTTTATTTTATTTTTCCATCTCGGTGGCATACGAATTGGACAAACAAATAAGTAATGGTCTGATTCGATTTCAGGTCCTCTGTAAACTCTTGTATCAAGAACTTTAGATGCTATTTTTTTATTACATATAGCATAGTCAATTATTGATTTAAGACCCCTGGCTTCCCATGTATATTTGTGACTGTCCTTGTGGTTAAATACTGAGTTCATTATTGTGAATTGATTAAACATGACAAAATCAATTAACCGTAAGCCATTTCTATTACAGGTTTGCTCTCCATATGGTCCTATATATGTATCAAATTTAGTATTACCAATTCTGGCATTTAAATCACCCAAAATTATAATCATATCATTATTATTAATTGTGCAGATAACTTTCTGGAAGTCATGATTTTTATATATTAGATAATAATTTGGTGGGAGTGTGTAATAGCCAACATTTACTTACGCAATTCAGGAAATTTTTAATGCATAGAATGTCTGCAGAATTTTATACAAATAATATTTGGGTCCAGAAAATAATGATGGTGAATGTATTTTTAAATTTGCAAATTTGCAGAAGTGAAACTATTTCTTACGTTGTAACTGTCGGCCATTTTAAATGTTCATATAATAAACACAGAGAGATTAAATGCAATGAACGTTCGTATATTCAATAAAAATATTTTAGACCTAAAATAACCTAAAAGCTAACCTAACATAATTTAAGTAATCTAACTTGGAAAAGTATGACATAGAATGGAATTTAATGCAACGCTCCAACATAAATAAAATAAGGAGATGACCTTTACTATCGACAGAGATGCACTATTATCTACAGAGTTGTCTCAATTCAGATGTTTTAGAGTAATCCTGACAAGAAATAGCCCTACTTTTTTTATATATTTACAAGTAACAGTATATTATGATGCGAGGTTGGGAAGTATTTTTACAGAATCGAGGAAAATGTTTATAAACCGAGCGATAGCGAGGTTTTTAATTTCCCAGATTCTGTAAAAAATTCACAAATGGTGTTTTTAAAATAATAAATGATAATAAAATAATAAGACCTTTGTTGCAAATATTTGCGTTCATTATAAACAATTGACGTTAACAGTGTGGGCAATGTTTATTAGTTGAAATAACAGGAGGCCGTGAGACCAATACTTACTTACTTACTCACTGGCACTATCGAACCCGTAGGTTCATGGCCGCGCGGACATAAGCTCTCCATACATCCCTATCCTGAGCTAATGCTTTCCAATCATTCCCTGTATAATCTACTTCCCTCAAATCATAGTTAATGTTGTTCTCCCACCTCATTCTTGGTCTACCAACTGGGCGTTTTCCCTCTGGCTTTCCTACAAGAAGCTTCCATGCACGTCTTTCATTTCCCATACGTGCAACATGTCCTGCCCATCGCAGTCTACGAGACTTAACTGTTCTTATTATATCTGGCTTCCTATAAAGACCATGTAGTTCATTGTTATGTAGTCTTCTCCATTCACCTGTCTCTTCATCTCTCTTTGGTCCAAAAATTTTCCTAAGAACTTTATTCTCAAATACTCGTAATCTCCTTTCCTCCCTTAAAGTAAGAGTCCATGTTTCGCACCCATATAATATAACTGGTAGAATAATAGTTTTATATATTTTCAGCTTAACGTTTTTTGAAAGGAGTTGGGACATCAAAAGTCTCTGCAATGCATAATAGCATGCATTTCCAGAATTGAGCCTATGTTTAATTTCTTTGTGCGTCTCATTCCTATTTGTGATTATTGTTCCTAGGTATTTGAATTCAGCCACTTCCTCAAAATTTCCCTCATTTGTCATTAGCTGTCCATTTCCATTATATACTGAATTTCTACCTGTGACCACATATTTAGTTTTACTGATATTTACTTCCAGTCCTAATTTCTTAGTGTTACTCAATAGTGTGTGCGTGTTGGCCTTTAGTATCTCCTCGCTATCGGCCAATAGTACTACATCATCAGCATAAACTAACAGCTTATTAATACCATTCAGTTGTAAGCCTTCCTCATTCTCTAAAGATTTAATGGCATGCTCTAGTACAAAATTAAATAGTAGAGGAGATAGTGCATCTCCTTGCTTCAGCCCATTCTGGATTTCAAAAGTGTCTGAAAAACTGTTTGCCTACACGCACCCTACTATTTGAGCCATTTAGACACATTCGTATAAGTCTAACTAACTTTTTAGGAATTCCGAACTCCAGCAGGATACTATATAACTTCTCCCTCTTAATTGAATCATATGCTTTTTTGAAGTCTACATATAGTTGATGTACAGTACCATTATATTCCCATTTCTTTTCTAAAATCTGTCTTATACTAAAAATCTGATCTGTTGTAGACCTGTTTCTTCTAAATGCACATTGATGATCTCCTAGAATGTCATCAATGTAGGGAGTAAGTCTGCTTACTAATATATTTGTAAGAATTTTGTATGAAGTTGAAAGTAATGAGATGCCCCTGTAGTTGTTTGCAATCAGTTTTATCTCCTTTCTTATAAATTGGTATGATAATTGATTCCTTCCATTCATCTGGAAGAGCTTCTTTTTCCCAAATCATAGTAAGCAACCAGCGTATTTTGTCTATCAATTTTTCTCCCCCTGATTTTATCAGTTCTGCTGGGATCTCATCTGAACCTGATGCTTTATACATCTTCAATTTTTCAATCGCCATTTCAACCTCTAATGCACTTGGCTCTGCGACTAGCATTTCTGCTGTCTGTAACTTATCCTCCTCAATGTCCTGTTCTGTATGTACATTTAATAGCTGATTAAAGTAACTTTTCCATCTATTTAATATACTCCTAGAATCTGCAATCATATCCCCATTTTCATTTCGAATTATGTTTGTTCTGGCCTGAAACCCTTTCTTCTCTATACTAATTCCCTGATATAATTCTCTAATGTTCCTATTTTTTGCATTCATTTCAAGATCATTAATCTTCTCTCTCAAATATTCCCTCTTTTTACTCTTTAGTAACTTAGTGGTTTCCCGTCTAATACTACCCAATTGCTCTAAATTTACCTCATTTGGCTCGTGTAACCATTTAATTTTTGCTAGTTTTCTTTTCTTTACAATGTCGGCACATTCCTCATCAAACCATTTCTTGTTTTGCCTCTTTTTTAAACAACCAATGCTTTCTGATGCTGAAAATTTAATAGTATCTCTTATAGCCTCCCATTCTTTATTTATATCAGGTTCTTCTTCGTTTGCCACATTGTCATCTGAAGATTCCAGTACTTCAAATCTATTGACAATTTTGATTTGGTTTTCTTGCCGCATTTCATCATTTCTCAAGTTTTTTAATTCATATTTTACAGAATCATCTTTAGCATTCGTTCCTCTCATAAGCGATAGCCGTTGTCTGATTTTCACTCTGACCAGATGATGATCCGAATTGCAGTCTGTCCCTCTAACTGATCTAACATCAATGATGCTACTGTGCCAGCGTTTATCCACTAATACATGATCTATCTGGTTCCGAGTTTCTCCATCTGGGGATGTCCAGGTGTACTTATGAATATCCTTATGCTGAAATGTTGTGCTCTTAACAATCAGATTCTTTGATGTGCAAATGTGACTAATCTAACCCCGTTGTCGTTACTATCTTCATGAAGACTGAATTTGCCTATTGTTGGTTTGAATATATCTTCCCGCCCCACTTTTGCATTAAAATCTCCTAAGACACTTTTCATATGATATCGTGAAAGGCTATCAAATAAGCATTCTAATTCTTCATAGAACTCATCCTTGATCTTGTCATCTTTATCTTCTGTGGGGGCATGTACATTTACAATTATAAAATCATGTCGTTTACCCTTTAGAATTATGAATGATATCCTATCATTAACAAACTTAATATCTCGGATAGCGGATAGGATCCTCCTTCTGACTAAAAAACCCGTTCCAAATGCAGGTCTTTCTGCACCCCCATAGAATAATGCAAAGGTTCCTGATTCCTGACTACCTTCTCCTGGCCACCTAACTTCCTGTAAAGCGACTATATCCAAGGGCGATTTATCTAGTTCCCGCGTTAATATCTCTAGTGCCCCACTATTGTATAAAGTCCTAACATTCCATGTTCCTAGGAACATGTCCCTGTGTTTGAGCCTTTGGCATGGGTTCCCTGAAGTAGTCCCCGCCCGGAGAACCAAATGGGGGACTATTTGACCTCCGGAAAATTTTACCCCAGATGAACCCATGTCCGCATTTCTTGACGGTTGTATTTTTACGGTGAAAGATCGTCACTTTTTCGTCCAAGGTACTTTTTTCGTCTGGCTTATCACCTTCGACCAGTCCGGCATGGGTAACCCTATCGGCAGCAATGCTACCGCCGGCATAGCTCTCAGGATCATTTAAGCACGCAAGCCACTCCACCACGACAAGGTAAAGATACCATGGAGGGCCGTGAGACCAATTAGTTATAAAATTAAAGGAGGTTCTGATAAAATGGCGGCAAGTGCGCATTTAATGTTTTATATTGTTTCAAATAAAGTTCAGTTTACTTAAAATGCAGTGATTTGTTTCGTATAATGTATATTAACACTACCTTTCGGATATTTTTTGTATATACAAAGAGTGCAGTGGTTTAACTACCAACACGCGTGTTTGTAATATGTAATATTACAGTGTAGTTATTTTATTACAGTATAGTTATTTAGGTTGGCAAATCTGAAATGTAGGGAGTTGAACTTTCAATCATGGTCGCCATTGCTGTAAGTACGACAAAACGCACTATGGAGCAAAAAGTCAGTTAAACATAATTAAATTCCGTGGTTAAATATTATTTAGTACCGGTATACCGTTTTATGAACATCTGTTCCATAATAATTGTGTTTAAGGGATATTATACCCTCATGTAATAATTTTTATTGGATTTTTTCTGCAATACAGTAGTTTTTCCTTCAATCCAAAGTAATTTATTCTCGAAAAAAAGTCTTAATATATTTTTCCGTCATTTCCATTATATTCTTACTCTTTCTGATGCTAGCCAAACATTGTTGCTGTGGTTTTCCTCTTCTCTTCCTGCATGCAGCATTGCATTCAAAAATAATTTTCGGAACTACGTTTTCTACCATTTTTTAACGAGTTCTAACTATATCCATCTTCGTTCCTCAAATACTTCAAGAATATTTTTATTCATTTTCATCTTTCTTTCATTCATCCTTGATTTTATTGCTATAAGCCATTAGTTTATTTCTGTAACCATTAATTTATCTGCATGTGACCTGTCTAATGTTCAAGTTTCAGGTTCATATAACATTAAATAATATTAATAATAAAATAATAATAATAATTTTATTTGTAAACAGATTTTCAGTGTTTACATATTTTTCTGTGCTTAGAGTTTTATTTCCCTTCTCCACTCGTCTCTATCCATCCACTCCTTGTCCTCCAGTCCTCTTGTTCTCATTCCAGTTCTTATTTCTTGCATCCATGAGTTTCTACCTAATCCTTTCCTTCTTGTTCCAGGTGGACACCATTCCACTCTTTCTATGGGTAACCTTTCCTCTTGCATTCGTCGTACATGCTAAGAGGGTATTAATAGGGTTATAGGTTAATAAAGGATGTTGGGCACCAAGGAGTACCGAAAGGATATCTCCATGTATGAGATCTTAGGTTGCTCAGGTTGGTAATCGGTAGAGTTGAGGTTCTTTCTCTAGGGATAAGCAAGGAGCTGGCCGGCGCAAGACTACGCGAGATGAAGTTTAATAAAAATATTTTATTAATCGATGGACACTATACATATGTAAGATTGTTGACACATTTGATGTCGGACAAGGTATTGACCGCAGTAACCCCTTTAGAGTCCAGATGTAATCTCTACTGATCTAACACGGCTTAATAAATTTCAAGTTGAAGTTATGTTTGTATTTTGTTACTTTGAAGCCATGCCGGTCGTCCCGACTCCCGCCTCGGTGAGTTCCGCCGGACTAAGGACGCCGAACTCTAAACGCTGAACTCAGAATGCAGAACTAACTTATACTTATTGTTGGGTATAAGGTAAACTTCGTTACCCTCTCTCCGTCATCGTGTCGTCATGAGGTCATTACCTTGTCGCGATACAACACTTTATTATATTGGTTGACAACGATTCCTTAGTACCAAAGAAGGAATCGCCGTCTTTCCATTGGGGAAGGATCCACCATGTTCCCTGTATGGACACTCCTTTGGGTCAGTGGCCTTTTCCCGTCTGTTTGCTAGGCTTCGCGTCCTCGCGGTTTGTCGAGTTCGTTATAGTGGGTTGTTTACTCGACGCTGTAGTTCCCCAGCCATAAATCATGACCTGTCAGCGAATCTCAGTTTAAGATCTTGGATTACTGGTCCACAAAGAAATGTCCAGTAATCCTCTAGTAAAATAAGTTTTCCAAAATTGTAACTCTTTTATAGCCGCGTCAAATAATAATAATACTAACAGCCTGTGGTACAAAAGCGGTACCATGTACTTGTTAAATGGTTTCCTTAATTACTAACTGATCGTTTATTCCTAATTCTATCAACTTCGTTTGATTCAATTTATTTTAATTCAATTATACTTACTTACTCACTGGCACTATCGAACCCGTAGGTTCATGGCCGCGCGGACATAAGCTCTCCATACATCCCTATCCTGAGCTAATGCTTTTCCAATCATTCCCTGTATAATCTACTTCCCTCAAATCATAGTTAATGTTGTTCTCCCACCTCATTCTTGGTCTACCAACTGGGCGTTTTCCCTCTGGCTTTCCTACAAGAAGCTTCCATGCACGTCTTTCATTCCCCATACGTGCAACATGTCCTGCCCATCGCAGTCTACGAGACTTTACTGTTCTTATTATATCTGGCTTCCTATAAAGACCATGTAGTTCATTGTTATGTAGTCTCCTCCATTCACCTGTCTGTTCATCTCTCTTTGGTCCAAAAATTTTCCTAAGAACTTTATTCTCAAATACTCGTAATCTCCTTTCCTCCCTTAAAGTAAGAGTCCATGTTTCGCACCCATATAATATAACTGGTAGAATAATAGTTTTATATATTTTCAGCTTAACGTTTTTTTGAAAGGAGTTGGTTAATTCAATTATATGAAAATCAAAATCCTCGTGTTCTCACGGTTCGATTAGATATAAGTTTCATATACCTGCGGTTATTATTTCATCCTTTTGACATTTAACATGATAATAATACAGGCCCTAATTAATTTATTATTTTAATTTATTAATCTAGGAGTCAGAGTGAAAGATTCTGCTTCAATGCCCATGCCAATTTAATTGCTTGTATCTTATATAATCTACTATTGAATATATAATTTTTTTCTGATATGACAGTATTTCTTTTTTTCTGATTTTAATAATGATAATAATCACAATGACTATTTAACTCATGCCCCAAATGGGAGTCAATGACCAATCACGTTTCAATGATTTCTGTTTTACAACCAATCAGAGTCGTGTTTCACGAAATATTTATCAGTGTTATAATTACCATATTAAAGAAAGCTCCTCCTTTTTAATATTCTGAAATAGTATGATCTAGTTGCAGTGATAAACAAAAGAAGCAGATGAAGCGTACCTATCGTTTCTCATTTGTTTTCAAACATCGCCGTTTACATTAGATATATAAATATTTTAAAATAACTACAGTTAAATAATGATTTGTGAGTAAACAGCTTAATTTTATTCGTTAAATAGTCCTAACAAATGCCACTCTTGATTTCCAAATTCTCTAGATAAATTCACTCCTCACTTCGTGAGTCGTGAATTTATCGATAATTTGGAAATCACTCGTGGCATTACTTATGATAATAATAATAATAATAATAATAATAATAATAATAATAATAATAATAATAATAATAATAGCCTTATAATAATAATAATAATAATAATAATAATAATAATAATAATAATTTTATTTGTATACAGATTTTCAGTGTTTACATATTTTTCTGTGTTTAGAGTTTTATTTTCCGTCTCCACTCGTCTCTATCCATCCACTCTATGTCCTCCAGTCCTCTTGTTCTCATTCCAGTTCTTATTTCTTGCATCCATGAGTTTCGAGCTAATCCTTTCCTTCTTGTTCCAGGTGGACACCATTCCAATGTTTCTCTGGGTAACCTTTCCTGTTGCATTCGTCGTACATGCCCATGCCAATTTAATTTATTGTATCTTATATAATCTGCTATTGAATATATAATTTTTTTCTGGTATGACAGTATTTCTTTTTTTCTGATTTTAATAATAATAATAATAATCATAATAATAATAATGATAATAATAATAATAATAATAATAATAATAATAATAATAATAAAAAAGTCCACCGCTGTGGTCTCGGGGTAGCGTGCTGCCTTATCACGCAGCGGGCCCTGGTTCGATCTCCGGTCGGGACAGTTTTTCTGGGTGAGGTTTTTATCGGGGTTTTTCCTCACCTGTAAGACAAATATCAGGAAAACTTTAAGGCCCAAACGGTCCCCGAAATCATATGGCCATCGCAATCATCATCATTCGTATCCATCTTAGGTTAAGCTTAGGATTAGGGACTCTTCTGGCGCACCATTATCATCATCATCACCCATCATATCATCGGGGCAACGTAACCCCGCCTTCCAGGCGCCCCAACCTCAGAAGTGGGTTACAAGTACGCCATGCCAGGAGAGAAACCAGGAATGTCGAAAGACAAACCTGGGGCATTTGAAAATAATAATAATAATAATAATAATAATAATAATAAATAATGATAATAACGTTTATTTAAGAAGTCAGAGTTTAAAGCAAAACGTCTTTCTTCCACTCAACAAGCGAATAATAAAATAATCTATGTAGGCTACTAAATATAATTTAAAATATTATTTAAGTATAGCTTAAATAATGCACAATGTAAATGTAGTTAATACAAACACTAACAAACAAAGACTACAATATAATAATATGAAACCTTCTCAGATTAAGTTTTGTGTGTACACATAAACCGTTGAATATAGTTGATATGCAGGTATTATTTTCTTTATGTTCAACTTAAAATATCAACAATTAAGATTTAAAGTGTGGGTAGGAGATGAATTCATTCTCTAGTCATGAAAATTTGTGAAGATTCTGAATACAAATATGTCCAGCGTTGTGGTATTGAAAGTAAAGAAGTTTCTCAAGATCTTATGCTTAACTGTGATACTTTTAAAAATACGTTGGAAAAAAAAATATATATAAATATGTGTACAGATTTTGACCGCAATTTTCGATTTTTGTTTCGTTATGACGCTCGGTATATCCCATTAAAACGAAACGAGGAAGCTATTCTCCAAAAATCAGCGAAATGAAATTTAGTGCCAGTTTACCTGAAATCCGTAATTTAATAATGATTTTAGTGGCAGCCATCTTGGACTACATCTAGACGCAAATTTAACCTGGCAAACACAAGTGAAACACATATATAAAAAGACTTTCTCCATCTTACATTATCTTAGACGTTTAAAGAATTTTCTCCCAGTTTCGTTAAAACAAATCCTTGTGCAGAATCTTGTGTTACCACACTTCGATTATTGTGACATTATATATAATGATCTAAACTATGACTTGTCGCAGAGACTGCAGCGTGTTCATAATGCTTGCGTTCGATTCATTTTCAATATCCGCCGTTATGACCATATTTCCGAACACTTTAATAACCTCTCTTGGCTCCGTCTTACTGACAGACGTAAATTGCACTCTCTTTCACTACTTTTCAAGCTTCTGAATTCCTACATTCCTACTTAACTGGCGTCCAGATTTGAGAAGTTATCCTCTTACCACAATATTGACACTAGGTCACAAGATAACAGTCTGCTAACAATTCCTCTTCATAGCACTTCCTCCTATTCTACTTCCTTCACAGTAGTCTCTGCCCGCTCCTGGAATCTCCTTCCTCAAGATATCAGGGGTTGCCGCACACTTGGCACCTTTTAGTCACGCTTATACAGTTACCTGTTGTCTAATAATTAATTTTTCTCTATTTATTTAATTTTATACTATGTCATTAATCTTTCCCTCGTTTTTTATATATCTTGTACATAGGCCTATTATATATTTAATTCGTTAAATTTAGAGTAAATCAAAATACATTATAAATAATAATTATGTTTGTAGATATACCATGTAATAATTTTGTTTATTGTAATTTAGATGTAAGACAATTTTTTTGTATTTTTTTTAAACCTGGTTGAGTGGTAGACAAGGTCTTAAGGCCTTAACTCTGCCAGGTAAAATAAAGATATTATTATTATTATTACTATTTAATTAACACATTAAAGATAAATCGGACTATAAGGGCCTATATACTGCTTGTTGAGATATTTGGCCAACATTCTAATGTTATGAATTAACTAATTCTTCTAAATAAATGTATTAACAGAATTTCTAATCTAAAGAATCATGAAGAGACTGAAGGCAAATAATGGTCTCTTAAACCAACTGTCTCAGCCAGTTTTGGACTTTTCATTATTCTAACAATATAACAATTAGAGCAAAATGCGCTATGTTCCTAAATTCGATGGCCTTATTAACTAACTATCTAACACACTAGTAGTACTATCGAATCCGTGCGTTCATGGCCGCGTGGATGTGAGCTCTGTGTACATCCCTATTTTGAGCTAAGTTTTCAAATCATCCAGTAAATATAAATTTATTTCCCTCAAATCATGGATAATGTTGTTCTCCCATCCTTGCCTTCTTACTGGTAGTTATCACTTTGCTTTTCCAACAAGCAATTCCTCTTTCATTCCCCAATCGTACCAGATGTTCTGTCCATCACAATCTGTGACCCTTAACTGTTTTTATTATTTCTGGTTTTCATGAAGATCATATAACTCACTGTTATGTAGTCTTCTCCAATGAGTTGTCTAATCATCTCTCTGTGATTAAAACATTTTCCTAAGAACTTTATTTTCATGTAGGCCTACTCCTAACATTTACTCCTCCCTTAAAATAAGAGTCACTATTTCTTATCATAAGTAATGTCACGAGTATTTATCTAGAGAGTTTGGAAATGAAGAGTGGCATTTGTTAGGACTATTTAACGAATAAAATTAAGCTGTTTGCTAAAAATCTTTATTCAAATATAGTTATTTTAAAAATATTTATATATTTAATGTAAACGGCGATGTTTAAAAACAAATCAGAAATGTGAGGTTATGTATATTTACTGCAACTTGATCATATTATTTATTGCCAAATATAATCGTAATATTGTAAGAATGCACCCTAGTGAAGAAAAAATGAAACACAACAACTGAATATTATAACCAATATTACAGAGTATTAATTAATGTTTTAATAAACAACTCAATAAAATCATTATTTAGAAACACAATTATTGAACACACAAATGTGTAGTTCAAAGGAATACGTTCATTATTTGCTATGTTCAGTGTATTTGTTGGAGAACCAGTTACTGCAACATAATGCTCTGACCTGTTCAGTATATTGAAAGGAGCAGCTTTCTCTATCACAAAAAACAGAAGTTGGTAAAGATAATTCGATAAAAAGCGAGGAGAAACACGACTGTCAATTGTTGTAGAACAAAATTTATTGAAACGTGACTGGTCATTGAGTCCCATTTGGGGCACGAGTTAAAAAAGTCAATGTACTATAACTGTGAAAATAACACTTTATATATTTTCAGTTTAATTTATTTTAGAGAAGTTGTAACGACGAGAATTCTTGTAGCATGCACTTCGAGAATTAAGCCTATGTTTAATATTTTTGTGCACCTCATTCCTGTTTGTAATTATTTTTCCTTGGTATTTGAATTCATCCACTACCTCAGAGTTTCCCTTATTTGTGTTTAATTGCCCATTAAACATTTCTATGTGTGGCCAATTACACTCAGCAACAAAAAGAAACTTTTTTTTGTCTCAGAAAGTAAAATACGTGATTCTGATAGTATCTTACTCCTGAATTCAAATATGGTATCGGATTTTCTCCATCATGCAAGGTTTTCGAGAGACAGGAATTTATAACTTCAAACCCTATAATATTTTCTACATTCGTAACTTCATAATATTCGAACATTCGGACTCACCTAGAAAGTGAGAAATGGCGATGTTATGTTATATTTTGCCTGTGATGCAGCATCCCTTATGATGGTCCAACTCCATTCGACCACCATATTAGGGATGCATTTGCCTTGATATGTCTTATTCCATAGACTGAAATCTCCTGATTGAAAGTTGTTACCTACCCATGCTCATCGCTCACTGTGTCAAGGTTTTTCGGGAAGAAACAGAGGAAGAACATCTAGGGTTATTAAAAAAATAAATATTTAAATCCATTAATTGAATTTGAAATAAAAAAAACTGTGGGTGATGGAAAAATTCCAAATACATATTTGAAAACACGATAAAACACTTCATTAAGTGCAACTATTGGTACTCATGAGACAAAAATTATGTTGACCGGTGTTATTTATTTATGTTGATATTTACTTCCAGTCTTAATTTTTTAGTGTTACTCAATAAAAAGTGTGTGTCGGCCTTTAGTGTTTCCTCGATGGGCTTACTAGGAAAAATATTTGTCCTATGTAATATATTCACTAATGATGAGGAATAATATGTACTCCTTTGCACCTTCTCCGTTCCAATTAAGCGAACTACTAAATTTAATGATCGAAAGCGAACGTGATGGGGCATATTTTGTTATACTTTGAAATAAACATGGTGTAGCCTTTTTGAATGGGAAGCGAGAAGGGTGAGGACGCTCACTGAGGGGATGAATAACAGTTTTTGTGGCTTTACATACGCAACTCTTCGTTAAAACGCGCGGCACTATAAAAACAAATTACGGTAGCCAATTACATAACTAACCCCTTTTCGTGTTTCAGTGAGTGTGTTCCATTTGCAATGTTGTTTTCGATAGGTGCAATAGTATTTCAAATCGACCAAATTTGCTGGTAATAATGATTGTATTTTTAATTACTTTTTGCGCCTCGTTCCTCGCCATTATTATTCGATGTTAGTATTATACAGTGTGTGCATAAAAAATAGTAGTTCCAAGTAAATAATATTACCATAAGTAATGCCACGAGTGATTTTCAAATTTTTCTAGAGGATTTGGAAATCAAGAGTGGAATTTGTTATGACTAACGAATAAAATTAACCTGTTTTCAAATGTATCTAGAGGATTTGGAAATCAAGAGTGGAATTTGTTATGACTAACGAATACAATTAACCTGTTTTCAAATTTATCTAGAGGATTTGGAAATCAAGAGTGGAATTTGTTATGACTAACGAATACAATTAACCTGTTTTCAAATTTATCTAGAGGATTTGGAAATCAAGAGTGGAATTTGTTATGACTAACGAATAAAATTAACCTGTTTTCAAATTTATCTAGAGGATTTGGAAATCAAGAGTGGAATTTGTTATGACTGACGAATAAAATTAACCTGTTATCAAATTTATCTAGAGGATTTGGAAATCAAGAGTAGAATTTGTTATGACTAACGAATACAATTAACCTGTTTTCAAATTTATCTAGAGGATTTGGAAATCAAGAGTGGAATTTATGACTAACGAATAAAATTAACCTGTTTACTCACAAATAATTATTTAAATATAGTTATTTTAAAATATTTATGTATTTAATGTTAACTGCGATGTTTGAAAACAAATGAGAAATGTTTGGTTATGTTTTATTTGTTCATCACTGCAACTTGATCATACTATTTATTTAATAAACTAATGATCTTCTTGGTGACAAAATCGTAAAACATATACTCAATGTATCCATTTCACCAATTAAAAATTAAAAGAGTCAATTTTTAATTGGTGAAATGGGTACATTGACTACATGTTATATTGTTTATCGCCAAATAGGATCGCAATATTATGAGAATGCAGCGTAATGGAGAAAAAATAAAACACATTAAACTGTATAATATAACCAACATTATAGGTTATTAATTTTTTCGGAAACAACTAAGTAAAATCAGTATTTAAAAACAAAATTATTGAACACACGGTTATGGAATGTGTAGCTAGAAGGAATATGTTCATTATTTGCTATATTCAATGTATTTGTTAGAGACCTGCTCTGACCTGTTCAGAATATTAATAAATAATAGTTTTAAAAAACTGAAAGAACACGCTTTATTAGAAAACTAAAAAATGAAAAATAATTTTAATTTCCAATACGCTTGGGATAAACTAAAGTGGTCAACAAAAAAATCATCTCCAACACATATAGAATAAAATTAGAGTTATCAACAAAAAGAAAATAATTTTACCATCAAAAGCGTGGGGTGCTCTATATCAATTAATATATTTGATAATAAACAGATATTGGTAAAATTAAGCTCTCTAAGAAGAAAATGTAAAAATCATAAAAGCACCCCACGCTTTTGATGCTAAAATTATTTTCTTTTTGTTGATAACTCTAATTTTATTCTATATGTGTTGGAGATGATTTTTTTGTTGACCACTTTATTTTATCCTAAGCGTATTGGAAATTAAAATTATTTTTCATTTTTTAGTTTTCTAATAAAGCGTGTTCTTTTAGTTTTTTAAAACTATTATTTATTTTTTTATTTTTTAGTTTTAATATTTTACAGAATAAGATAAAAATGTAAATATCTTTAAATTCGATACTATTGTAGTATGAGCTAAAAGTAATATTCTTCTATAAAAAAAACCTCCCAGCCGGATTTGAACCAGCGACGTATGGATTACTAAAATTACTTAACACTAAGAATTCACTGCTCTACCAACTGAGCTCTTACAACGATTGACTAAAAACTCGACAAGTCCGCAACCTATTATACCAGTTTTCATTTTTTTGATTTTCTGATGATTATGGCCAGGATTTAAGAGAATAAATATGACATTATTGTATTGTCACGGGTCCTCTACAAGTATACAAAGTTTAAAGTCGATCCAATGATTTTAAGTGGATGAAAATCGCGTTGAAAAATTCCATTACATAGATAGATACAGGTCAAGGTAATATAAAGCGTGTAAAAAGGAAGAGCTTAAACAATTCATTATCTCTCAAACAGAACAATAATGAAAGTAATGTCTAATAATACAAAATAAAGCAATGTAGTATTATTGTATTTTTGTTGTATTCTAATGTAAAATATTTTTGTCCAGATGAGTGGAAGAGAAGGCCACATGGCCTTAACTCCACGAGGCTAAATCAATCTATTCTATCATTCAACCTGTATTGGAATGACATGTGGTCAGTATGCTGGTCATGTTATTGTTGGTTTTTTCAACCTGGAGCTGCTATTTATAATAGTACTCAAATTCCTCACGATGGTCGGCGGGCACCTATCCGATACTAGGTGAAATTTCATGAGATAATTTCTTTTCTATGGCGTTACTTTATTTGATTAACGAGATGAATACATTAAATTCACTTCACTGATGTATAACTTGTGTTTAATTGTAAATAACGTTAGCAGTTAAAGTACTCACGAAATTTCGAAATGTTTTTAGGTCTTCTTCTTCTTCTTAAACTTAGTTTGTAGGATTTTCATCCTGTTTATTTCCAAAATCACTCCTCGGAGGAAGACGTATTGGATGTGCATTCACTGTCTATCCTCTCTTGGCTGGCCTTCCTCTTGTTCTTCTCCAGTCCATTGGTGTATTTTCTTTAGCTCTTTTTGCAAGCCGGTTTTCTTCCATTCTTTCTATATGACCCTTCCAATATTTTCGTCTATCTATAATAAATTTGGTTATGTCTTGAATATGACATTTGTCCCTAATTTCTGTGTTGTGTATTTTATCAAATAATGTTTTCCCCTGAATAGTTCTTAAGATTTTCATTTCGCATGTGCTTATTATTTGTTTAGTTTTTGTTGTATCAACCCTAGTTTCTGATCCATATACGACAACTGGTCGAACTATCGTTTTGTATATGTGGGTTTTGCTTTCTATTGACATATGTTTGTTGCGCCAAATTAAATCTTTCATATGCCCTGATATTTGTGCTGCTTTATCAGCTTGTTTCTTTACTTCTTTGATTAAATTTTTAGTGTTTGTTATTAATATACCTAAATAATTAAATTCTGACACTTGTTCTATAATTTTTCTTTCCACCTCTAATTTGCATCTTACTGGTTCTTTTGATATTGTTAAGCATTTCGTCTTATCCGTGTTAATTTCCATATTGTATTTTCTGGCATTTATATTAAATTGATGCAAAGATCTTTGTAAATTATCTTCAGATTCTGAAAGGAGAACGACATCATCTGCGTAACACATCAAGTGAAATCTAGTGTTTCCCATCTTATAACACAAACGTGGTCGTGTTTTCAGGTGACTATTGAAATTTAAAGTTTTACGTAATTTAAAAATTCTAAAATAATAATAATAATAATAATAATAATAATAATAATAATAATAATAATAATAATAATAAACTAATAATAATAATATATTTATATACAGATTTTCAATGTTTACACATCTTTCTCTTCTCCACTCGTCTCTATCCATCCACTCCATTTTCTCCAGTCCGCTTGTTCTGATTCCAGTTCTTATAATAATAATAATAATAATAATAATAATAATAATAATAATAATAATAATAATAATAATAATATTAATAGTAAAATAGTAGCAATAATAGTAATCATATTGATAGTGATGATGATAATGATAACGATGATAGTAATGATAATAGCAAAGATGATAGTAATGTTAATGGTGATCATGGTCATGATGATAATAATAATAATTATTATAATAATGATAATGATAGCTCTGCAAAATTCATAAATAAAATTGGTATTGACAAGTAAAATATCAACATTAATTATGTACAGTTCATTGAATTTTATTAATTTAACTTCAATAATATAGTGAATTATAATTAAGTTGTGTAAATTACAACGGTTTGTTAAACCTAACTGAATAAATTAATATATTTTTAACTGTGGTTATTTTTCACAGAATTTCGACTCAATTAATACCACAAAGTAAAAATTTCAGCGAATCGTGTTGTTAGAGAGGTCGAACTAATTTTTTTTACAGGGAAATTCTGTATGTAATGTATTTTTTAATTTATTTATAATCTTCCACTAACTGTAGGTAACTGATTACCATTACATTTTTGAGGTCCGTCGCCGTGGCGTAGTCGGTAGAGTCCCTACCTTCCACTCCGGCGGCCCGGGTTCGATTCCCGGCGGGGTAGAGGATTTTAAAATCTCCACCTTGTGTCTGGGTGTTTGTCCATTAATGCTCAACCTGAGTGCACATTTCCTATAAAAAATTACATTTTTGAGGCTGCTCAGTGGCGCAAATTGTTAGACACGCTCCTTACATCTGAGGGATCCAAATTCACATCTCGGTTACACATTAGGATCATGGTAATGGTAATCGGAGCTTGGGCAGGTTTTCTTCGGTATTTCACCTATTTTCCCTGCCAAAAAAATAAATAATTCCACCACTTATATACTAATGTAATCTATATCGTTTTCTACGATTGTCTCTTTTCCTGCGATGATTCGACAGTCCTGATCAGCCGGCATCCTTATACATTACAGAGTTTCAATAGCAGAAGCTTTCATCTCGTCTCTTGACATGGTATTACTCACGACACGAATAGAGAGTTTGATTATACTATTTTCCAAATTCGATAATATTAAATTCTACCGTTGCCGTTCACGAGAAACGTCGTTCTTTCGGACACACTGGACATGGTCTCGATTTACAATCAGGAAAATATTTCTCGGCGAGGTATTTTCGAGTTTTTTTTTCCTATGCTGTAAGTCAAATTACATGAAACGTTAAGGACCAAATGCACCCAAACACCGTATTGTATACATAATCACATGTATTGTAATCGTATTATGTATTTTATATCTTGTCCTTTAAGTAAATTATATTTAATATTTTAATTATTGATGTTATCTTGTAGTTCCCTCAGAATTGAAATTGATCACTAGCCGTCGAGACTCTCCATGTCTTTGTGTAAAAAAATATGTATCGTATCCTAGATTAAAAGACGCCTCATGAGTGGTCGTGTTCCTGCAATGTCCGGGAGGAGTGGAGGAATAAATGTATTTATAAAACAAAAGGTATATGGCTAAATTTGTCACTGAATGGCGACCTACTATCTCTCTACAAAGTTGTCGATGGTGTCATGAATGATGTAGGCAAGACATCAATATAAAGACATGGTTGCAGTGAAGAATGGCTGAGCTGAATAGTTTACGTACATTCTATAACCTAAGAATATCAGAGAACGGCTTATTAATGAATGTTCGGCACTGACCATGTAGTAAATAATGTTCCATTATGTAATAGGGTTTCTTAGGAAAAAATGTTGGACCAAAGAGAGATGAACAGATAGGTGAATGGAGAAAACTACATAACAGTGAACTATATGGTCTTTATAGGAAGCCAGATATAATAAAAACAGTTAAGTATCGGTGAATTAGTTAGAGTTACCTAATATGGTATATGAGAAATTTAACATCTCCTCACTCGCTGAGCATCCATGAGTTACTCTTCCGGTGAGAGAGAAGGGAGGGGCAAGATTTAAAGTTTTGGTTTAAAGTGTTAAACGGAAATAATTTAAACTCTGATGGTTCCAATACTTATTGTGGAATTCCTATATTTTTGTTAATCCTAAACTTGATAATGCATCCTTTAAGATACATCTTTTATTTAATTTATTTAAAAAACAACAGAGTTCAGCACTGTAGTCTCGGGCCTCGTATGCGGCGGGCCCGGGTTCCATTTCCATTCGGGACAGTTTCCTGGTGGTATTGGTCTCTTTCTTCACCTGTAGGACATATGTAGGAAACGTTAATGCCCAATCTTTCCCCTAACACTATCTGGCCATCATAATCATCATCATAATCACCAAGTTTAACATGAATGTGGTGATTCGTCTTAATGTTGTGTTGTCTTGGAGGAGGCCCTGACATTGAGCTGATCACTCATTCGGGGAGACACTCCAGTCCTTGTTCGGTCACAATCGTGTGTATGCGACCTATAGTTTCAATTCAAATCCCGACACACCGTGTCACTCTGATGGCGAATGGCACGCAAAAATACGTGCCTATAAGTGTATGGAATGGAATATAAAACATTGTCTTCCATATTTATATCGTAATGCTATATTCCGTATCAGTAGAGTGTTTTCTTTTGTTTGCGTAGCAACTAGGTTAGGTTAGGGAAAGTCGACTATCGATCAATGACAAGATTGTTATGTAAAATATACTATACTATTTTTTGGGCAAAGCTCCAGTTTTACTGTAAACAAACTTGCATATGGTATTACTCCGCCAACTCTGGCTATTGAGAGAATCCTGGTATTGATTTTACCCGCCATATGAGTGAATTGTCACCGAAGGAAACATTGTTCTTAGGTAAAGTCGAATTTAACGGGAAATAATACTGAATATATGGTGATATTTTACCAATAATTAGGAACTTCTCCCATTTTTATTTTTTTATGACAATAATAATGGGTCTACCTAATTAGACGTTTACGCTTTTTTTTCCATGATGTCAATTTCCTTTATTTGCATTTTCATTATAAACAGAATTTATGCTGCATTCTGATTCACCTGTAAATTCAGCTGTTATTTTCACCACATTCTCAATGGATAATGTGAGATATTTTTCAATAAACTCATACAAAACACTAAAAATATGTTGTTTATCTCTACTTTTCAAATGGTTTCTTTTCCAGTCTTTAAAATTCTACAGAAAGAGTTCATTTTAAAATAAGAGAAATCCCAACGTATTCTTCATTGCGCTTGCTTAAGAATTAAACAATTATATGTTTATTTATTTAATCTATTAAAATAATATTTATATATGTTTAGATTCTCCCATATAATTTATATAGTCATGTGCTAGATAATACATATTTTTATTATCTTTTATTTTATTTATTTTGAGTGTTAGAGAGAGAACTACATTTTTTTAAACGCTTGAAGGTAAACACTTATTCAACTAATGAAAATGCATTCCCTATACCTGGTTTGTTTACATCACAATTGGAACTTAGCCTGGAGAGGTACAGTTAGGCTATATTTTTCAAAAAATATGTTTTTTTGCGCGATAGTACGTTTTGTCGTACTTAGAGCTATAGCGACCATGATTGAAAGTTTAACTTCCTATATTACGGGGTTGCCAACCTAAATAAATATAATGTAATACTACATATTACAAACCACGTGCGGGCCCAGAACGGCAGCAAGACACGTCCCTGGGAGGTAGGCCAGTGCACCGCCGGATCAGCCCAGCACGGGAGCGACTGCGCTGATTCCCGGTTCAGCCTACGGGCTCATGGACCAACTGTGTCACCAGGAGATGAACACCTGGACATACTAAAGTCTCACACTGCGGGGCTTGGTGAGTCAAGCCTAGCCGATCTCACAACGGCTGCAGGATGCGTCCCTGCAGTTAGAACAGGGGGTTGTTCGGTGAATTTGCGATGCTTCCAAGCAAAGTAGTCCTCCCGGCTAGGCTCGAGGAGCCCGTGAAGCAACTGTGAGGTCGTCATAAGTGAGCGTCCTGACTTACTACGAAATTTAGCAATTTCACTGAAATTGTGACTCCAAACCTTCTTCCAGGGTGTTGGTTTTAAGCCGAGAACTTGAACAGTGATTAAGCAGTAGATAAGGGAGACAAATAAGTTGGGACTTGGGGAGTATGGGCTTGTGTCCAAAGTATCCCAAGGAATGGAAGAGGTTCCAACTTGCGGGAAGTAAAACTACTGCCCTTTATGTATACTACGCACAATGTATAGCCTATACAAAATGTATCAAAAAGGTAGTGTTAATGTACATTATACGAAACAAATCACTGCATTTTAAATTAACTGAACTTTATTTGAAACAATATAAAGTAGTAAATACGTACTTGCCGCCATTTTATGGCTATTTGCTATCGCGGCCTGCTATAGTCTCAACTTATAAACATTGCCCATACTGTTAACATTAGTCAGTTGTTTGTAATGAACGCAAGTATTTTCAACAAATATGTTATTATTTTACTATAATTTATTACTCGTATTTTGAAAACACCATCGCATAAAAAATAATGTACAATGCACGTTTGCGAAGTTTTTTTTTACAGAATCTCGGAAATTAACCAAGCGATGGTGAGGTTTTTAAACATTTCCTCGCTTCTGTAATAACCACTTCCCAATCTCGCATCTCAACATATTATTGTATGTTATATCGTATTTAAATATTAATTTGAATGCACTTTCCATCAGTGCCTGATTGGCTTTTTATAAAAATGCTACGATCTGGTGGTAAATTCATTTTAATGAAACTCGTGATCGGGTTGTAATGTTGTTATTTATAGACTACGAATAAACAGGATATAAAAGTTTTGTGTATGAATATTTTAATCAGCTAGGGATTTGTAATGTTTTGTTTTATATCCATATTAATTAAAGTTGGTGTATATATTGATATAACAAAGCGCATAAACCGTGTAACCCTAAAGAGGATGTTCGGTGAATTTGTTATTAATTTTGTTGGATACATTATGTAATCAAATCTGAAAGTGTTTTATTAATTTGTTTATTTTCCTGTACAACGAACCAAGCATTTCAAATAACGGATATACTAAGATTAATCAGTGCGGTCTCCATGTAAAGTCGTTTCTTCGCAAACAGCCAGCCTGGGTTCGATCCTCGGACGGGAAAAAAATAATGGATGCGCAGGCGTAGTCGGCCGGCATTATTTTTGTTCACAGACTCTATATATTCAGGGTGTCTCTAAAGTCACTATTCATTTCATTGAAGGAAGGCAATGATTGCAAAATCAATGATTTTGTGAAGTTTTACACATATTCTACTGCCTTTCTACATGACCACCATCTAGGTGAAAACTCCATCATTCAGCTGTGAAACGAAATGTAGACTTTATAATTTAAACTAGCAGTAATAGGACTTTATTAGACTAAAAGTAAGATATCCATCCATAGTAATTCTACTCGATGGCAGGTCCTTCACTGCAATCATAGCATCATCATCATCATCATCATCATCTGTATTCCTGGATTAGGTCTGTTGACCCGTTCCGACTTCAGCCCACGTCTTTCTAGGTCTGCCCACATCTCGGGTGCCTTTAGGTTTGTATTTTGTTTTAGATATCTATCTTCATTCATTCTGTCTAAGTGTTGCTTCCATTTTTGTCTATATGTATCTATTTTATCAGTTATTGCAAATATTTCAAGTTCCTGTCTTATTTCTGTGTTCTTGATTCTGTCTTCCTTAGTGCACCCTTTAACAGATCCGGCTTTTCTTTTGCTTAAGTTTATGAGTAAGTTATTGAAGGGCAGGGAACTGCAATTTCGGAGTGTTCGTCTCCTAGAGAAGTTGCCTTCACTACGGCTTTGGGGACTTCTCTTCTCCCCACGTAACCCTGTGGACGGGACCCTACCCAGGTACTACCCACTGGGCGAGTGGGACCTGGAGCTGACAAAAGGGCAGGGGCGCCTACTCCCTGGAGTGGTCTACCTCTTTCAAGGGTTCCACTCTGTTACCCTACAATCATAGCATTTGCAAGCTATGTTTGCAGCTTTACTAGGGAATTGTAGGTGTGGTAGCTTCCCGTTGCTTTCCACACCGGCGGAGGATGATGATGATGATGACCATATGATTTCGGGGACCGTTTGGGCCTTAAAGTTTTCCTGACATTTGTCTTATAGGTGAGGAAAAACCCGGATAAAAACCTCACCCAGAAAAACTGCCCCGACCGGGATCGAACCCGGGCCCGCTGCGTGACAAGGCAGCATGCTACCTCGAAACCACAGCGGTGGACAAGTAAGATATATACAATGCTATTCACAACTATGGTTCGTACGGGCCGTATGTGCTGTTGACAGTGCGTTACAATAAAATAATATTTGGTAATAGCATAAAGAAAAACAAAAAGAAAACAATAATATTACAATTACATTAAGAAAACACAATAATATTACAAATACATAATAGTACATTAACATTATAAATTAAGTAAGTTATGTCGAATTATTAAGAATTAATGGTATTGAATTTTGATAACATGCATTTGTTCATGAATGATTATTGTTCTTATTTTCCGCATTTTGTCCAGAAATGTACCCAAGTTTATCAAATTTTATGGATTTACCATTAACTCATATCATGCCAATTTTTCACGATTTGAATTTAGAAATCTTTCCGGTAATAACTGACGCCTCCAATATTCTGAATCGTTACATTTTCCTAATATATGTATCTCATCTTCAAAGTTCCCGCACATTGGACATATTCGCATATCGTGATCGTCGCTAATTTTTAGAAATTTCCATGCCCCTAGGCTAAACCAAGCAAGCCCTCATCTCTCTTTAAATCCTAGGTTGAGTATATAAGATTATTTTCCCCAAAGATGTTTTAGGTCTCTTTGTAAAAAGAGTGAGCGTTTTCCCGTACATTCGGCGAACATATCCTGATGGTTTATATCTATGTACCTTCTTATTTTTCTCCACACATTCTTGCGATTTTCAGTCCCTTTTTCCCATACCAACCCATCCAATATTTTGGATTTTTCTCCTAACCTCGTCTGCCCGGAATTTCACATCTATGTTTCTAATTTGGTGGTCGTAACAAATTGCTCTGAGCATTGTTTGTTCACCTTGGATTACCCGGAACCAGTATTTGAGGTCACGAATTTTGCAGTTTATGTCGTCCTGGAATGGCCCAAATTCATATAAATTCCACAGTTAGGAACGAATAAAAAGGCCTGCTGCTTCTGTGATACTATTCCGTAAATCAAGCAGACGTGTTAAGGACGTTATGGTAGAGTGAAATGTAGAATTGTCCACACTGTGTGGCGAGGGGCATTTAATTCCCTACTTAGTCGTCGAGTTGATGCGTTCGGACTATCACTGGCAATTTCTGCTCTGTTTATTCTGATATGCGTGTTCGTCTATGATGTGCCTCATCACACAAACTGCCGGTACGCTTAAATTTGTTTACAAGCACACGAATGTATGCCTTAATTGGAGCTCGTTTATGAAACATATGGGTAAATTCAGCTCTGGCTCTTCATATGGCAGTCTCGTGTACCTGTAAACAAACAAAGGCAACCCATTCTCCGTGCTAAACATGTTGCACTTAGCTAACAGAGTACGGAAATAAAAGAAGAAAAAATAGCAGTGTTTTCACGGAAATGGACAGCGACTTTAGAGACACTCTGTATAATGGCTCGATCTCATCTTTTCCCTCGAGCGAACCCAGAGTTGGCCACGAGCTGAGGATATTATAATTATTCTTAATATTTAGGTGGTAGAGTAGAGACTAGGATGAGATCCAACTCAAACTTTTCAGTTGATTTACAAAACTTGCATGCACTTCAGCCGGTCATGGAAGTTAACTTGCAGGATTAGTTTTACAATCCATAAAAGTCGTGTAAGATTCCTGTGAAGAGCAATGACGTGGGCACGTGACTGACCCGACTATATTACTAATGTATTCAATTCGTTGCTTTGTTGAACAAAGTACAGACTTGAGAAGAGTTTTAATGCAGTGCTATTATTATTACTTTGTCCTTAAGGTACTATGTTGACACTTCTCACCATTGTTTGTTCCTTTATTGTAACTAGTAATTTTCTAACTTCTTATGACTGGGAACCAATCGCCATTTTATTTACTTTTACTAGCTAATACCTGGCGTGCGCTGCTACGCCTACATAATTTAAAATTAATGTACTGTTATGTTTAATAGAATAAGTTAAAGGGAAAAATAATTATAAATTTACATTTTTAGATACTCCATGCTGATTACCCGGCGTTGCACGGGGATCTACTTATCCCTATCTTCTTGACATAAATGAGCTGAAATACGAAAATTAATGTGTTTTATGTTTAGTTAAATAAATGAGAGGAAAAATTTATATCGTAATTATTTTTAGATACCCTGCGTTGTCCTGATCTTCTGGGCATAAATGAGCTGAAAGACAACAATTATGTACTTCTTATGAATTAGTTGAATAAATAAAATTAAAAATAATTATAAATGTATATCGTAATTATTTTAAGATTCCCGTGATGATTACCCAGTTTTGCCCGGTAATCTATTTATCTCGATCTTCTTGGCATAAATGAGCTAAAAGACAAACTCCGTTATTGTGAGTTATCCGTTAAAGAAAACCCGCCACGTGCTGCTATGCTTACACAGGAATCCATGTACTTGTCTCGATCTTCTTGGCATCAATGAAAGACAAAAATGGTTATTGTGAGTTATCCGTAAGAGATAAACATATGCTGTCCCCGACATTTTGTAGAGCGTTTTGAGATATTCAATTCTATGTACATTAATTTTGTGTATTTGATATGGTTTAGGCAGCGTAAGCCATTTAAGCGTCCAAAGAGATACTTTTTTCACGTTTTTCACTACAAAGGGCGATTTTTAAGGGTGTAGGAGTTGAGTATCACAACTCTCTTATAGCCTATGTCCATCCCGGGAATCTCCTGAACATTTTGCAAAAAGCCCCATCAAAGTCGGATCAACTGTATGGCCGCGCATAAAGTACGAACAAACAAACAAACAAATATTCAATTTTATGTATTAGAAGATGATGCGAAACATGGGTTCTTACTTTAAGAAAGGAGAAAATATTACGATTATTTGATAATAAAGTTGTTAGGACAATTTTTTGACCAAAGAGAGATGAAGAGACAGGCTATGGAGGAGACTAAGTAACAATGAGCTGCACGATCTTTATGGGAAACCAGATATAGCAAAAACAGTTATGTGTCGTAGACTGTGAAAGCAGAATATGTAGCACAAATGGGGATTGAAAGAGGGACATGGAAACTCATAGGAAAATCAGAATGAAAGCGCCCAGGATGAGATTGGAAAATAGCATTAACCATGATTTAAGGGAAGTGGATTATAATAATAATAATAATAATAGTAATAATGTTTTATTTATTCTGGCAGAGTTAAGGCCATAAGGCCTTCTCTTCCACTCAACCAGCACAAATACAAATAAATATTTGACAAATATAGATATACACTATACTAATTATAAACAGTTAAAGATACATTAAATATAGCAATGTAAATTTCATGTACAAATAACATTTTATACGATCCATCCATAGTATCCATAGTAATTCTGCCCGAAGGCAGGTCCTTCACTGCAATCATAGCATTTTGATGCTATGCTTGCAGCTTTACTAGGGAATTGTAGGTGTGGTAGCTTCCCGTTGCTTTCCACACCGGTGAAGGATGATGATGATAATGATAAGGATGTTGGCCATATGATTTCGGGGACCGTTTGGGCCTTAAAGTTTTCCTGACATTTGTCTTACAGGTGAGGAAAAACCCCGATAGGAACCTCACCCAGAAAAACTGCCCCGACCGGGATCGAACCCGGGCCCGCGTGACAAGGCAGCACGCTACCTCGAGACCACAGCTGGGGACTTAATAACAATAATAATGCTTACGATAATATAATAATAATAATAATAATGGTAATAATAATATAATAATAATGATAATAATAATAATAATAATAATAATAATAATAATAATAGTATAAATGTGATACATTACACGAGAAACACCAATTAATATATATACCTTACACAGGGTAATGATGAAGTCGAGGTTAGAGCAAATATAAACTTAGATTTGTTTTATAAGTTGCCAATGCCCGGCATGTGGCACGAATGGGGAATGCAATAGGGGAAAGAAAACTTCTTATAGGAAAACCAGAGGGGAAGCGCCCAGGATGAAGTTGAAGAATGGCATTAAACTTGATTTGAGTGAAGTGGATTATACAGGAGATGATTGGAAAAAAATTATCTTAGGATAGGGATGTATAGAAAACTTATGTCCGTGCTCCCATTAATCTATGGGTTTGATAATGTCATTGAGTTAGTAACTTATGCAAGTAATCATGGAGGGATAAAATTGTAACATATGCCTCAAATCCAATATGTAATCAATATCACAACTTCAGTTTGCGAAACCTTCTAACGTTTAATTGAATTTGTTCTGGAACTACTTTCATTACAGAAGATTGATGTATACTGAAGCAAGTTTAGCTTTGAAAATGGTAGGTTTTAGGAAGGCAATAGAGGCGTGATAGTTTTGTTGCATTTGTTTTATCCAGAGAGGAAATTGGATAAGAAAATTCAAATGTTACACACGTGGGAAGGTGGAAGAAAATAAGGATTGAAGTGAGTGCAAGACGGGAAAAGGTTTCAATGAATGCTCAAGTGATTGTGAAGCTCGCTTTGCAGTAAAACAAAGTAAACAAGTTAAGTGACTCCATAAAATGTTAGTAGAAAAAAAAAGGAAGAAGCAGTCTTGCAGAATCCCCTCTTGCTTTTACAGACTGTCTTTTGATGGCACCTTTTCTCTTTTTTTACGCTATCGCCGCGCCGGCTCACTGCATGTCCAAGAACAATCTTACTCACCAATTAAGTAATTCGTTTGGCTTACTCCCTTCTGTATAACTGTTCGGATCTAGAATTTTAACGAAACTGTATGTTACAATTTTCTACAATATTCAAAATAAGGCTTCGGTTTATATTTGTCGACATTTATATATTTATTTATTAAACACAATGTGTACATCAAAATTAAATTAAATTTTTACCAGTCTTTAATTAAATTGTTTAGAGGCAGAGTCCTGTTTTTACACTTCGCTAGATGATATTTTGGACATGGATAGTTGCATAATTTACAGATGCAGTCCTCCTTGGGTTCATGGTACATGTTGTTCAGGCATATATTCCCATGAAATCCATGGGCTGCGAAACGTGTGTACAGGTGCCGAAGTTCGAAATTCGGTTGCTTCCAGGTTCTGTTTTCATTGCGTCTGTTTCCATAATTTCTGTCGGTATCTGGGCGGCTTTGTTCTGTCTCTCCTCGATGACGATTCTGTATGCTTGCGGTAGTCTGAAACAGTGTCTGATATCTTCGATGAAGAAGGATTCCTGGGCTATTGTATAGGTATAACTATTTCTTGTATATTTTGAAATTGACAGTGCTCTTTTGAGAAACCTTGATTTAACGTTCTCCAGTTTCTTAAGATTTTTCACTGTCAAGTAATTCCATATAAGCTGGATTCCGTATGTTGCGGCCGGCATTACTTTAAGGTTGAAGAGTTTCATTGCAGTTGAGAGGGATAGTCTTTGGAGTTTTGGGATATCGTACATGGCTTTTGTCGACATTTATAACACATTTTAGAGTGTATTTTATTCATCGTCGAACATTAATATCTCAGGTTATCAACAACGCAAATTTTTACGCCATAAATCTACGACAAATGACTATGACCTTACTTCCCTTCCGAAGGAACATACGATGAAAAAAAATTAGATAGATAGATAATCGGTTGATTAATGTCTTTGACATCGTCCGATTCCTAATAGCCAATTTTGTCGGTTCATCCAATCTCCTGGTTGTAGATGTTTCTCCTTCATATATAAACATATTCTCTGACTCCAGGAGGTTTTAAGTCTTCCTCTGCTTCGTCTTCCCTCAGGTTTCCATTCCAAAACAGATTTTGGTAGTCGATCCTCTTCCATTCGCTGGACATGTCCGTACCATCTTAATTGCTGAGTTTTAATATAATCTAAAAATAGTGTATTTAATCTTCATTTTCTCCCTTATAACTGAGTTCCTAATTTTATTCTTCATTAACTTCTTGCTCCTTCGTATAAAATCCATTTCCGTTGCCAAAAGTTACTCATTTGTTTTTGTTGTTAATGGCCAAAGTTCTGCTCCAAAAGTAATGATGTTCTTAACAATTGTATGATATATATTCATTTTATTTTTATTACTTATATTTTTATCCCACAATATCCCATTGATGCAAGCAATTGCAAAATTTCCTTTATTATTTCTATTTCTTATTTCCTCTCCATAACTCCCATTTTTATTTATTTTAATTCCTAAATATGTGATTTACGCTCATAAAAATCCATCGATCCTACTCGGACTCGCGAACCTCGGAAGCAGGGGTGAGCATGGGAACCACTAACTTACCAGAACCAACTTGATTGATTGTTGCAGGCAACTAAGGTGTTTGTAGAATACGAGGTCGATAAAATTTGCTTAGAGGCCTTTTTATGTAGGCTTAAGTCTCTTAAATCCTCAGACTTTGGATCCACCTTTTAAAGTCCCTCCCTGAGGACTTACTCCTTGGGTTTTTTTCATCCTAAATAAAAAAAAAAACCTAATGCTCTTTATTTTCCCTCAAGGATCGAAATAAATGTTGTCGTAGTCTTGAGTGCAAAATTAGTGCATTGATACTGTAGAAGGGTGGGAGTAACTTTCCTACATTCAGAAAACCAGGTACTGGTACAATAGATATAAAAGTAAAATGTTTGCCTCTGAAATCTTTTTTTTTTCTTTTTTACCATAAGAAAAACATACTTATTTAATACTTAATACAGGCTTTCCACTTTTACAGGTGTTTGCCTTTGATTCCTGCTTTCCAGAGATTCCTATCTTCCCATTGTCCATCTTCCATACCCCTCTTCATCATGGCATCATATATTCCCTCATACCATGCTCTTCTACTTCTCCCCCGCTTCCTTCTGCCTGGTACCATCCAATCCAATACCTGTTGAGAAAAATATACAAATATAAATAATGTAAATATTATTTATTTACTTTAATGGATTAAAAAAAATAATAAAATATTCTTAATAAGCCAACAGACTTAATCCCTCGATGATGGTGAAGAACAAAATCCAAATAGTCCGCATCAATACATGCGTCGATAAAATATTACGGGGGATCACAATAAACTATTTTTTTCGTGAAAACCTCGCAATCGGCCACTTTTATCAAAACAATAGTGATTATCATAGTGTAGCCAAGGAAATGTTCTACAAAACAGCAGTATACCGTTTTTCTAAAGACTAACCGGTTTTCGAGAAAATCTGATTTAATAAGTAGTATTGTTTATGTTTCTCGTGAAACGTTTCCACACTCACTACATTTAAGGTAGAGTACAAGATGCGTTTGGTTATACTTTACAACCTGTGACGCGACGTTTTGAATTACTTAATAAACTCCTGTCAAATTTTATTCTTCAGGTTTCATTTTTAAAATTATTTCACACCATTTACAATGGTTTTTACATTTTTTCTAACTACTCTGTTCTCTTATTATATTAATTCCTACAAATTGTATCGTTAATTGATTATAAAATTCTTGCTGTTTGTTCGTTTTGTTTCGTGATCACCTATTGCTCGTAGGTGTTGTATCTAAATATATAAAATCCACAATCTGATTTAAAATTTTCTATTCAATTTTAAATTTACAACTTAGTGATTCTACCGATATCACTAGATATTTTTTATTAATTAAATAAAAATAAAACTTACAGTTTTATTTGATTTTCATATTTATAGTTTTTAGATATTTTGATTTTTCAACATTCGTTATTATATAATATAACGCCTCTGAGTAGCGTCGCTGACTCGTACGCAGCGAGCCCAAATTCGATCCCCGTTCGGATCTACATTCCTGTGTGTGAGGTTTTCATCATCTGTAAGACAAATCTCAGAAAACTCTAAGGCCGAAACGGTCACCAAAAATCATCTGGCCATTATATGCTTCATCATATTCGCCATGTTTAGCATGAACGTGTTTATGTGAATGGTGTGTTTCGATTTAATGTTGAGTTGTTTCGGAAGAGGGTCTGACAGTGAGCTGATCACTCATTCGGGGGGCCCTTCATCTCCTTATGTGGTCAGAAAAGTATCTACGTGATCCATGGTTAAAATCTCTCTCCTGACAGGTCGTATCACTGTAAGGCCCGGGTGGCACGTGACACGTAAAATTACCTATAAGGCGAGAGGTTAAACTGCGTTAATGGAATAGAATATAATATTATAACAATGATTAATTCATTCATTTTAATAGTCTACATTAAAATAATCAACGGAAATTGTAGTTACGTCATTTTTCGAGGGAACTCAATAATAACACAGCTCTACAAAAAAAAAATTGCCCTGGATATTTCAGCGAATTTCTCTGTTTTCAAGTGCACAGTTTACGAATATATTCATGAAAGTGCTGAATATCTTTGACATATCTACACTACCAAACATTACTATAAATAATATAATTATCCCTTATTCTTCTTCAGTAATAGATCTTGGACTACATCTAGACGCAAATCTAACCTGGCAAACACAAGTGAAACACATATGTAAAAAGACTTTCTCCATCTTACATTATCTTAGACGTTTAAAGAATTTTCTCCCAGTTTCGTTAAAACAAATCCTTGTGCAGAATCTTGTGTTACCACACTTCGATTATTGTGACATTATATATAATGATCTAAACTATGACTTGTCGCAGAGACTGCGGCGTGTTCATAATGCTTGCGTTCGATTCATTTTCAATATCCGCCGTTATGACCATATTTCCGAACACTTTAATAACCTCTCTTGGCTCCGTCTTACTGACAGACGTAAATTGCACTCTCTTTCACTACTTTTCAAGCTTCTGAATTCCTACATCCCTACTTACCTGGCGTCTAGATTTGAGAAGTTATCCTCTTACCACAATATTGACACTAGATCACAAGATAGCAGTCTGCTAACAATTCCTCTTCATAGCACTTCCTCCTATTCTACTTCCTTCACAGTAGCCTCTGCCCGCTCCTGGAATCTCCTTCCTCAAGATATCAGGGGTTGCCGCACACTTGGTACCTTTTAAGTCACGCTTATACAGTTACCTGTTGTCTAATAATTAATTTTTCTCTATTTATTTAATTTTATACTATGTCATTAATCTTTTCCTGTTTTTTATATATATTGTACATATATATTTAATTCGTTAAATTTAGAGTAAATCAAAATACATTATAAATATTAATTGTATTGTATTCATAACTTGTAATCGTTTATATTTATAGATATATATTGTAATTTAGATTTAAGACTATTTTTTTGTTTGTATTTTTTTTTAAACCTGGTTGAGTGGTAGACAAGGCCTTAAGGCCTTAACTCTGCCAGGTAAAATAAAGCTATTATTATTATTATTATTATTATTATTATTATTATTATTATTATTATTATGCTCTAGTTTTTATGATTTTTGCGTATCATATATCTTAAACAGTAAACGGCTTGTTACCAGTAACATTTATGTTTCTAGTAATGATTTGATTTCTGCACATTTTTTTTTTCGCGTATACAAACATCACGTGATCCCCACTCTCACACCCCTCACTCCACACATGGGCCGTAATCCCAGTTATTTGACAAAATTAAAGTACTCACGACATGCATCTGGATATGATAAAATAATTCGTCAAAGCGTTGGACAAGGAAGGAAAATGTTTCAAACACATTTGTAGAAAATCTGTTAAGATCAGTATGTAAAAGTTAAAAGGCGCAATATTTGATGCTCCTCAAATTCGGCAATTGATGAAAGATGCAAATTTTATCAAAGTTATGACTGTTCAAGAAAGTGAAGCTTGGTAGTAGAACATTTCGTAAGTAACTATAAAGCACCAAATTATAAATAAATTGTTCAAAACATGTTGATAAGCTTCAAGAATCTGGGAGCTAATACACAGTCACCTGGATAGATTTCCGGATAATTTAGGAAATTATAGCGACGAACAGGGAGTGCGCTTTCACTAGGATCTAAAAGTAATGGAGGATATGTGTCAGAGTAGATGGGACCGTCACATGATGGCAGATTACTGCTGGTCTTTAAAAAGGGATTGTCCCCTAAAAAATTATAGAAGAAAATCTTATAAAAAGCGTTTCACTCAAGTATAACATAGGTTTTTGTTATTTTTCTTTCTATATATGTCAGTGCATACTAATTTTTCAAAAAACAATTGACACTATAAATATATATGTTGTATTTTTCTTGATATTTTTCGATTTTTGTAGTGTAAAATGAAAATAAAGATAAAAAACAGAGCAAATATTACAAAATCATTGATAGTTTCACGTATTGTGAGCATAAATATATCCGAAATTAATCTTATCAAGGGCAACCAAACCACTGTTGACCAGTGTAATAGATAAATTTCTTAAATAATAACATGATAGTGCAAAAATGAAAATTATGAAGGTCCACAATTGGGGAACATTACAGTTGATGGGAGTTCACATGTAGTTGGAAAGTAGTAGCATTATAAGTGAACTGACAATGGCCATATCATCAAGGCAAAGAAGAAAATAGTAATAAAATAGGGGGGAGAGAAGTGTATCTATAAACTCAATACATAATATTATCATAAGAGTTTATGTGATGATAATAATATCGGTAAATAAAATTCAGTATGATAGTATACTGTAACATTTAGTAATAGCATTCAAATCAAAAAGTACGAGGGATATTATGGGATAGGGGAATAATAATAAGAGAAACATAATAAAGGTTAATGTGAAAGAAAACACAATAAAAAAGCGAGAATCCGTCTTAAAATTCACATTGGCATACAGTTGGTTGAGTCCAGCTAGAGAATTCTCTGTAAAGAATGTCATGAACGTCACATAAATCGCTGAAGGACACACTGTATAAGGAACTGAAGATCAATGGCTTTACTGGAAATGGGTTTCGACTTCTCTTCTGATTTGGAGGGGGGGAAGAGCCATTTCATTTTGGGATGAAGATTGCATTGAACTTTACATCGGCAGTCATTTGTCCTGGCATTACTTCAGCCAACAATCTCTCCTCTTTTCTTGTTTACGTGGAAATTCGCCATTACTAACTCCGAATTGATAGAATTTCTTTCGTACTCCTTAGAATTAATCTCTTAAAAAGTTTTACTCTGCTTTTTATAACTTATCTAACAAAAAATCTTTTATGCTTAAGTTTTACTTCAGAAGTCATTGTTTCTGTGATAAATGCTTACATGGTAATTTAAGAACTTCGAGTTACGATGATGTTACATCTACGTGTAATACAAATATGTGATTTAACTTAAAGTTTCAAACAAAAAAAGTAACAAAATGAAAGTTTACTAACTAGATACTGCCAAATGAAATGTTGGACAAAAGTTTATTTCCACAGAATCATTACCGAGATAACTAGAGACTGGATTTTAAAGCGAAAAATATTAATTAAAAAGGCAAAAAGAAAAACATTTTATGCAAAAAACTTTAAAAGTGGATAGAATTATACATAATCACATTTACATATCAATTAGTTGACTGTCTTAAGGTAGCATGCTTCGTCATCTAACTGCACTGAGCAACAAAAAATAAACTTTTTTTGTATCTCAGAAAGAAAAATATGTGATTCTGATAGTATTTTTTCTCTTGAATTCCAATACAATATCGGTTTTTCTCCATCACACAAGGTTTCAGAGAACAAGGAATTTATAATTTCAAACACTTTAATATTTTCTACATTCGTAACTACACAATATTCGAACATTCGGAATTACCTAGAAAAAAATAAATGACGATTTTCTGCTATATTTCGGCTGTGGGGTATCTCTCTTGATGGTCCAACAATAATCGGCCAGCATATTAGGATTCAATTTGCCTTGATATATCTTTTCCATAGCTGAAATCTCCTGAGTTAGCTCATTTGGTTTTATTTTACAATGGACAAATAGACGAAAAAACGTTAATTAAAATAATATTATTTAAATCCATTAATCGAAATTGAAATAAAAATACTGTGGGCGATGGAGAAATTCAGAATACATATTTGAAAATACGATAGGAAACTGCATTAAGTACAGCTATTGGTACTCATGAGACAAACATCATGTTGACCAGTGTTAATGACGCAATCAGTTATGATAACGTAAGTGTAGAGTGTAGTTGTGCAAGGAAAATGTCGATCTACATCAACAATTGTGAATACTTGTTTTTGACTAAAATCCTAGACACTGCATTGTACTGATTTTTCAAGTTTTGAACTTTTTAAAAACCCTACGGTTGTTATATGCCTGGGTTCTATATTAAAATAACGAAAATGATTGATATTTATGTCAAGTGTCGTCAGAAAAAAGGCCGACATAGCTAAAAAAAGAAACGGGAACAAATATTTAAAAAATTGGAAATTAAAACTACTAAATAATTAGTTTCGTTTTTAAACAGTTACAAAATATTTCAGTTGTAAAGATGTTTGTACCTTATATAACACAGTTGTCCTCTGCTGTAATAGTATCTGTTATATTCTTCGTTATATTATTAAAATTCAAAGCTTTTCGAAGACATGTTTCATCTTGAAGAACCATCTTGATACCCAAATTATTTATGTATAACATAAATTATTATAGTTGAGGACGACTGTGTTATATCAGGTACAAAAGTCTTTATAATTGAAACAATGTCAACCTCCGTAAATCAGACCGCATAAATCCAGTATTTGAAATGTTGTCTTGGCTCCGATTGGAAGACAGACGAAAAATACATTGCCTCTGCTTCTTATACAATACTTTGTCTACCTTATCACCCCTTTATATCTCTTCTCGCTTTCATTCGCTATCCTCCCACCATAACGTAAGCACACGATAGAGAGAAAATTTAACTCTAGCTGTTACTCAACAACAAACATCTCACTATTCCTCATCCTTCCTTGTTTCAGCCACCCGACTCTGGAATTCCCTCCCCTCGTATATCAAGGACTGACCGACTCAAAAACAGTTTAAAAAACATACTCATTTCATATTTCCTTAGACAATATAATATATAACCGTGTTCCATGTATACTTTTATTGTTTCTCTATATTTGAAACTTTCTTTACCAATCCATTTATTCAATCTAATTTTAGGTTATTATTTTTATTATCATTATTATTATTATTACTATTATTATTACTATTTTTATTTCCTACCATTGTCAAATTTATATTGTGTAGTCTATACCTATTATGTATCAATCATAATTCTTATTGTATGTATAATTTAACCCTGGTGAAGTGGAAGAGAAGACCTTACGATCTTAACTCCATCAGGTAAAATAAATAAAGCAAATAAATATAATAAACCTCAACGGTGTTTAAAAATGAATATTAAAAGTATAAACTCTTCTTTACTTCATTTAACATTTATCTTATAGGAACATTTAATGGGCCCCATGCTACTCCGGCCTTATATCTACATGACCTGATGGGAGGAGATTTTAAAGCTTTTAATCGTACCCATTCTTTTTTTTTACCACAAAAGGATATGGAGGCCCTCTCTGGATAAGTGATGAACTCAATACTAGGGCCAGCTTCTAGAAATATGAACACTTAAGACAACATACACCATTAACTGACACACACGCACTAATACAAAATCTTACAGATTATTTCGAAATTTGAATATAATATTAAAACTCTTCTCTCTTAATCCGAGTTGTAAAGATAAAAAAATAAGTAACCCATGTAGGTATCATTATGTATCAAATTTCTACCTGAACGTTTCTGGTCGGAAGTTACCATTTTAGACTAGTATTTGGAGATGGACTCGAGTTCAAATCCTGGTGCCTGCCATCTGACTGAGACTTATTTCACGATTTTTCTCAGTTTTTAAAGTAAACGGTGAATTCGAATTTTATTATCACGTTCCATATAATTCTTAATCACGTTTTAATATCTAATTAAAATTCACTTCCATGAGTACACCAAGCTCTATAGGGTTGGTACAACTGGTAGTGATTAAGCATCGTATTCGGGAGGCACTGTACTAAACCTTCAGGACTAGCCAAGCTGTTTCAATGTTTTTCTTGCCTTTCCTCGGTCGTCAATATAAATGCAAATAAAAAACTAGGACTCGTTTAATCAGAATCATCATTTCAAAATACCCACTATCACCAAAAGGCCCATCACTCAAGAACGAGGCAAACTAGGTGAACTCAGCGGCTATCCTTTGTTAATTAAATCGTACAGTTGCTAGCATGGCAGCAGCTAGAGTGATTTTAAAATTTCGGCTTTCACATAAACTCCACTCTTTAACTATCGCATTGAGCTGATATATGAAGGATATCTTTTTCGTTTTATTTAAGTTCAACATACTAAGTTTGATTAAGGAAAATAGAACGTTACGGCCGCTAGAGCGATTTTAAATAATCGTTTCAATTAATCCCAATAATCCGTTTTTGCTAGTTAACGAACTCGGCTTTACAATTTTTATTGATCTCTACAAGCCAAGTTTTGTTCCGAAAAGTAATGTGGTTACTAGAACGTTAACGAATAGAGACACAAACAAACAAACAAACAAACACACACACACACATAGGCTATATAATTATGTATTATGTTATATTGCAGATTTTCGCGGACAATTATATATTATATATTTGTCACCACAATTTTGTGTATTTGATACGTTCAATGATTTGTATTTAATTGTTTCATGAAAACAACCTAAATAACTTTATTTCTTCGGAATTCGCTAATGGAATATCCGAAACATAAAATTAATATATAGGCGCCATACAACTCCCTGGATACAACCAAAGGTTCTAGTTGCGATATGACGCTTAGTTTTAAAGCGTTTGTAAATAAGCATTAATTTAAAAAATACACGAAATTTAGGCATAATACACACAACAATAGACATAGTCACCTCATTACACTTTTTTTTGTTAGCCTATGTTTTCCCTTTACAGAGATTTAGGCTCTCTCCCCTTACAGGGAAGGATTTGAACCATACTAATTTAGTTACACTTGTGTTCGTATAGATGTCATTTTAGTGGTACGTGGTCAGCGGTCCGCCTCATACTGACATCTAGGAAACCAATGTAGTACTAGGACGGGAAAATTCGGTAAATTTTGCATAGAGGCCTTTTCATTCAGGCTTAAGGATTTTTTACGAGCCTGAAAATCTTCAGACTCGGGACCCACGGCTTAAAGTCCCTCTCGGAGGACTTGCTCCTTGGATTTTTCCGTCCTAAAAAATCCATCGACCCCGGCCAGGTGTGAACCCGCGACCCTTGGGACCAGAGGCAAGGAGCATAACCACTAGTCCACCGCGGCCGACCTCATTACACTTAAGAACACAAATATATTAGAGAGATTTGATCAAAATAGTTAAAATGTCTCAAGATAAAATATAAGTAAAAACAATTCACATTGCTGCTATTCTATATTTACTCTAGGTCTATATCATTAATGTATAACTCCATCCATCCATAATAATTCTGCCCGAAGGCAGGTTCTTCACTGCAATCATAGCATTTATATGCTATGCTGGCAGCTTTACTAGGGAATTGTAGGTGTGGTAGCTTCCCGTTGCTTTCCACATCAGTGAAGGATGATGATGGTGATGATAATGATAAGGATGGTGATGGCCATATGATTTCGGGGACCGTTTGAACCTTAAAGTTTTCCTGACATTTGTCTTACAGGTGAGGAAAAACTCCGATAAAAACCTCACCCAGAAAAACTGCCCCGACCGGGGATGGAACCCGGGCCCGCTGTGTGACAAGGCTACCTCGACACCACAGCGGTGGACAATGTATAAATAAGTATAGAAAAATGTGAAGATCTATCTCATTTTACTTAAGAACTTAATTAAAAAAATATATATATATATAAATTTTTAAAATGTACCATAAAACAATTTAAATGTACCATAAAATAATGAAAAAATTAACATGATTTATTATTTCTTTTGCAGGTAAGTTACTTGGAATATATCTCGAGATGTGCTAACAATAATATGATTGACTCCAACTCGATCAATGCATATCAACTTCAGATGAAGGTAAATTATTCAATTTATTCCAAGTGCCTGATTTCGTTTATGTAAGTACAATTATTTGTTGTTATTGAATCTCCAACTATTTTGAAACCATATTTCGCCACAAACGCATATTAGGTGTAAGTACAATTAAAAGCTAAGATTATAACATAATGAGAATGAACTTCGGAGAAATAGCATTAGAGGGACAAAAAATAACGTAAAATAAAAAATAAAATAAAATTCCATCTGGATTGGTAAATTTGGTTCATAGTTTTAAATATCTTTATATACCGGTTTACAATTCTTCTCTACGTGTGTATGTCATTGAACTCCACCTAAACGACTGGACCGATCCGATTTTGATGACACTTTTGTGTGTGTGTTTGAGTGGATCCCTAGATGATTTATATTCACAATTGGACCCTCTAAAACCATTAGGTGTAGGAGTTCACCTGAAGTGAAAATTTAAAAATCGCTCTAGCGGTCACAATTTTCTATGTTTCACAAGGAAACTCAGCATATCTTATTAAAATAAACTAAAGTAGGTATCATCCAAAAATGAGCGAAATTTGACAATTAGAAGTGGAAGTTTACCTGAAATCCGAAATTAAAAACTATCAACCACCATGTTTAACTCTGCCAGTTTAAATATATTATGAATTATTATTATTATTATTATTATTATTATTATTATTATTATTATTGTTATTATTATTAAACTAAGTACCTTACTGGCACTATCGAACACGTAGATACATGACCGCGAGGAGATAAGTTCTCCACATATCCCTATCCTAAGTTAATATTTTTCAATCATTCCCAGCACAATAAAATTTTTTGAATTCATAGTTAATGTTATTCTCCCACTCCATTCTTGGTCGACCAACTGGGCATTTTCGTCTGATTTTCCTACAAGAAACTTCCATGCCCCTCATTCATTCCCCATTCGTGCCACATATCCTGTCCATCGGAGTCCACGAGACTTAACTGTTCTTATTATATCTGTATTATTATTATCAGGTGTATATAAATTGAAGTGTGGCACATGTGACAATGTCTATATAGGACAAACTGGTAGACCTTTTATCTCTCGGATAAAGGAACACATGAGAGCATATAACAGAAATTTAGAATATTCAAAATATGCTAACCACCTATTCCAATTTAATCATTGTTTCGATCCAAATTTTGAAATTTTACATATTTGTGATAAGGGTAAGAAGTTGGACCTTTTGGAGGCTGTAGAAATTAATAAATTGAAATAAATTAAACTGTTAAATTCTCAACTTGATTTGAATGAATCCCCTTTGTTAAATAAAAAAAAATAAATAAATATTGTTGTATTGTTGCTTAGATCAGTTGGAACACAATTCATAATTTGTTAACATGTCTGAAGAAGGTACAGTGTACCGAAACAGGTGTCACTGAAATATATCTTAATAAATATGAAAATCGAATAAAACTAAGTTTTATTTTTATTTAATAATAATAATAATAATAATAATAATAATAATAATAATAATAATAATAATAATTATTATTATTATTATTGTTATTATTATTATTATTATTTACATGTTTATAGTGAGGCCATATCCATATTTTTAATTTCGTTAAGAGTACTCTAACCGACACTATACAGGCCTAGAATGAGGTGGGAGAATAACATTAACCATTATTTGAGGGAGGTAAATTATACAGTGAATAAATGGAAAATATTAGCTGAAGATATGACTGTATAGAGATCTTATGTCCGCGGGACCATGAATCTACGGGTTTGATAGTGCCAGTGAGTTAGTTAGTTAAATATACTATATATAAATTATCAAGTGCATCAGTTACAATTTGTGTTTCTCCGTTTTTTTTTTTTTTTTTTTTTTTGTCAATTTCAGCAGCTAGAAACAACTAAATACCTTTCAACTCTGTCTCTAAAAAAAAAGTTGAAACGGCTGGTTGTATTAGGAAAACCCGTTGTTTTAGTTGTCAAACAATTACGTTACGGATGACAAACGAAACAATCCGTACTTTTTACGTTTCCAGTTATGGAGTTTTTTAAAGTCGGCAATTTGATGCCTGTTGAAATAAATAACTCAATGTTGCTCTCGAATGATCAAATAGATCTCGTGCTCAGTGTTTTGGAAATGAAATGTTGCCAAATGTATCAAATGGTGTGGAACTTGTGTTAAACACTTATGCTACTCTTTACTGCCACGAAAAAATGGGGCGTTTTCGCGCGGTTGCGTCATGTGGACGCATTTACATATACATTAATATGATTCCACATGACCGGACATATAAATATACAAACACATACCATTTTGAAATATGTTTGAATATCGTTGTTTCAAAAACTGTGACACATGGAGTTCGAGATGTCATGCAAAGGTTACTGGAAAAATCATGTTAAAATTAGGATTATGTTTAAATGTATCCATATCTAAAACGAACGTACTTTTGTGTTCAATATCATCATGTTGTTATTTCGACATTCTGGTATTCTCTTCTGGCATTGTGTTATTGTAACTCACTTCTGAGGTTGGGGCGCCTATAAGGCGGAGTTACGCTGCTCCGATGTTATATGATAGGTGATTATGATGACTGTAGCGTAGTGGTTAAGGCACTGAGCTACAAGCCGGAGGGTCGAGGGTTCAAGTCCCGCTGGGGTCAGGATTTTTAAACTGACCCAAACCCTCTGGCGGCACTATGGACCTGGGGTCGACTCAGCCTTTAACGGAAATGAGTACCAGACGCTTGTTCTGGGGGTAAAGGCGGCCGTCACGCAGGGCTGACAACCCGACTGACATAAAGTGCCGATTGTCTAGAAAAAGTGGAAGCCTTAACCTCCTACTACCCCAAGGGCCTCCGGGCCTGTTGTGGGATTTTAAAGAAAGAGAGATTATGATGACTATTTAACTCATGTCGCAAATGGTAGTCAATGACCAATCACGTTTCAATGAATTCTGTTTTACACAAATGGCAGTCGTATTTCACCTCGCTCTTTATCGATTTCTCTTTATCAGCTCCTGCTTTTGTGATAAAGAAAGCTCCTCCTTTTTTAATATTCTGAACAGGTTAGACCATTATTTTTCTGCAACAAATACATTGAACATAGCAAATAATGAATAGAATCAATGATTTAACTAAGTTGTTTATTCAAAATACAAATGATTAACCTATAATGTTGATTATAATAGTTTGATGTGTTTCATTATTTCTCCACCAGAGTCCATTCTTACAATATTGCGATCCTATTTGGTAATAAATAATATGATCGAGTTGCAGTGAATATACATAACCTCACATTTCTAATTTGCTTTCAAACATCGACGTTTACATTAACTATATAAATAGTTTAAAACACCGGTAACTATATTTAAATAATTATTTTTTAGTAAAGAGCTTAATTTTATTCGTTAAATAGTCCTAACAAATGCCACTCTTGATTTCCAAATTCTCTAGATAAATTCACTCGCGGCATTACTTATGATAATGATGCGCCAGGAGAGGCCCTTAATCCTAAACTTAATTAATATGTTAATGGTCATAATGATAGCCAGATGATGTTCGGGGACAGTTTGGGCCTTAAAGTTTCCTGACATTTGTCTTACAGGTGAGGAAAAATCGCGAAAAAAACATCACCCAGAAACTTGTCCCGATCGGGAATTGAACCCGGGCCCACATGCGTGACAAGGCAGCACGCTACCTCGAGACCACAGCGGTACCAGAGATATCAGTCGTCTTGAACTTTATAATGCTGTAAAATATTAAGAAGACCTTTCGGAACATCTTCTGCTTGTATATTGGTACCTAAGACCTGAGTCGTATATGTTCCAAACCGCCTTCTTGATATTTTACAGCAGTTGAGGATGACTGTTATCTCAGGTACCAATTTAATTTTTTTTTAATTTTTCATAGTTACCTCAACTGTATTTCGTAATGAATTTTAAAAGTATTGATCCCTAAATAATTTGTTCAGGATCCATTTTCTGCCCTTTTTATATTTCCCAGTCGACCGCTATGGTGCTTTTCGGGACAAGTTTTCTGGATGAGGATTTCTTCGGGGTTTTTTCTCATCTGTAAGACAAATGTTAGGAAACTAACCTAACGGTCCCTGAGCATCATCTGACCATCATTATCAACCACCGCTGTGGTCTCGAGGTAGCGTGCTGCTTTGTCACGCAGCGGGCCCGCGTTCGATCCCCGGTCGGGGCAGTTTTTCTGGGTGAGACAAATGTCAGGAAAACTTTAAGGCCCAAACGGTCCCCGAAATCATATGGCCATCATCATCATCACAATCCTTATCATCATCATCCTTCACCGGTGTGGAAAGCAACGGGAAGCTAGCACACTTACAATTCCCTAGTAAAGCTGCAAGCATAGCATGAAAATCCTATGATTGCAGTGAAAGACCTGCCTTCGGGCAGAATTACTATGGATGGATGGATCAACATTAACATATTCATTAAGTTTGGGTTTAAGGCCTCTCGTGGCGCATCATTACCATCATCACCTACCATATATCCTCGGGACAGCGTAACTCCGCCTTCCAGGCGCCCCAACCTCAGGAGTGGGTTACAATAACGGCACACCAGGAGAGAATACCGGTATGTCGAAAATGACAACGTGGTGGCATTGAATAAAAAAAAACATATATTTCTTTCCCAGTCGAAAGTCACATAATATGGCGGCTTCGTGACGAAAGCAGTTTGACACTCGTTTCTCACCGCTGGGGTCTCGAGAACGAGCCTCGCTCACGCGATATGGGTTTCGTGGTGGACAAAACGGAGTTTTGGCAGGTTTTTTCTCCAGGTTTCTCCCTGCCAAAATTTCATTAATAGGCCTATTTAGTTTAACTTATTTTTAGAGACGTTGGTATGACAAGAGTCCCAATTATTTATAATAGTGGCGTTTCCAGAGTTGATTCAATGTTTAATTCCTTTCGACAACTCATTCCTATTTGTAATTATTGATTTGAGAATGAAGTTCTGAGGAAAATTTTTGGACCAAAGAGAGATGGACAGACAGGTGAATGGAGAAGACTACATAACAGTGAACTACATGATCTTTATAGGAAGCCAGATATAAAAAAGAAGAGTTAAGTCTCGTAGACTGCGATGGGCAGAGCATGTAGCACGAATGGGGAAAGAAAGACGTGCATTGACGCTTCTTGTAGGAAAACCAGAGGAAAAACGCCCAATTGGTAGACCAATAATATGGTGGGAGAATTAACTTATGATTTGAGGGAAGTAGATTATACAGGAAATGATTGGAAAACAATTAGCTTAGGATAGGGATGTATGGAGAGCGTATATCCGCGCGGCCTTGAACCTATGGTTTCGACGGTGACAGTGAGTTAGTTAAGTATTTGAAGTCACCCAATTCTTCAAAATGTCCCCCATTTTTCTATTAATTCTCAATTTCGATTGTATAATGTATTTCTAACTGTGATATTATATATAGTTTATTCACTATCTGAATTAATTCGTTAGACTTTCTCTCTCTGCAGCCATTTATAAGAAATTCAATGTAAATACAATAATATTTATGAGACTGATGAAATTTTATTTACTATTAAATGAAGTACAAGTGAAAAGGAAATTGACGAAAGATGAAAGTTGAGGGAGTTTGAAAAGATTAAAGTTCTTTTTTAGCAGCCTCCATTTTAGTTATTTGGAAGTGAAGAGAAGAGCATCACACTTAACGTCATGGCTGTGAATTATTAATACCCAGATTATTATTTAGAAGACATCTTCCCATCTTACATTTTCTCTCCAAGCACTCACTGGCAATTAGTTTTCTGCGACTCTAGCATTATGCTTTTATGAAAACCACAGGCAGCGGTACAACAAAATGACATCTGTTGTCCCTTAATTGAAGGAATAAAAAATAAACTTAGAGCTTTTATTTTTCTTCTTTCTTTTTTTTCTCAAGTTAAATAGCGTATCATTATTTACCCTGAATTATTTTCTTCCTGAGAATTATTTTCTTCCTGGGAATTCAGAAAAGTGTGGAAATTCTTTGAGATTTAATTTTCATAATGACAAGTTAAAACTGAATTATGCTGCATATGGCCTTAATATAAGTGAAGAACAAATCAACTAGTGAAGACTTAAGGTTGAAGATAATGTATCACTTTTGATATTGTCTATAATTGTTTACCATTTGCTCTATGGGGTAGTAGAAACACTTACAATGCCTCATTTTGATTATTGTGATACAGACCTAAATTCTGTTCTTATCCAAAGACTTCAACGTGGTCATAATTCTTGCATACGTTTTATTTATGGTATTCGCATATTTGATCATGTTACACCATCCCTGTAACAATTGTCGTGGCTTCGACTACAAGATAGTATAACCGTCCATTCGCTGTCTCTTCTCTATAAAATTTTAAACACATCGTTACCTAATTATTTATCACACCGCTTCGTTAGACTTTATTACACATATATTAGATATCCGATCCCATCAGAACCTTGTTCTTTACATCCCTCCTCATCACACTACCTATTATTTGAAAATTTCTACAGTTTCTCTTGCTAGAACATGGAATTTTCTTCCGTCCTATGTCAGGGACTACGTATCAAACTTTACCATCTTTCAGAAACAAAGTGAAAATAAAATTATTAACATAAACATCTCACTAATATTATTTTTTTTACAATTAATAATCTTTTTTTTTTAATATTTAATAAAAATTGTATTAAGATTTATCAATGTGTTTACCTAATATCTCATGTATATAAAAGCTATAGATTAATTCATTACAGTTTATTACTTTCTTTGTATTTTTTTCTTTTTCATGTGTAATAGATTCGAGCTGTTATTCCTTTGTGTATATATTCTTTTATTAGTTTTAATTTTAATTATCTTTAATTTTATTGTGTTATTTATTTATTTTATTGTTGTTCAGTTTGACCAGATAATTAATTGTTTAGTATGTAATATTATTGTATTTTTAGTATTCAAATGTAACATATACTTGTCCATGTTCCCATAGTATAGATGATAAGATTATAGCATTTATTAAAGCTCCAGTTGGTTTTATTATCCTTGTAAAGTTGTGAGTGGAAGAGATCACGTGGCCTTAACCAGACTAAATAAATCAATAGATAAAATAAATATTCTAGAAATAAAATAAGAAAGCAATAACAAAGCTGCACGATTTTGGTTTTATTCTTGCATAAGCCATTGTTTAAGGCATACGATTCAAATAGGAGGGCAAATTTATATATTACCCTGATAGAGTTCGGTATTCCTAAAAAGGTGGACTTAAACATAGTCTATATAGACTTCAAAAAGGCATTCAATTCAAATAAGAGAGCAAAGTTATATATTATCCTCCTAGAATTCGATATTCCTAAAAAGTTGGACTTATCCGAATGATCATATATAATACAAAGAGTAGAGTGTGTGTAAACAAAGAGTTTGAAGATAGTTTTCAAATTTTCATCGGATTTTAGCAAGAAGGTCCACTAACTCCTCTACTATTCAATTTTCTACTAGAGCATGTTATCAAATCTTTAAAATATGAAGATAAACTACAATTCAATGGTATTAATAAGCCGAAGGGTTTATGCTGATGATGTAGTATTATTGGACGATTGCGAAGAGATACTAAGGGCCAACACGCACACTCTATTCAGTAACACTAAGAAATTGGGGCTAAAAATGAACATTAATAAAACTAAATATATGGTCACATATATGTTGCCCAACCATGATTTTCTTCATATCTTCTTCGCTGTTCTGGGGATGACATGGTGACCAGTGAGAGCAGTTTTCCATGTAGATGGTAATCTTTGGGCATCATCTTGGGTGTTCATAGAATGTGGCCTTGTCTCAATCTCTATTACTTCTCTGTAGTTTCTTGAGTTTTCATGATCTATTTTAGCCAACGTTCTAGATCCTATGAGGTCGATCTTGTGTCCCCTCTGTTTCATATGTTGCACCAAAGTTGACAACATAGAGCGTGGTCGACGCTTGGATGGGTGTAAGGCTTCCGAAACGCACTACACTGAAAATTGAAGGTGTTTAACTACATAAGAACTAAACCTTGGATGGGTGTACGTCTTCGGAAACGTACCACAGCGAAACCTCTATGTTTTTAATTATATAAGACCTAAACCTGTGGCTCTAACTTATCATTCCTTGATAATGGCATGTGGGATCATGCCGAAACATCGGAATCAGTGGCCAGAGGCCGAATTTCAATTCAAGATGCAGAAAACCCAAGAAACCTTTTCTATTCATACTTATATCCGCGAAAATCTGCAATATAATATATATATATATATATATATATATGATATGAAAAGAAAAAAGAATGCTTGAGTCTGGATTTGAACTCGAGTCTCTAAAGTCTGTACCTTTAGCGCTCTAACCAACTGAGCTACTCAAGAATTCCAAGACAAACATACAATTTTCTTATACATGTAGTATTCTCAATTCACACAAGAGGTAGCGGAATATCATTCAACTGCCATCTAGTGGCTAACCTAACAGTTAAGCAAATTATTAAAGAGAATATTTTACTTTATAGCAGTAACGCTTGTATATATATATATATATATATATATATATATATAATGTGTGTGTGTGTGTGTGTGCAATGTTTTGTTATTTTTGAACCGAATAGGCATAAACCAATCAATAAAGGAATAAAAAAGTAAGGCCCAGTTTGTTAGAAGCATTAGGAGTAGGAATTTATCTGAAATCAAAATGTAAAAACTATTCTAAAGATCACCATTTTCAAGTTTTCGTAACGAAACTTAGCACACACTATTGGAACAGAAAAAAAAACAGCGAAATCTGACCATTATACGTAGGGAATTACCTGAAACCCGAAATTTAAAATCCGCTCTTTGTGTTCACTGAGGCTCGAGGTATTTAAATAACTGTCTCGCAATTTTAAGGGTTAAGAAAATTAATATATATTTCTAAATCAGGAAAATCGGAACATAAATTCGATTTGCTAAGGGATTCGCTCAGTATACGCAGTTCCCGTGTAACGGAACTTTCGTTATTATTTTGAAATACTCTAAATTTGAATTTGGATTCGGGAAACTGCTGTGACGCACATAAGTATGAATTATAAAATATGTTTTTTTTAAATCTAGGATTTATAATATTATAACCAGGTGTGTGTAGGCTATTCTGTGAGCTTAAAACGGCTGATTTATGTTGCTAAAATTACTCTGGATCTCTTGATTAATTTGGGGACAAAAATTATGGGGGTAATAAATAATGTAAATTTATTAATTGTTTGGTGTAATTTTTCACTATAAGTATCGAATGGACCTGTAATCAATTTAAATTAAATCAATGTATCCTGTACAACCACATGGTAGAGAAGGATTTGCGGGTTGCGTGGCGTAAGGTTATTTAATGGAATTAGTAACACGAGTGATGCATTCAATCTGGTAATGATGCTAGTGTATGCCAGAGTACACGAACTCCGGACATTAATCTGGAGCTGCCATATAAACCGCACACATACAAACTATATTTGACAAGTGCAATACTTATATACAGAGTGATGCTAAAATTGTTATCATATATTAAACAAGGCTTTTGATAAAGTGTACATGCAAAGTGTTCTGCCCAAGAGCACGTCTTTCACTGCAAACTCAGCATTTTACATTATTTCCTTAACACAGCTTTCCTTTTTCATCCGTATACAAACCATTTATTTTAATATTGTCTATCATCTGATGTATTATTCTTCCTCTAACTTTCTTTCCGCTGACATTTCCTTCTAGGGCATCCGTCAGCAGGCAATTTCTTCTTTGCCACTGGCCAATCCATTTCTGTTTCTGTTCTTTATGAGTTCCAGCTTTGTTCTTTCTTTACCCATTCTGTCTAACACATCTTGATAAAGGTCTAGACCAAAATGATAGAATATAATAAATGAAAAAGGAATTCCAATACACTTGATAGCAGTAATTAAAGAAGTGTATGGAAAAGAAAAAAATAAAATAAATCAAAGGGAACCAATAGATATAACAGGAGAAATTAGACAAGGTTGTCCACTATCCACTACTGTTTTTATCATTTACATTGACGACATGATAAGATAATAGATACAAATAACAACAGGTGTAATAACTTAGGAAATCTAATAATAAAAGCATTAGCCTTTGCAGATGTCTAGATTTTAATAGCAAAAAGAGAAGAAGGATTCCAAATAATCCTATATAAACTAAATGAAATACAAAAAAAAACATAATATAGTAATATCACCAGAAAAATATAAAACAATGACTTTGAAAGATAATAATAGAAAATAAACCGATAGAAAAAGTGACAAAATATAACTTCCTAGGTTGCGAAATATCATACACAACGGAAACACATATAAATTACAAACTAAATAAGTTTAATTATATAGGCCAAACAGGAACACTAAAAAGAACTTTGAAAAATCAAGCCAGAAAATACTGTATAATAAAATTATACAAGACGATGGCACTTCTTATTATTACTTTTGGATCCAAAACATGGACAGTGACAACAAATCTGCCAGAATACAAGCTGCTAAAATTAAATTCTCCAGACCAATAGCTCGATATCGAAGAACAGAGAAAAAAACAGAACAGAGAAATAAGACAGCAACTGAAAGTAGAGGAATTAAACACAACAATAGTGAAATACAGAACAAACTAGAAATAACACTTAGCGAGGATGATTGAGAGCAGAATACCAAAAGCAGCAAACAACTATTCACCCCGAGGAAGAAGAAGCTTGGGAAAACCAACGAAAAGATGGAAAAAGCAATTTGGAGCCGGAACAGGCTAATAAAGAAGCCTTAAATTGTGACGAAGAAGAAGAAGAAGATATATTATATGACAACAAAACCGTACAACACTCTACACTTATATCTACTCTAAGTTCAACTACGGTATTCGGTGGCAAGTGTACTGACCTCTGATATAATCAGGAGACAGACCGGAATTCAGATGTACAGATTTAAGTATGAGATATGTATCGATAAAATAAACTATGTATTTCATTACCTCAGGGGGCACGCCTTAGCGTAGTGGTTAAGGCACTGCGCTACAAGCCGGAAGGCCGAGGGTTCAAGTCCCGGTGGGGTCAGGATTTTTAAACTGACCCAAACCTTCTGGCGGCACTATAGCCCTGGGGTCGACTCAGCCTCTAACGGAAATGAGTACCAGACGCTTGTTCTGGGGTAAAGGCGGCCGACACGCAGGGCTGACAACCCGGCTGACATGAAGTGCCGATTGTCTAGAAATAGTGGGAGCCTTAACCTCCCACTACCCCAAGGGCCTCCTGAGGCCTGTAGTGGGAATACTTTACTTTTGGGGGCACGCCGTAGCGTAGTGGTTAAGGCACTGAGCTACAAGCCGGAGGGTCCAGGGTTCAAGTCCCGTTGGGGTCAGGATTTTTAAACTGACCCAAACCCTCTGGCGGCACTATGGCCCTGGGGTCGACTCAGCCTCTAACGGAAATGAGTACCAGACGCTTGTTCTGGGGGTAAAGGCGGCCGTCACGCAGGGCTGACAACCCGGCTGACATAAAGTGCTGATTGTCTAGAAAAAGTGGGAGCCTTAACCTCCTACTACCCCAAAGGCCTCCGGGTCTGTTGTGGGATCACTTTACTTTACTTTTATTTCATTACCTCTGGTTCCGAGGGTAACGGGTTCAAACCCGGCCGGGGTCGATGGATTTTTTAGGACTGAAAAATCCAAGGAGGGAGTCCTCTGGGAAGAGCTTTAAGTTATGGGTCCCGAGAGTCTAAATATTTTCAGGCTATTAAAAATATCCTTAAGCCTGAATAAAAATGCCTCTAAACAAAATGCACCGTCCTCAACGTCCTAGTAACACCTGATTTGCATGTTAGGTGTCTCATTGGATCGGTGTGTTGATCGCATGCCATCCATGACATGTATGAGCAAGTACGGTGACTAAACATTAACTTGGTGTAGTAATTCCTTACAAAGGAGAGGCTATGGTTCAACAATGGGCTACACCATTATATATAGATAGGTAGATGTATTTCATACATACCGAGTTAACACAATTATCGACTGTATAACGTAATAATATTTTCACAGCGAAGACAAAATAATGTAAAACCCTAAGTTATTACCATAGCTAGCGGATCCTACGCCTCACCCTTGAAGTGCAGGACGACCTGACTGTTGAAACGATGTAAAAAGCACCTGCATAGACAAGGGACGAGAGCATAAGGAATAAAATGTCAGATATTGTTAATAATAATAATAATAATAATAATAATAATAATAATAATAGAATTAAGGTCTTAAGGCTTTGTCTACCACTCAACTTGGTTAAAAATACAAAAAAATATTCTTATATCTAAATTACGATCAAAATAGTACATGGTATATCTATAATATATTTATTATTTACAATATATTTTGGTTTATTTAGATTTCCATCCATTCCATAGTTATTCTGCCCAAGGGCAGGTTTTCACTTCAACCGTAGCATTTTCATGCTATCCTTTGCAGCTTTACTAGGGAATTATAGGTGTGGTAGCTTCCTGTTGCTTTCCACACCGGTGAAGGATGATGGTGATAATGATAAGGATGACGATGATTGTCGGATGATTTTCGGGGACCGTTGGGCCCTAAGCTTCCTGACATTTGTCTTACAGGTGAGGAAAACCCCCGAAAGAAACCTCACCCAGGAGGCTCTCCCGACCGGGAATCGAACCCGGGCCCGCTGCGTGACAAGGCAGCACGCTACCTCGAGACCACAGCGGTGAACATTATTTAGATTTAACGAATGAAATATAAAATTTAGCCTCAAAGAAAGAACATGAGAAAAAAGTAGTAATGACATAGAATACATTTAGTTCTCCAGAAAAATTAATTATTTAGCAAAAAATAATTGTATAAACCTGACTTAAAATTGTCAGTTGTGCGGCAACCCCTGATATCTTGAGGGCGGGAATTCCAGGAGCGGGCAGAGGCTACTGTGAAAGAAGTAGATTAAGAGGAAGTGCTATGAAGAGGGATTGTTAGCAGACTGTTTATCGTGTGACCTAGAGTAAAATTGTGGTAAAAGGTAACTTCTCAAATGTCGTAGTCAGGTAACTAGGAGTGTAGGAATTCAGATGGAAGATACTATATTAGAAACTATACATGCGCATGACCTTGGGTTCTGAAGGATAGAAGAAGTTCCTTGAGAAGAAGGCCAGGATTCTGATATTAGTTTGTCTACCAATGATATTGTTGTTGATGATGGTAATGGTTATCCATTTAGTGTGCAGATAACTAAATAATATAGGACCGTGAAATAATTTACAATTTCTCACATCCTCGTAAATCTGAAGTTAATTACAAGTATTAGCCTACAATATATCTACCGGTATTTATAATATTCCTATTTGCGGATACATTCTATAAATTAGCTTCAATTTATTCTCAAATTTATTTTTATTCTGGAATAGAAATATCTCTATAAAAGTGTGTGAGATATTTTTTGAGAATTTGAGAGAGAATATTTGAAGTTGCGACAAAAGCAGTCATTTGTCTTGTTAATCCACATAAGGAAGAATAATAGAGAGCGTGGGAGGAGCTGGAACATAATGATGACTGGCAGAGCCGGATCAACTCCTGATGAACTACTTGACACTCTGTGAAGGATTTGCAGAAAAAATAAATCCCCGTATTTTTATTACTCAAAATGAGCAGCACAAAAGTGAACTAAAGATCAAACTTCAAGTATACCTATTATAGCCATTATTTTCAACTTATATTGTTTAAAATTATGTAAATTTACAATAATAATAGTAATAATAATACTAATAATAATATTAATAATAAGATAACTCCGCTTATGTTAAAATGGAAAATATAATGTCTAATCCTATAGAAACCTCAAAGGGATTGAAACAAGGGTGCAGTCTATCGCCAATTTTATTTAATATTTATGTAGAATTTATATTAACGAAATGGAAACAAAGCTGCAAAGGTATGGGGATCCCAATAGGCAACAGATTTTTTCTGACATTACAATTTGCCGATGATCAACTGGTTTTAGCACAAGACAAATTTGATATGGAATTCACGATAAAAAGGTTGAAAAACACATATGAATCATGGGGTCTCACAGTAAATTTACAAAAAACAGAATATCTGGCAATAAATAGCAATGAAAGAGAAAATTTAGTATTGGAAGAAGGAATCCAAATAAAGCAAGTGAAACAAACTAAATATTTGGGAATGATTATGGATAACATCGAAGGGATAGGCAAAGAGAACATAAAACATAGAATTGAATTGAGTAGCAAAATAATATCATCAATAAATTCCATATGGTGGGATAAGCATATTTGGAAAGACAAAAAAAAATATTGGTAAAACATTGGTGGAATCTGTTGCAATGTACGGAAGTGAGGTATGGACAATCAATAAGTACTACAAGAATAGACTAATAGCTCTAGAAATGGATTATTTACGAAGAAGTGCCAGAAAGTCTAAATTAGAACGTGTCACAAATAAGGAAATTAGAAACATAATGGAAGCAGAAGAAAGCATAATTGAAAGAATTGAGGAAAAGGAATTAAAGTAGTTAGAACATGTTTTAAGAATGGAAGATGAGCGATGGCCAAAACAACTATATGAATGGCATCCGAACAGAAAGAAGAAAAGAGGAAGACCAAGGTTTACATGGAAGGAAAACATGAAGACAATAATGCAAGCTAGAGGGCTAAGCATCGAAGATGCCCAAGACCGTAGGCTTTGGAGGTTTGGTTCGGGAAGACGGCAGCAGCTGTAAAAACCCGAAGATAGATAATAATAATAATAATAATAATAATAATAATAATAATAATAATAATAATAATAATAGTAATAGCCTAATAATAAAAATAATAACAACACTGGTCAACAAGATTTTTGTTTCATGAGTACCAGTAGTTGTACTTAATACAGTTTTTTTATCGTGTTTTAAAATATGTATTAGGAATTTTTCCATCACCCACATTTGTTTTATTTCAATTTCAATTAATGAATTTAAATAATTATTTTTTTAATAAACTTTTTTCGTCCATTTGTCCATTGTAAAATAAAACCAAATGAGCTAACTCAAATGGTTTCAGCTATGAAAAAGAGATATTAAGGGAAATGGAATCCTAATATGCTGGCCGATTATTGTTGGACCATCAAGAGGGATGCTCCACAGGCGAAATATAGCAGAAAATCGTCATTTCGTACCTTCTAGGTGAGTCCAAATATTCGAATATTGTGTAGTTACGAATGTAGAAAATATTAAAGTGTTTGAAATTATAAAATCCTGTCTCTCGGAAACCTTGCGTGATGGAGAAACCCCGATATCATATTTGAATTCAGGAGAAAAACTACTATCAGAATCACATATTTTTCTTCCCGAGACAAAAAAAAAGTTTCTTTTTTGTTACTCAGTGTAATAATATCAACATTAGATGTTGTTTTATGGGAGCAGAATATAGGTCTTAAAACCAAACAAACATTTTTAATACAATAATGAGTACAATGGAATGTGGTATAGAAACATGGGAATTAAAATCAAGAACAATAAGTAAATTAAATTCTACGGAAATTGATTTTTGTAGCCGATCAGCTGGAATTTCTAGAAGAGATAATAGTATATTACGATGGTAGGTTGGAAAGTGGTATTTACAGAATGGAGGAAACTGTTTAAAAACCGAGTGATAGCGAGGTTTTTAAATTCTGAGATTCTATAAAATACTTCACAAACGTGCGTTGTACATTATTTTTTGCTCGATGGTGTTTTCAAAATAATAAATAGTAGTAAAATAATATCTTAGTTGGAAATATTTGCGTTCATTATAAACAATTGAGTAACGTTAACAGTGTGGGCAATGTTTATTAGTTGAAAGTACAGGAGGCCGTGAGACTATTAGGCCTATTATTGATAACATGGCCGCAAGTACGAATTTATTGTTTTATATTGTTTCAAATAATGTTCAGTTGATTTAAAATTCAGTGATTTGTTTCGTATAATGTATATTAACACTACCTTTTGCATATTTTTTCTGTATATATTGTTTGTAATATACATAGAGGGCATTGGTTTTACTTCCCGCACGTGGGTGTAAATGTAATATTACAGTATAGTTATATAGGTTGGCAATATCGAAATGCAGGAAGTTGAACTTTCAATCATTGTTGCTATTGCTGTAAGTACGTAAAAAACGCACTATCGCGCAGAAAATAAGAAACAGTGTAATTAAACAAAATATGAATGTTCAAACTTCAATATTATTGTGGATTTCATAAAAAATAAACAATTAAAATGGTATGGTCATGTAAAAATAATAATGACAGAAGGCATATTCCCGAGTAGAATTGGCAACTACAATGGGTGTCATTTAAGTAAAGAAGAAGAGGACGGCAAAAAAAAAAATGAAGTGGATTGATGGTATTTTGCGCAGTATGAGGGAAAAAAGGATTGGACGATGGAGATACAAGAATGTAAAATCCAAGCAGCTGAGATTAAATTTTTAAGAAGAGTAAAAGGATGCACTAGAATGGACCAGATAAGAAACGAGGATATCCGTGAAGAACCGCAGATCCACTCCATAAAATAAAATATATTTAACAACAAGATTCATGTAGAAAGAATGGAAGAAAGTAGATTACCAAGTAAAATCTTATATTATTATCCGAGAGGAAGAAGAGTTGTCGGACGTCCTCGGAAGAGATAGTCTTACATCTATTAGTGATGATGGAACAGGCAACTAATGCCTAAACCAGGAAGTGAAGAAGAAGAAAAGTATAAGAATAAGTAAGAATAATCATAAGAATAGTAAATAACTATAGGCCTATGTTAATAGTAATAATGATAATAATACAATTAAATAGTTTAATATTTCAAAAAAAATATCCTAATACGTTATCATACTTAATAAGACTAAGAGATTGAAATCAGTGGGTTATGTAGCTCGTGGAACGTGTGAGAGATGTTATGCTTACAATGTTTTACTTGTAAAATCGTATACTATTTGGAATGCATCGGCGTAGATTGGAGGATTATTTTTTAAATTAGTCGTAGGAGACTGTATTTCGGAGATATGAATCGGATTCGTTGGAAAGAATAGAGACCAATGGCAGGGCTTAGTGAATGACACTGTCGCCTCTCTGTTCATCTCTCTTTGGTCTAAAAATGATTTCAAGATCTTTATTCTCAAATACTCGTAACTTTTCTCCTCCCTTATTGTAAGAATTCATGTTTTGTATCAATATAATATAACTAAGAGAACAACAGTTTTACAACCTACTAGCTAATACCCGGCTTGCGCTGCTACGCCTAAATAAATGAACATTAATGTGCTTTTATGTTTAGTTGAATAAGTAAGAGAAAAAAATATTTATAGATTTATATTTTTTAGATATCCCGTGCTGATCACCCGGCGTTGCCCGGGAATCTACTTATCCCGATCTTCTACACATAAATGAGCTGAAATACATAAATTAATACGTGTTATTATGTTTAGTTAAATACGTAGAGGTAAAAATTTGTACCTTAATTATTTTTAGATACCCCGTGGTGTTTACCCGGCGTTGTTCGGGAATTTACTCATCTCGATCTTCTTGGCATAAATGAGCTGAAAGACGAAAATTAATGTACTTCTTATGATTAGTTGAATAAGTAAAATTAAAAATAATTATGAATGTATATCGTAATTATTTTAAGATTCCCCGTGCTGATTACCCGGAGTTACCCGGGAATCTACTTACCTCGATCTTATTGGCATAAATGAGCTAAAAGGCAAAATTCGTTATTGTGAGTTATCCGTAAGAGATAAATATATGCTGTCTCTGACGTTTTTGTAGAGCTATTTGAGATATTCAATTCCTTGTACATTATTTTTGTGTATTTGTTTTGGTTGAGGCAGCGTAAGCCATTTAAGCGTCCAAAGAGCTATTTTTAACGTTTTCCACTACAAAGGGCAATTTGAAGGGTGTGGGATTTGAGTATCACAACTCTATTATAGCCTATGTTCATCCCGGGAATCTTCTGAACATTTTACAAAAAGTCCCATCACAATCGGATCAATGGTATGGCTGCGCATAAATTACGAACAAACAAACAAACAAACAAACATTCATTTTTATATATTAGATATTTTCAGTGTTGTGTTTTTTATAAAAGTTGGGAGAAGATTCCCTATAATGCATAATATCATATATTTCAAGAATTGAGCCTATGTTTAATTTCTTCTGTATATACCCACTATCCATTTTGTGTGTGGATCATAATTTTCAATCCTAATTATATAGACTATTTAAGTCATGCTCCAAATGGGAGTCAAATACCAATCACGTTTCAGTGAATTTTGTTTTAAAACCAATGACAGTCCTGTTTCACCTCGGTATGTGTCGAATTCCATTTACGGAAATAAAGAGAGCTCCTCCTTTTTAACATTCTGAACAGCTCAGAGCATTATTTTGTGTGAGTGACTCTCTAACAAATACGTTGAATATAGCATACAATGAACAGATTCCTTCGAACTACACATTTGATAATTGTGTGTCCAATAAGTATGTTTTTAAATAATGATTTTACGAAAATTGTTTCCTAAATAAAATGAATTAATAACCTATAATATTGGTTATAATACACAATCTGATGTTTCATTGTTTCTCCACTAGGATGATTCTTACAATATTGCGATCCTATTTGGCAATAAATAATATGATAGTTGCAGTGGATGAACAAATGAAACAGATCTGATTTGTTTTCAAACATCGCCCTTTGCATTAAATATAAAAATATTTTAAAATAACTATAAATAATGATTTTTTAGTAAACAGCTTAATTTTATTCGTTAAATAGTCCTAAGAAATGCTACTCTTGATTAACAATTCCTCTACATAAATTGGAAATTACTCGTGGCATTATTTATGATAATTAACTCTTTCGTAAGAATAAAAGTTTTAAATGTGGTCATCTGATTGAATTATAAAGTTAATTTTAGTGTCGCGTTAAATAAAATGTACAAGGCATCTCTTTTGTCTAGAATAATTCGCTATGAAATATGTTACGTTCTTTTATTAAGTTTTTAAAATTAATGGCAAATAGCTTTTTTTTTACATTGCATTGTTTGGTTATTACCAGGAGTAATGGATCGCATGTGCAACATTTGAGGTAATAGCATATTTACTTTATAAAGTAAATTGCCATTATTAAGGTCATAAGGTAATGAGATTTTGAGTTAATTACGATGGTTTTATTACCTGTTTTTACCCAACATCGAATAACGTATTAATAAGACAGTCATCAACATTACTCACCGCTACGTAAATGACATACAATTAATCTGATTATTTCCTAACTTGGGACGTACATGAAATTCCGAAAATTAAAAGTAAAGTAATCCCATTAAAGGCCTCAGGAGGCCTTTGGGGTAGTAGGAGGTTAAGGCTCCCACTTTTTCTAGACAATCGGCACTTGATGTCAGCCGGGTTGTCAGCCCTGCGTGACGGCCGCCTTTACCTCCAGAACTAGTGTCTGGTACTCATTTCTGTTAGAGGCTGAGTCGATCCCAGGGTCATGGTGCCGCCAGAAGGTTTTTTTGGGACAGTTTAAAAATCCTGACCCCACCGGAACTTGAACCCTCGACCTTCCGGCTTGTAGCGCAGTGCCTTAACCACTACGCTACGGCGTGCCCCTTCCGAAAATTAGCATTTAAAATTAAAATTTACAATAATCTGTCTTATTGATGTGTCCAGAATGGAGAATTCTGTGGGATTCAAAGTCCTCCAATCTGATAAATAGGCCACACATTTTTTTTCTGCAAGATATAATTTCAATAAATCGGCTCTGGTATATTATTTTTCATTACTCCTTAACTGGTGATGTAACATTGCTATTACTTCATTGGTGATGTGGGGTCATGGTGATCCTAAGATTTAAAAATATTTTATGGCTCTCAACTCAACTCACTGGCACTATCGAACTCATAAATTAATGGCCGCGCGGACGTAAGCTCTCTATACATCCCTATCCTGAGCTAATATTTTCCAATCATCACTGTATAATGTACTTCCTTCAAATCATAGTTAATGTTATTCTCCCACCTCATTCTTGATCTACCAACTGGGCGTTTTCCTTCTGGCTTTCCTACGAGAAGCTTCCATGCACGTCTTTCATTCCCCATTCCTGCCACATGTCCTGCTCATCGCAGTCTACGAGACTTAACTGTTGTCATTATATCCGGCTTCCTATAAAGACTATGTACTTTACTGTTATTTAGTCTTCTCCATTCACCTGTCTGTTCATCTCTCTTTGGTCCAAACATTTTTCCTAAGAACTTTATTCTCAAATAATCGTAATCTCCTTTCTCCCTTAAAGTAAGAGTCCATGTTTCGCATCCATATAACATAACTGGTAGAATAATAGTTTCATATATTTTCAGTTTAACTTTTTTGAAAGGAATTGGGACGTCAAGAGTTTCTGTAATGAATAATAACACGCATTTCCAGAATTAAGCCTATGTTTAATTTCTTTGTACATCTCATTCCTATTTGTGATTATTGTTCCTAGGTATTTGAATTCAGTCACATCCTCAAAATTTCCCTCATTTTTCATTAGCTGTTCATTTCCATTATATAATGTATTTCTACGTGTGGCTATATATTTAGTTATATTGATATTTTATTCCAATCCCAATTTCTTAGTGTTGCTCAATAGCATGTTGTCCTTTAGTATCTTCTCGCTATCGCCCAATAGTACTACATCATCAGCATAAACTAACATATTATTAATACCATTGAGTTGTATACCTTCTTCATCCTCTTTAGATTTGATGGCATGCTCTAGTACAAAATTAAATAGTAGAGGGCTCATATTTAAAATATTAATATGCTGTTCGCTTGGCTTTATTCAAAGTTATGTATTCTTTTAATTTTTTATGATTTATGTTTCAATTAGCAAATAAAATATAGTTCTTTTCCTTCATCATCCAAGGGTTAAGCGTGTTGGCTCGTTCCGGTTTCATAAAAGCAAGAATTGTTCAAATTGTTCAGACAATCTTCTGTGTGGGCGTCCAATGTTTCTCCTTCCGTGTGGTTTATAATTCAGCAATAATTTTGGAAACATTTCTTCTGGTATTGTTTTCATGTAAACATTTAGTAATGTAAATTGCCTCCGCAGTGGACTAGTGGTTATACTCCTTGCCTCAGTTCCCGAGGGTCGTGGGTTCAAACCCGGTCGGGGTCGATGGAATTTTTAAGATGGAAAAATCCAAGGAGCAAGTCCTCCGGGAGGGACTTTAAGCCCTAGTCTGGGTCCCTAGTCTGAAGATTTTCAGGCTCGTAAAAGATCCTTAAGCCTGAATGAAAAGGCCTCTAAGCAAAATTTACCGAATTTTCCCGTCCTGGTACTATCTTGGTTTCCTAGATGTCTGTATGAGGCGTAACGCTGATCACGGACCACTCAAATGACATCTATACGAAAACAAGTGTAACTAAATTAGTATGGTTCAAATTCTTCCCTGTAGGGGGAGAGCGCCTAAATATCTATTGAGGGAAACATGGGCATAGAAGACAAGAAATTGTCCACTGAAGGTGTTACTGGCATGTCGCTGGGTAAGACGATTGAAGGGGCTGCATTCTTAATGGTTAATATATAGTTATTGGAAAAATTAAGGTAGATGTAAAATTGCTTTAATTCTGGCAAATAACTAACTTACTGGCACTATCGAAATATGTAGGCTCATGGCCGCGCGGAAATAAGCTTTCCATACACACCCATCCCGTTATGTTTTCCAATCATCCCCTGTATAAATCTATCAACATTTTATTAAATTGTAAAAAAGCAATTATAATTAACAATACTTATATGAAGTTTGCGTAGAATGATCGGTTACTCCACATAGGCACACTGATATTTAGTTTCCACATGACTATCAGTAAATCACATTTTCATCTGATTATGTCGCCATTTCTTCTTGTATGATTGGATCGCTTATAGAAACTCATTTTTCATGCGAAATGTGTTTATACTTATTACGTAATACAATTCAATTTTTTTTGCCTAAATGTTTCATACAAATTTTTAAAAAAGTAACTGAAAAGTATTATAAAAGTTTTGCAAAATAATCTTCCGTAACTCGTGACGAGGGGTTTCAGTGACCACAAGCCCATGTTTTCAAGAAATGATTTACATGGAATTCACAGCATAAAGTTGGAAACTCGTTTGAAAGTGTTATTTCAGGGGTAGGGAAAGGTACTGAGTTCGCCATACGCTTATGCGGTTGGAAAAATGAAAACTGTAAGAGGTAATTTGATGCTGGGGTCACAGTGACCCCAAATGATCAGTTGAGGGTTATATTGCCATACACCTCAAATACAACTTTTAACAAACGCCTTGGTATAGTAATTAATACAGCTCGGATTGTTTCTATTCTCATGGTATGTGAATCATCACTGGTACACTCCAAGTCTAATATATACCAATATTTATGGATAAGCTGCATTTAATCAGTTTATATGGTAAAGTCTTATGCTAAAGGATGTTTGGAAGAAAACCAAGAGGGATAATAGCGATAGGACTATTTGTGATGTCGGCCGCGGTTGACTAGTGGTTATGCTCCTTGCCTCCCGAGGGTCGCGGGTTGAAACCCGGCCGTGGTCGATTGATTTTTTAGGACGGAAAAATCCAAGGAGCAAGTCCTCCGGGAGGGATTTTAAGCCGTGGGTCCCGAGTCTGAAGATTTTCAGGCTCGTAAAAAATCCTTAAGCCTGAATGAAAAGGCCCCTAAGCAAAATTTACCGAATTTTCCCGTCCTTGTACTACCTTGGTTTCCTAGATGTCAGTATGAGGCGGAACGCTGACCACGGACCACTCAAAATGGTACCTATACGAAAACAAGTGTAACTAAATTAGTATGGTTCAAATTCTTCCCTGTAGGGGGAGAGCGCCTAAATCTCTGTAAAGGGAAACATAGGCTTACAATACAAAAAAAACTATTTATGATAAGGTGTTATGAAGCCAAATGGAGGCATTTGTTCATAGAATATTCTAAGAAGAATGCAGACAAAAAAAGATCATTGGGGTACAAGATGAACAAGGGAGGTTTTGGAACGGATTTCCTCATATCAGTATTTTAGTTTCCAGGCGGCATCAAAGAAAACTGTTTCCCCTCTGATTTAAAAAATACATTGTTACAGGCAGGCAGAGCCGGGGAGCTGCTGTTAGAGGCTTCTAAGAAAACAGTTCTTTACCAATAATGTGTTCGCATTTTTAAATGACGTCTCCATGTCAACTCCGCGTGGATATAATTATCTAAACAGCGTTGCAACTTTTGTCTTTTGCAGTATTATTATAATACAGTATGTTAGTGCCAGTGAATAAAACGTGACAACGCCGCTTGATATGCTAAATACTTATCCGTGCAAAATAGGCCTAACTAACCACAAAGCAAAGCGCATCTAAACCAAAATAGTGAGTCCACTATATGTGTTAATAATTTTCAAATAAATATTGTTGAACTTTAGGAGCAAAATACTTCGGAAAATTTACTTTTTTTGTACTTTTCTTTGTGAACGTAGAATATTGGGATAAATAACATCGAATTACATTGGGAATAATATCGGTTGGGAAGACTTGTTTGAGAAAAAAATCGTGTCAATTTATATTTCTTTTCACATTTGCATCATTTCGAGCCAGTTGGTTCTTCCTACCATTCTGAAAATAATATCTCTTAGCTCTGCAATAATACATGGATGTGTGGTACAAATTCACTACTTTTGATGTATAAGCTTCCTAAAGAATTCATCTAGTGAAAAATCGGAATCCATAGCATAAGTGTTGACCATTTGACTGCAGCACATTGTTCAGCTGGAGACAAACATCATTGTTGTATTAGCCGGGGCAAAGCCGGCTTATAAAAAAATATGTTATTGTGACTGACACCTAGTGGCAGAAATGTGAACTGCCTGCTTAACAATACAAACATACATATTGTTTGATATTTTCTTTTATATTAAATCTAGCTAATACCCGGCGTGCGTTGCTACGCCTAAATAAATTAAAACTGTTTTAATGTTTAGTTGAATAAGTAAAAATAAAAAAAGTAAATTTGTATTATAATTATTTTTTATCCCGATATTCTTGACATTAATGAGCTGAAAGATAAAAATGGTTATTATGAGCTATTCGTATAATATAGGCATATGCTGTCACGGGCTTTTTTGTAGATATTTTAGATATTCAATTCTGTGTACAATAATTTTGTATAGGCCTGTATGTTATGGTTTAGGCAGCGTAAGTCATTTAAGCGTCCAAAAAGCTCCGAAAAAACGTTTTTCACTACAAAGGGTGATTTTTAAGGGTAATGGAAAGGAGTTGAATATTACAACTCTCCTTATAGCCTTGCAAGGAAGCTCTTGAACATTATGTAAAAAGCCCCGTCACAATCTGATGAATGGTGTAGCAATGCATGAAGGACAAACAGATAGGAAGACAGACATACATTCTTTAAATAAATAAATAAATAATATATATATATATATATATATATATATATATGCCTTTTACATCGTCCGATTCCTAATATCCAATTTTGTTGGTCCATCCAGTCTCCTGGTTGTACATGTTTCTCCTTCATGTATAAATATATTCCCTGACTCCAGGAAGTTTTAGGTCCTTCTCTGCCTCGTCTTCCCTCAGGTATCCATTCCAAAACACATTTTGGTAGCCGATCCTCTTCCATTCGCTGCAAATGTCCGTACCATCTTAATTGCTGAGTTTTAATGTAATCTGAAACAGTGTTTTCAATCTTCATGTTCTCCCTTATAACTGAGTTTCTAATGTTTTCTCTTCTTGAAATTCTTGCTGCCATTCGTATAAAATCCCTTTCCGTTAATGATACCTATTTGTTTTTGTTGTGATCAAAGTGCTGCTCCATATGTAATGATGATTTTAACAATTATATGATACATATGTATGTATGGAAATACATTTAAAACGCAATTAAATTCTATAGCTATACGAGTCTATATGAAATAGAGTATAGATATACTGTAGCGATAATGGAATTTCCTAAACTGTGTTTGATCTAGTGTTCAAAGGATCGTTAAACTCTGGGAGATGTGTTGAACGTTGATTCCTTAGTAATGATGGCGCGTTGACGGCGTAATAATTGGTTAATTGGTTCAGATCGCTGGGTATAGACGAGTGCTTTGGACGTATGACATGCTCATATGTTCTAAAACTTGATCTGAGGGAACCCTGGCGCCGACATGATGCTGTCACTGAATGACAAGCACGTATGTTTATTAAGTGTTTACCCCCACAATTATCTAAGTCACATTAATTCAACACGCAGAGGGATGAGGTTCCATTTGTCTGCAGCTAATGGTATTCGTGATGTTTTGGAAACTCAATTGTAATATCTTCATCATCATCACTCCAGGGATTAGGCAATTGTCCGTTTCGACTTCATAATGCATCAGCCCAACGTCTTCTAGGTCTTCCAACATCACTTCTTCCTCTTGCTTGATAATTTCTTGCTAACAATGGATATCTCTCCTTATTCATTCCATCCATACGATCAATCCATTTCTGTCTGTAATTCGTGACCTTATCCAATAAAGGCTGTAGTTTCAATTCTTCTCTTATATCCTCATTTCTTATTCTATCAAGTCTTGTACATCCTTTAACTTGTCTTAGGAACCTCATCTCCACCACCTGTATTCTATCCTTCTGTTTTTTCACTGGAGCCCAAGTTTCACACCCATACAACATTGTGGGAACCGCCATAACATTATACAGTTTTATCTTGGTTCCTTTTCTAATTTTATTTTGTAATACCTTGTTACTTGAATCTCAAAAAAAAACAAATTTATCCAAATAGGTTCTGCTAAAAGTGAGATCGTATATTAGGGCAATAGATAGCAAAACAATAGAAACATTAAATAATACAGAGTTAATACATATACAGTAAAATGTAGATAGGTAGATCATTGGTTGCTTAATATATTTGACATCGTCCGATTCCTAATAGCCAATTTTGTCGGTCCATCCAATCTCCTGGTTGTAGATGTTTCTCCCTCATGTATAAATATATTCCCTGACTCCAGGTGGTTTTAGCTCTTCCTCTGTCTCGTCGTCCTTCAGGTTTCCATTCCATACTGTTTGGAATACAGTAAAATGTGAACACGTGAAAAATAAGTACCTAATATATCAGTTGTCTTCAACTAAAATTAATTCCTTATTAAAGAAACACTTCATCAAGTAATTGAAACCAGTAGACCTTTCAGAAACATGTGCCTTCTTCGGCATATAATTTGGTACATATATATTTTGAATTTATCAAACAGACATAGAACATGACAGAATAAGAATATATATATATATATATATATATATATATATATATAGGCCTATATATATATATATATATATATATATATATGAAAGGATAATTCTGAATGCAGGGGAACATCAAGAACCAGGATATAGAGACTGATCATATAGATTATTTCTTAAGATGAGGATAGAGTCCTTCCATGTGGTTGTTACAATTTGGGCATTGATATTTTTGCCAGTTCCTATAGTTGCTTCAGGAAATTTTGTTTAAGGTATTGTGCCTATAGCGGATTATTGTTGAAGTTGGATATTTAGTCCAAAGAAAAATATTTAATCTTGTTTTCTTAAATAATTTTTAATATTAGCGAAAGTTTCAAAACAATCTGTAGGCCTATAGATTTATTATGCATATAAAATACTATTATATAATTGCGATGGGCAGGACATGTTGCACATATTGGGAATGGTATACTTGCATGGAAGCTTCTTGTAGGAAAGCCAGAGGGAAAACTCCCATTTGGTAGGCCAAGAATGAGGTGGGAGAATAACATTAACTATGATTTGAGGGAAGTAGATTATGTAGGGAATGATTGGAAATCATTAGCTCAGGATAGGGATGTATGGAGAGCTTATGTCCATGCGGCCATGAACCTACGGGTTCGATAGTGCCAGTGAGTAATTAAGTAAGTAATTAAATTGTTAGAGATAATTGCTTTTTGTACAATGTTATATCATCAATACCAGTCAATATCTGGTCTTGAGAATGACAGCTTGGCTGTAGAAACTTGTTGACCATTTTAAAACATTAATTGGTGAAATGGGTATATTGACTGCATATATATTTTATTATATCATCAGCATCAAGGATTATTCCTTTAAGGTCTGTTCCCATCTCATGCTAGAATTGGTCTGTCCATCTTTTACTGGGTCCTCCTACATTTCTTCGTCCTAGTTGTTTTTTAATGAAGAATCTGTTTCGGAATTCTATTGTTATTCATTCTATTGACGTGATCCATTCATTCATCTCTGTATTGTGCAATTCTATCCAGTAGTTTGAATATATTTAGTTCACTTCATACATTTTCATTTCGTTTTCGATCTGATATTGTATATCCAGCCACACAATATTGTTACAAATTTATGAGATACTATTACAATATTTTTTCCTGGAAAACAGTATTTGAAATAATAACATATTTAAAGTATTATTATTTAAAATGGTTGGTTATTTATATTTTAAAATATCCCAATCATAGTTGAAATATGTAATTTATTATCCAATAACAATTATTATACTAGTCACTTGACTGTTTGGAAGAAGGCTGATCTTCCTGCAAAATAGTGGACACTCTTTATGCAATCAATGGCTACCAAAATTATTTAATGGACAGTATATATACCGTTAATTCAATTTAGGCTCTCTAATTAAAGCTAGAGATCGTAAAAATGTAAATGGGCGATATTTATTAGAAAGAGTTAATAAATACATTGATAAAATAATTAATCAAAGTTTGTATAATGTATACTGTGGCTTTCTCTTCCACTCACCAGGAGAAACATATATTACATTCAAATACAAAAATAACAAGAATATTAGAAGCTAAATGATTATCAAGTAAAATTGAAGAGCAGTAAATCAAAGATTTAACAATACAATAAAGTTTTATCTTGGATTGCCTGAGTAATACAAGTGCCTAGAACACAAGTGCGTAAAGCTGGAGATCTTGGGTTCAAATCCTGGTTCGAAACAGAACATCTTCAGTTGCATGGAAATATGTATGAACTACAAGGGTAGCACTCATTATCCCTGCTTCCTCAGGTAGCGAAGAGTTAAACCTCGACCCTTAGGAGATGAACTGATGCCATCCCAGGAGGTTGTCCCCTATCTGGAAATGTGGCGAACACTATCCAGCTCCCCAAAGCCCTGGGACTCCACATGGTTTCTATATCGTTGATTTCGGTAACAACCACAATGTTGAAACGAAGAGACCTGCTTCCGGCTGCAAATACGAGTCCTAGTGCGCGGCGCTAAATCTGAAGCTGAACGCAAGGTTGCTGACAGATCCTCTCAAACGTACCCGTTGTTGGATATTGAGCAATTAGACTCAACAACGACCGACCCTCCGAACGCTCAACACCTGTGATTCAGAGGTAGAATAGATATTGTCCTCATGCTGTATTTGAATTCGGGCTGTTTATAACCTGCATAAATACGCTACTTATCATATCGTGGATTAGTTTTACAGTCTTCCCAAAACAGCTTCGCCAACATAGTATGGCTAAGAGAGCCATTGTTACCCCTTCCGTTTTACTGTGCTGGCTTGATTTTATTCACTTTCAAATTCAGAGCACTGGACCCTAATATCTTAGATCATTCGGCTCTGTGAAAACAGGAAGGGAAAAATATTCCAATGGACAGCTCATGGGAGCAGGTAAAGTGCAAGAGCTTAGGTATCCGGAGAATATGAACCGAAAACACAAATTTAGGAGACACTTATGGAATAATGGATAGCTTATTATTGATGCAAATGGCATTTGGCAGCGGAAGTAGGTTACCATGTATGAACAAAACATTTGAAAATCTAATACCGTAATGGATTTGGTATATTTATTCACCTCATTTCAATGTACAATGTATTGTATGTGCTCATTAGCCAATAATCTGATACTCATTTTAGTATTTATGTTCGGCAGATTATGCAATGTCATGATACAAGATTACATGGAGGTGCTCAGGTGGAAACACATCAATTGATGTGAACATTCTGCAGGCACCGTTGTTTTAATCCTCTTGCAATCAGGCTATAATGATGAAATAACATTTCCATGTGATCCATCACACATGCTCTTATACTTACAGTTTCGTATAACAGACCAAGATTAACAATGTCTAGGGTCTTCCATTTCATTTACCTCACTCCCTTATTCCTACTTTCACTCCTTCAATTTTTCATAAGTAATGCCACGAGTGATTTCCGAATTATCGATAAATTCATGACTCACGAAGTGAGGAGTGAATTTATCTAGAGAATTTGTAAATCAAGAGTGGCATTTATTAGGACTATTTAACGAATAAAATTAAGCTGTTTACTCACAAATCATTATTTAACTATAGTTATTTTAAAATATTTATATATTTAATGTAAACGGCGATGTTTGAAAACAAATGAGAAACGATAGGTACGCTTCATCTGATTCTTTTGTTTATCATTGCAACCAGATCATACTATTTATTGCCAAAGGAACGCTATATTGTAAGAATGCTCTCTAGTGGAGAAAAAATGAAACACATCATACTGTATATTAATTCATTTCTGATGTCGTATGATGTAAATATGACAATTATATTTTTCTGGATTGTTACCTGGGAAAAAATACATTTAAGAAAGTGCAAACAGTGATTCCTTTTTTGGTGGTATAATCAATTGCTACAAATGTTTTTATATTAACTCCCGCAAGCGGTATTTGTTGACATTCATGCACTATATATACAATCTGGTAGCCGTATTTCTTACGGGCTCAGTCACTGCAAAATAATGGTCAGACCTGTACAGAATATTAAAAAGGAGGAGCTTTCTTTAATATGGTAATTATAACACTGATAAATATTTCGTGAAACACGAGTCTGATTGGTTGTAAAACAGAAATCATTGAAACGTGATTGGTCATTGAGTCCCATTTGGGGCATGAGTTAAATAGTCAATGAAATTAAGCAGTTAGTTGCATTATGCTTTGATTTTTCAATAAAATGGATATGAAAAAAAGCGTTATTTGCATGATAAGGGAATGTAAAACTCGATTAATTTAATATGTCCATTAATGTAGGCCTAATTGCCTTCACATACTCATACATAAGTTAGAAAATACTACACTTTTGTGTTTCTCAATTTTTCCCCATTATTTCTTATTCTTTCTCCGTGTTTAGTAATATGAATGTGTCCACCGCTGTGGTCTCGAGGTAGCGTGCTGCCTTGTCACGCAGCGGGCCCGGGTTCGATCCCCGGTCGGAAGAGTTTTCTGGGTGAGGTTTTTATCGAGGTTTTCCCTCACTTGTAAGACAAAATGTCAGGAAACTTTAAGGCCAAAACGATTCCCGAACATCATAAGATCATCGCAGTCATCGTCATTCATATTAATCGTAGATTAAGCTTAAGAATAAGGACTCTCCTGGCGCAGCACTATCATCATCATCACCTGTCATATCATCGGGGCAACGTAATCCCACCTTCCAGGCGCTCAAACCTTAGAAGTGGTACAATTACGTCAATGAAATGAGAGGTCACGAGAAATGTCCAAAAGGACAACCTTGGGGAATTAAAAAATATATTATGAATGTGTGTGCGAATGGTGTGTTTAGTCTCAATGTTGTGTTATTTTGGAAGCGGCTATGAAATTGAACTGATCACTCATTTGGGGAGACCCTGCATGTCCTTGTGTGGTCAAAAAAGTATGTATGTAATCCATAGTTAAAATCCCTCTCCCGACAACCATGTACATGTTGGCTGAAGGATTTCGCTGTAGTCTGTAGGGTCAGTCCTATATATTTGAATAGAAAAAAAACTATATTTAAATAATGATTTGTGAGTAAACACCTTAATTTTATTCGTTAAATAGTCCTAACAAATGCCACTCTTGATTTCCAAATTCTCTAGATAAATTGGAAATCGCTCGTGGCATTACTTATGACTAACTCATATCGCAAATGGTAGTCAATGACCAATCACGTTTCAATGAATTCTGTTTTACACCAATGGCAGTTTGTGTTTCGCCTCGCTCTTTATCGATTTCTCTTTATCAGCTCCTGCTTTTGTGATGAAGAAAGCTCCTCCTTTTTTAATATTCTGAACAGGTTAGACCATTATTTTTCTCCAACAAATACATTGAATATAGCAAATAATGAATAGAATCAGTGATTTTACTAAGTTGTTTATTCAAAATATAAATTATTAACCTATAATGTTGATTATAATAGTTTGATGTGTTTAATTATTTCTCCACTAGAGTGCATTCTTACAATATTGCGATCCTATTTGGCAATAAATAATATGATCGAGCTGCAGTGAATATACATAACCTCACATTTCTAATTTGTTTTCAAACATCGCCGTTTACATTAACTATATAAATATTTTAAAACACCGGTAACTATATTAAAATAATTATTCTTTAGTAAAGAGCTTAATTTTATTCGTTAAATAGTATTAACAAATGCCACTCTTGATTTCCAAATTCTCTAGATAAATTGGAAACCACGCGTGGCATTACTTATGATAATTTGTAATACATTTTTATTATACCAACAAGATCCTTTTTATTAATATAATAATTTATTCTTTGAAATCTTTACATTTGGGTATATCCTGCATATTAACAGCAGTTCCATGACGCAAGTTATTACATGGTTACTCTCCTCCGCTGAGTTTCGTGTTCGCGTCACGATCACTCCAGGTGTAGTTTAGCTACATGAAAGCAGGTTTTCTCTTAGCTTTCCCCTGCAAACATTTTTCATTCCACCAGTTCTCCAAACATATATCATCCATTTAATTTCATTAAATTGTATCTGTTCCTGTGATGGTGCGACAGGTCTGGTCAGCCGTCATCTCTGTTTATAATATTTTTCAATATTATGGACTGCATCTCATTTGATCCCTCGACCTGGTATTACGCCGGGCACGAGTGGAGGATTTATTTTATTGTAATAAAGGAAAATTGAAGGTAATAAAAATTAGCAACATGTATAATAATATGTACTAAACAAACTCACTCATTTGCAGTATCGAACTCGGCGATTCATGGCCGCGCTAACATAGGTTTTCCATACATTTTTATCCTGATCTAATAATTTCCAATTATCCCTGTATAATGTATCTCCCTCAGTGGTAGACTAGTGGTTATGCTCCTTGCATCTGTTCCTGATGATCGCGGGTTCAAACCCGGCTGAGATCGAAGGACATTTTTTAGGATGGGAACATCCAAGAAAAAAGTCTTCCGGGAGGGACTTTAAGCCGTGGGTACCGAATCTGAAGATTTTCAGCCTCTTAAAAGATCATTAAGCCTGAATAAAAAGGCTGTAAGCAAAATTTATCGAATTTTCCCATTCTAATACTACCTTGGTTTCCTAGATGGCACTATGAGGCGGAACGCTGAGCCCGGGCCACTCAATTACATATATCCGAGAACAAACAAACTCCATGGCGCGACAGGCCTAAAACGCCCTTGGCCTATCAGTCGGCTACCTCATATCCACAACTGTAACTAAATTTGTATGGTTGAATTCTTCCCTATAGGGGGAGAGCGCCTAAGTCTTTTTGAGAGAAGCAAAGACTTACAAGAAGAAACAACAGATAATATTATTTTCCCACCTAATTTTTGGCCTACACACTGGGTGCTTACCTCTGATTTTTTACAAACAATTTCATCCCCTTTTTTCTATCTCATTTGTGCCAAATTACCAGTTCTTTACAGTAATGCGTAACTTATCTGGTTTCCATTGTAAATAATGTTGCTCACTCTTGTGTAGTGTTCACAATTCACCTGTTTTTTCGTCTTTGTTTTGTACAAATATTTTCCTAAGAACTTTATTCTCAAATACTCGTAATCATTTATGTTCCCCCAAAGTAAGTATTGAAGTTTTGCTTCTATATAATTAGCTGGAAATATAACATTTTTACAACATTTTATTAGAAGGTTTTTTTTTTAGAGAAATTGGGTTTACAATAGTCCATTCAATAGGTATTAGATTGCGTTTTCAGAATTGAGCCTAAGTTTAGTTTCTCTGATAGCCTCATTTCTGTTTGTAATTATTGTTCGTAGGCATTTAAATTAAGCCACTTCTTCAAAATTTTCTACAGATATATTAAAAATAAATTTAATTCCTTAGATGAAAAGTGAAAACTATGTTTTAATAATAGAAATAATAATAATAAATATAATAATGATAATAATAATAATAAGAAGAAGAACAACAATATATATATATATATATATATAATATTTTCAATGTTTGCACATCTTTTTGTGTCTAATATTTTCCTTGTCCTCTCGTCTCTATCCACGTCCTCCAATCCTATTGTTCTCATTTCAGTTCCTATTTCTTGCATCCACGAATTTCAAGGTCATCCTTTCTTTCTTCTTCCATGTGGACACTATTCCAATGTTTTTCTGGGCAACCTCTCTTCTTTCATTCGTCGTATATGCCCATACCAATTTAATTGCTTGTACCTTTCTACTATTGAATATTTAATATTATTTTTTTCTCGTATGGAAATATAATAATAATAATAATAATAATAATAATAATAATAATAAAGACAAAGTTCATACTTATTTCTATGCTGTATTCTGTTGAATCGTTCTTCATGAAAATAAAATCATAAAGAACTTGCGTCATTAAAATTCACCGAGGTATTGTTTATCATCTGGTGTATAAAACCTGATAAAACAATTTTTTGTTTTATGATTACACCGTGCACTACAGGGAAAATGTAACGTGGTTCCATCTCTTTTAGAAAAATGGTATCGCTAACTCCATCAGGATATGGAAAGCGTGCGGTATTAAAGTAAAGAAGGTTGTCAAACCGGCAGGCGGTAAATACTATGAGCATTTTTTTATATCCCGCTGCTTGTGGGTTAACTTCAGCCAATGTAGAACTCGGTCAGACTTCATTAACGATCATAAACAAATGCTCGTCTTGAATTATATTCGCAAAACACATTGCACATAAAATTATTGATGCAACTTTCTCTAATTTAAAAACAGATTTTATTGTTATTAATTTATCTTATTCTTCTTCTAATTTTTATTGTATGTTTGTAAATTGTCTTCTTTTTCTCTCATCGTTTACATTCCCCACACCACGTGGCTTAAAATGGCGCGAACTGTCGGGAGAGGGACATTAAACTTTGGATCACAGACATATATTTTGACCACACAAGGACATGCTGAAGATGGAATTTGTTTCTAAAAGCCCACATGGTTTTAACTGTTTGACAAAGTTTTTAAACGTAAATTCATTTTCGTTGACGGCGACTGGTATATCAGGTATTTATTTTAATATTTTAACATTTTACAAGGATATGGAGAACGTTCCCGAATGAATTATATCTCAATACATGGCCTCTACTGAGATAATACAACTTTTAAGACAAAACACACTATTCACTTACACATTCATAGGCCTACCAAACATGGATAATATGAAAATTATTATTATGATAGCCTTTAATGTTTGGAGATCGTTAAGATTTTTTTGGTCGATGCGACATATTTCTTATACTTACCAATATTGTTGTTACGGGAAGTAAGTCAACGTTCCCACATCTAACCCGGCTTAAAGTCCCTCCCGGAGAACTTGCTCCTTGATTTTTCCAACCTAAAAAAATCCATCGACCCTGGCCGGGTTTGAAGCCGCAACCCTCGAGACCAGAGGCAAGGAGCATAACCACTAGTCCACCGCGGCCGATATAACAATGTCGGGTGCGAAATACGGGAGCAAAAAACATAAATTTTTGTTTTCAATTATTATGATAATTTTAACCTAAATTACACATTTTTGGATGAATTATTGTTGATACTTTTGCACATCAATGGGTGCATTACTAATATTAATTATATATTGCTTAGGACGTGTGTCATATATTTTAGGTTCTGAATTTTCCAATATTCTGATTTCTATATGGTGTTAATTTTCATAATGGAGTTATATAATCAGATCGAAATTACTACTTTCTCTTAAGTATTGAGTTGGTTACATTTGGTTTACATCTGGGTTTAACAGATTTTGTTTCAGGTGTTGTGATTATGTAAATTAAATTTTTAATTATGTTTATTTTTGTGGCAATAGATCAATAAACTATGCACTGGTACCCAAATTACTGTGAATGTTCTACAAACAAATTTACATTATCAATTATTCAATTTTTTCAATAAATTATTGTTCAATATATCATACGAATAAATGGTCATTAAACTAGCTAGATAACAAACTCACCTGCACTCTAGAACCCGGAGGTTCATGATCGCGCGGATATCCTGAGTTAATGTGTTTCAATCATTCCCACTGTAAATCACCTCTTTTAAATCATGATTAATGTTATTCTCTCACCTCATTTTTGGCAGACCTACAGGACGCGTTCTCTCTGATTTTCTTGTAAGAACTGACCGTACCCTTCCCTCATTTCTCTCATGTGTCACATGTACTGTTGTTCGAAGTCAAGGAGACTACATTACTTCTTGTTACATCTTGTTTGCCATAAATATCATGTAACTCTTATTTAGTTTTCTACATTCACATGTCTGTTCGACTCAGTCTGATCCAAATTTTTGTTCCTTTATTCTCAAATACTTGTAATATTTTCTTCTCTCGTAAAGTAATAGTTCACGATACGCATCCTTATAATATAACTAGAAGAATAACAGTTTTTGTGTACTTTTAGTATAACATATGGAGATAATTTTGGGGCGATAAGAGTCGCAATAATGTATAGGTGTAATATAATGTGCTTCTAAAGTAGATCCTCTATTTATTTTTCATTCATAACTCATCCCTGGATAATTATTCATAACTGAAAATCTTTATCAACTATTCCAATTAGAAATATAATTTTATTCAATTGATATGATTCTTTTCAACATTCGTTCATAAGTAAGATATAGTCTATTTATAGGATCTCTGAAAATTGACTTACTTTGACAACGAGCTAAACGACTTGTGCTGGTTTCTAAGCAACGGAATATTTCAGATTTTTCCTTAAGGTTTTGCGTCTGAACTGTTTCTGGGGGCAACCCAGGTTCGTAAAATTGAGTATCGGGATCTTTTCTACTAAGGTGGAAAGTAATTCCTTACATTTACGTTTGTTAAGAATGGTCTCTATGACCATTGTCACTCATGGCCATTTAAAAGGGCATATTACCTTTTCATAAAAACTGGCAACTATCTCATGTTAATTATTTTTCTACTAAAATAAGAAAAACCTTTAAAATCTTGTAATATGACCATAACGTCCTCACTCTATATTACTTGTTTTGAGATTCTCCAATTACTATTATATTTTGATCTATTTTAGTGCATAGTTACAACTTCTTCTCCCTCTCCTTCCTATTTATTATCTTTTTATGCTTGGAATTCGTCGAGATCCATTTCCACAGCTTTAATTTTTTAAAATTTGTTTTCGATCTTTCACGCACGATATGGGCCATGGTTTGAAACAGATGGTAATCTGAAGGTACCAGATCAGAGATATATGCTGGGAGTGATAGCAGTTCGATTCCTCCCAATTCCTCAATTCTTGTTATGTTTGTTAGTATGGGGTCTCGCATTGTCCTGCAAGAAAACTATATTTCGGTTGATTAATGCTGGCTATCTCCATCTCAGAATTTAATGAACTCGTTCCAGTTGTAAAAATAAAGTTCCGCATCGACTGCATGCCCGTTTACAACACGTACCCAGTGCATCACACCTTCAAAATTCCACTGGGCACTCAACATTACATTAAAATTGTTGATTAATTTCCGTAGAATAAAATTTTAATTATTATTTTTTGGTTTTATCTGATATCTGCTTTTGGCAAAACTCAATATTGACTTATCTTGTTAAGAACAATAATAATCCATTACTTGCTTCTGAAATAATATATGTTTTAAATCAATTTATTTATTATTTATATTGGCTATTTAACTCATGGCCCAAATGGGAGTCAATGACCAATCACGTTTCAATGAATTTTTTTTACAATCAAACACAGTCGTGTTTCACCTCGATATTTACCTATTTCGGTTTATCATATTAAAGAAAGCTCCTCCTTCTTAATATTCTGAACAGGTCAGAGCATTATTTTTCAGTGACTGACTCTCGAACAAATACGTTGAATATAACAAATAATGAATAGATTCCTTCGAACTACACATTTGATAATTGTGTGTTCAATAATTGTGTTTTTAAATAATGATTATACAGAGTTGTTTCCTAAAAAATAATTAACAAGGGATAACCTATAAAGTTGGTTATAATATACAGTTTGATGTGTTTAATTTTTCTCCACTAGGGTGCATTCTTACAATATTGCGATCCTATTTGGCAATGAATAATATATAATTGCAGTGAATAAACAAATTAAACTAACCAAACATTTCTCATTTGTTTTCAAACATCACCATTTACATTATGTATATAAATGTTTTAAAATAACTGATGGCGGCTCCGTGGAGCAAGCGGTTAGACGCTCGCTTCTCACCGCTGGGGTCCCGAGATCGAGTCTCAGTATCTCCATTTGGTTTTGTGGTGGAGGAAACGGAGCTTGGGAAGGTTTTTCTCAGGGTTTTCCCCCGTTTTCCTCTGACACAATTTCATTTCACTATTTCCCCATAAGCATCTCATCCATTTCTCTTTATTTCATTCATTTGCCCCCGTCAGGCGTTGTCGGCCGGCACCCTTGTCATTCACAGATCTCTATATAAGTAGCTTCATCTCATCTCATCCTTGACCCGATCCTGAGTAGGGCATGAATTCAGGAAATATTATCTAATATGATATTTCCTTGATTTATGTACAATCTTCCTCAGAATATTAATTTTATTTGTTTCTAAAGTTTGTTTTGTTTTAACAATATCTGCTCTTGTTTCGGAGGCTTGGATCAGTCAATATTGGGCGTATCGCAGCTTTATACGTAATATATTATTGCTTTGGTATCTTTATTTAAGTACTTGTTTTTTTCATATTATATCATTCATACACCCAGCCACTCTCGCTGCTTTATTTGCCTGATGTGTGACAATTTTATTCTAAATTTATCATGAAAGTAAAAAAGGGGATAATCCACAAGTATTTATACATACAATATCAGTATCTTCTAAGATTAATTTTCTAATTACTATTTAGTCTTGCAGAGATTTGGCTAAATTAGAAATCTTGTGAATGTTGAGCCGTATTTTTAATTTTGCGAGGATCACATACCAGGTTAGTTATAGACGAAGGAATAAGTGTAACTTAAAAGCTTGAAAGCAATTACACGGAGCTTAGTGGCTCATAGCTCTACCTGTACCACTTCTAGAATGGATTCAGGAGGAAAGCTATACATAACGGACTTATCGTACATCTCTTCAAGTTACCCCCAAGTGGTTTCCAGGAAATATGCCTTTAAATAGGGTTGCTCTTTCTAAACAATTAAACATCCCCGCTAATTCTAACGTCTCAACAAAAAGTCACGAAAAAAAGTGGCTGTAATTTCAATCCGAATCTTGTCTTACTAGTAGTAACATATATTTCACAAGGACTCAGAAGACTGGTAACAAAACATAGCCTCTTGTAGGTAGTCATAGTTTGTGCATGCAAATACTTATCAGAAAAGTGTATTTTCGTTTATTATGTAGATTGGTGCACTTATAAGTTTTTTTTCTAATGCCACCAGGTTGTCTTTTAGAACATTTCTGGCACTCTTACCTGGCATTGCGGAGTCGTAATCAATTTATTAGGTTGGGGCTCCTGGACGGCGGTATTATGTTACCCCGATGATATGATGGATGATAAATGATAATGAAGCGCCAGGAGAGTTCTTAACCCAAATTCCAGACCAAGGGCAACCACAGGAATAATTTCCTTTGAGGAAAAGTTCTTATGGTTTGACTGGGAATCGAAACCGGGATATCATGAACTGTAGTCACTTATTAGTCTTCTTATTCTTCTTTGTCACGGTTTAAGGCTTTTTTCTAGCCTGTTCCGGCTCCAAATTGCTGCTCATTCCTTCTTTTCTGTGGTTTTCCCAAACTTCTTCCTCTTGGTGAATAGTAGTATGCTGCTTTTGGTATTCTGTTCTCAGTCATCCTTGCTAAGAGTTCTTATTAGTTAATTCCGAAAGAATGAAGCTATTGAGGTTGTTATCATGAAGAGATATATATATATATCAGTTTTTTAAATTTTACAGATATTTTTATCAATCTTACCTAGTATACATCGAATATGATTCTGGTATGAATGTGTGTATATATATATATATATATATATATATATATATATATATATATTAACGCTCTGGCGTTCGCAATTTTTGTTGTTATTTCGGAATCAAATTCGGCATTTAGCAATCAATTAAAAACATAAAGTCGCGTCCGTTAATCAGCAAAATTTGACCATTAGCAGGAGTAAGAGTTCATCTGAAACTAAAATTCGGAATTTTCGATTTGTCGGAACGATACTCGGCATATGTTATTTAAATAAAACAAACAAAGTATTCTCAAACAATCACTGGAATCGGTCTAAAATAAGAGTTTACCTGAAACCCAAAAATAAAGTAATCATAATATTAGCCGCCATGTTTGCTTTGTCTAAATGTATCTGTGTACCGTACAATTTAATTAACCCTTAAATTGGTAATTTATCAATAATATACATTGGTTTAATTTATTTAATATTTTCAATAAAGCAGTTAAACATTCATCAGTGGAAATTGTTTAAATTACTGTCAAATTATACTACAATATGTATATATATATTTTCCAAGCCGAGGGTTAAAATTATATTGTCACCCTATACTATAGATAACAATACAATTACATCATACATTAATTAAGCTGGATATAATTATTAAGTATTAATATACAATTTTGCTTACATATTTATTTATTCACGAATGAGTGTAATTGTTACATTCCGTGTCTTGTCCAGAAATGTATCCATTGTTTATCCAATTTTCTGGGCTTACCATTAACTCTTAAACATGCTCATCTATCAAGATTTGAATTTAGAAATCTTTCTAGCAAAAACTGATGCATCCAATATTTTCAAACCGTTATATTTTCCTAATATTTTGTTTTCAAAGCTTCCGCACATTGGCATAATCGCATATAGTGAGCGTCAGTAATTTTTAGGAATTCCATGGCCCCAATCTTAACCAAGCGAGCCTTGGTCTCTCTTTAAATCCTAGACTATATATATATATATATAAAATCAATACCAATCAGGGATTAGGTCATTGGCCTGTTCAGCTTCAAGATAGAAATTGGTCTCACTATCGCTTCTTAGGTCGTCCTGGATCTCTTTGCCCTGTGCGTCTATAGTTGAACAACTTCAGAAGTAGTCTATTGTTTGGCATTCTAAGGAGGTATTCATGCCAATTATATTGGTATACTTCGATGGTTTCAGTTATTGGTGGTGTGTTGAGAGCTTTGCTGATGTCTTCATTTCGCATGTGGTCATAAAGGGTTATATATATATATATATATATATATATATATATAGCAGCTACTAGGTGGCAGTGGAGACCGAGTTCCCGCTACATCGGGTAATAATAGAGAATATGTATACGAAAAATAAATGTTTGTTCTGGATTTGCCTGGTAGCATAAGTGGTAGCCCACTGAGATATCAACTCAGAGGTCCGGGTTCAAATCCCGTCCGGCATTTATTTTCCTTATCTTGTCATATTAAGCTTGCATTGCTCAATGTCAAAAAGGTTTAATTATAACATCGAAAAAGCGTGACTGCTATAAAGTAAAAATATTCTCTTTAATTTGCTTACTTGTTATAGTAGCTACTAGGTGGCAGTGGAGACCGAGTTCCCGCTACATCTGGTAATAATAGAGAATATGTGTAAGAAAAATAAATGTTTGTTCTGGATTCGCCTGGTAGCGTAAGTGGTAGCTCACTGAAATATCAACTCAGAGGTCCGGGTTCAAATTACGTCCTGGCGTTTGTTTTTCTTATCTTGTTATATATATATATATATATATCCAGACTTGTTTTAGGTCTTTTCCTTGTTAGCACAGCGAACGTTTACCCTACAATCAGTGAAACTATTTTTTTAATCAAACGGACTGTCAACAGCACGCATGGCATGCTGCCCTACGATCCATATTTGTAAATAGCATTGTATGTATCTTAGTTTTAGTCTAATAAAGTCCTACTCAAAATACACGAAGAATAAAATTTATATTCAAATTGAAAATTGAAAACATTATGATAATATAATTCAATAATTTGTTAACATGTCTGAAGAAGGTACAGTGTACCGAAACAGCTGTCACTGAATTATATAATAAATATGAAAATCAAATAAAACTACGTTTTATTTTTATTTAATTGATATAGATGGAATTGTTCAAGACTCCTTTCATTCAATAAATACGTATATATTCATTCTTTTAGAGATGTATTTTTTTTTGTTGACTGTTTTCTCTTCTGTTCCTTGGTTTTAAGGTCGAGATCGGTTTTAACGTTAAGTGCTATCGCTCCAAGTATGTTTTGAGAAGGATACTATTGCTTTTCTCTTGAAATGTATTCCACTGCCTTAAGATGTTCTGATGCTTTAGTTACAGTCGACCAATTAACAAACCTACATTTTTAGAAAGTCTCTTGGCAGGACGATACTTTTAAGCGAATTCCGAGAGGATGTAACTATTGAGATTGTTCTATAAAAATTTACGTAATATATAAAAATTAATGTTTGTTTGTTTGTTTGTGTGTTTATTTGTCTCTTCGTACTTTGTGTGCGGCCATACCGTTGATCCGATTGTGATTAGGTGTTTTTGCAAAATGTTCAGGATATTCCCGGGATGAACATAGGCTATAAGAGAGTTGGGATACTCAATTCCTGCACCCTTAAAAATCACCCTTTGTAGTGAAATGTGAAAAAATGCCCTTTTTTGGCGCTTAATTGGCTTACGTTGCCTAAACCTTTACAAATACACAAAATTAATGTACACAGAATTGAATATCTGAAAAAAACTCTAAACAAAAGTCCGCGACAACATATGTTTATCTTTTACTGATAACTCACAATAACCATTTTTGCCTCTCATTGATACCAAGAAGATCTCACAGCTCATTTATGCCAAAAACATCGGGATACGTAGATTCCCGGGCAACGCCGGGTAAACTGCACGGGATATCTAAAAATAACTACGATATGACTTTACTTATAGTGATTGCTTGAATATTAGATTTTGAAGATGAAATTCTATTTACTATTAGGATTGTATGAAAGGTAGTTTGAAAATATAATTAATTCGTTTATTGGTTGTTTTAGCTGCAATAACGAAGAGAGCAAATTTATAATTATTTCATTTCACTTATTTAAAAAAACATAAAAACGCAATTTTCGTCTTTCAGCTAATTCATACCAAGAAGATCAGGATAAGTAGATTTTTTGGGCAACGCCGGGTAATCGGCACGGGTATCTAAAATAATAACGATATATATTTATAATTATTTTTCCTTTTACTTATTCAACTAAACGCAAAAACACATTATAATTTATTTACGCGTAGCAGTGCACGCTGGGTATTAGCTACTTTTTATAAAAATTACAGATCTTCAGTTATCCTACCTAGTAGACATCGAAAATATCAATGACCATGACCACACACACACACACACGTATATATATATATATATATATATATACCCCAACTGGACATAGGGGACCAAGGAAGACCAAAACATCGGTGGAAAGATCAAGACCATCTTCGCTAGGTTTACCGTACAGGCCAAATGGCCTAAAACGAATTTGTTCATGATGATGATGATATATATATATACAGGGTGTTTCATAAAGGATCGCGCAAACTTAAATGGTTGAAAGTACACGATAATAGAAGCAACAGTGTCCCAATAAACATGGGTCCGCAAACGAGCCGTTTGCGGGATAATTACGAATGTATGGTTACAAGCCGCCACTGACTTCATTGTAAACATCGTCCTAGTTAGTATAAATTTATTTGAATTTAGACTTTACATTAATTTTTCATCTCATTTAGTTCACATTTCACAGTTCACTTCACTTATGGGTTACCTGTTAAAGGAGATGTTAAAGTGTCTTCCTTGCATCTGGATGCAATACTGAGCTCGTCTCTGCAATGAATGTCGAATTCTTTCGAAAACCCCTGGATCATTTCTGAATTTTTGACAAGCATGTACAACTCTCTGCTCCAGTTCTTCAATCGTGTTAACGGGTGTGCTGTACACTTCGCTTTTGAGGTGACACAAGACATAAAAATCCAAAGGATTCAGATCAGGTGATCTTGGAGGCCAAGGTACAGATCCGCCTCGACCTATCCATCTTTGACCGTATCTGCGCGTTAGATGCCGTCTCACAGCAGCAGCAAAATGTGCCGGAGCTCCATCATGCATGTACCACAAACTTAGACGTTGCTGAAGGGAAACATCCTCAAGCAATCCTGGAAGATGACGCCGCAGAAACCTAAGGTACCTCCGTCCATTAAGTTTTCGTGGAAGAATGTGTGGCCCAATGAGATAATCACCTAGTACGATGTTACAAACAATGTCGTCAGTGGCGACTTGTAACCATACATTCGTAATTATCTCGCAAACGGCTCGTTTGCGGACCCATGTTTATTGGGATAATTGTTGCTTCTATTATCGCGTACTTTCAACCATTTAAGTTTGCGCCATCCTTTATGAAACCCCCTGTATATATATATATATATATATATATATATATATGTGTGTGTGTGTGTGTGTGTGTGTGTGTCAATTAACGCTTTAACGGCACATTTCTTTTTGTTTTATCATAAACAAACTTAACATATAGCGATCAATTAAACATTTAATTCGACTTAGTTAACCAGCGAAATCATATCATTAGGTGTAGGAGTTCACCTGAAACGTACATTTAAAAATCACCCTAACGGTAGAATTTTTTATAGTTTCGCAACGAAACTCAGTATAAGTTATATGTTATTAAAATAAAACGAGACAGGTATTCTCCAAACATAATTTAAATCTGGCCATTGGAGTGAGGGGTTTCTTGGAACCCAAAATTAAATATAGTTATTTGTATTTACTTGGAATCACACACTTTTAAATATGCTGGAATCAGAAATTCAGTTTCTCAGAATTATAAAAAAAATATGTATATGTATTTTGGAACGATTTAAAATATGTGCAGATACCTGTACCATTTGCAAGAACTTTAGCCAGACTATCTCACATCTGTTATTTGAGTGTCCCTCATTTGATTCCTAAAGCCATGAATTTATTTTAAAAAATAGGTTATTGCCAAAATATATTTCAACTGTCTTTGTTAAATATTTTATGCTAGAAGCGCTGCTATATGAAGCTGTGTGACTTTATCTATCATATTTATAAGAGACTTGGAGTTAGATTTTTATTTATTAATTAATTAATTTTTTAATCAATTGATTTGGCGTTTACTTGATGAAAATCCATATTTATTTAATTAAATAAAAATAAAACTTAAAGTTTTATACAAATATAATTATGTCTGAAGAAGGTACAAAGTACCGAAAGAGCTGTTACGAATTTTATATTGTAATAAATATGAAAATCATATAAAACTAAGTTTTATTTTTATTTAATTAAATATATTTATTTATTCATGTTACATTACATTATTATTGATATGCAACGCTAGAAATTAAGCATAATCTAAATTATTGTAAATAATTAATTGTATTGTAACTAAAACCCTAACATACCGGATGGTGAAATAGGGCATTAATGGAGATTCAATAACATAAATTTAAAAAACATATATATATATGTATTCCGTTTTTCAGCAAAATGTTACTATACATTCAAAATTCTGAGTATTTCATTTAGTCTCCGCAACATTAATATCATCGGGGCAGCGTAACTCAGCCTTCCAGGCGCTCCAACCTCAGAAGTGGGTTACAAATACGCCATGCCAGGGCCGAGAACATAAATATTGTAATGACAACCTGGTTGCAGTAATTAAAAAAACTAAGATTATTACCTGTAAGTTAAGTTGGATATTTTTTAATTGTACGACTTTCGGAACTAGTTCCATTCTCATCGGAAGGATGTGATATAGCCTATCAGATATAGATATGTTTTTAAATTTCGAAACAAGTTCAGGAACAGGGTACTTTATAGGTACTCGTTATATTATTTTATCCTAAAGTTTCTTAACATTTTGTGTTACAGGTAAGATGAAACCCCGAAAGAGCGTCACTCAGGAACCTTGTCCAGATCATGGATCAAACTCAGTCTCTCTGCGGCTAAGGTAATTAAGTTACTCCTAGACCACTACGATGGACTACTTTTTTAAAACCTCCTCTATAAATATTGCAATCGTTTTCAGATCTCATTGTATACACACACGCGCGCGCGCACGCACAAAAAAGGTCATCAACAAGTCCCTGTGTGTCAGTGCGTGCGTGTGTATATAAAGAGTTCTGAAGAAGATTAAATATATATGATTAAGAAAGTTTTCTTGGGTTTTTCGTGTCATGGAATCAAGATTGGCTTCTGGCCACTGATTCCCAGATTTCGACATAATCCCACATTATCAATTCATTGATAATGGCATGTAGGATCATGTCGAAACGTCGTAATCAGTGGCCAGAAGCCAACCTTTAATCCATGACGCGGAAAACCAAAGAAAACGTCCTAAAACACTTATATCGCGAAAATCTACAATATATATATATATATATATATATATATATATCTACACAGTGAGTTTCACTCGAATTGTGACCGCTGGCGTGGTCACTGCGAAGGCAATGAATGTTGATGACTCACCACCAGCAGTCACTACAAGTCGAGTGAAACACATTATATAAATATGTGTGTGTGTGTGTGTGTGTGTGTGTATGTGAAAGGATGAAAGAGACGTATACGCATGTGTATATGCTCGTTTTATTTTTAAAATCGCCCTCCGGGATGAATTCCCGAGGTGCAGAGTATAGTCCACAGACGAGAAGAATGAAAGCAAGGGACGAAGGGAGGGGGACACGGGAAATTGCAAGCAATACAATGACTTCTATCTGAGAATATAGGAACAATCATGATGTCACTCACATCTGTAGTTTATTTCAGGCGTATTCAATTTTATGTTTTATATTTTGTGTTTTACTGTAATTAAATTTCCTCTTTTTTATTATATACAACTTTCCTCATTAGAGGATTGCCTCAAGGACAAAGTGATACAGATAATTAATTTTTGAAGTTGATGAAATACATTTTGTAAATATATTTAAAAATTCAAATTGTAATTGAAGTATACATACTATAAATTAGAAATTTTGTAAATATGGTTTCTTAAAATTGAAATTGGTTTTGTAAATACTTACTTACTTACTTACTTACTCACTGGCACTATTGAACCAGTAGGTTCATGGCCGCGCGGACATAACCTCTCCATACATCCCTATCCTAGCTAATACTTTCCAATCATTCCCTGTATAATCTACTTCCCTCAAATCATAGTTAATGTTATTCTCCCACCTCATTTTTTGGTCTACTAACTGGGCGTTTTCCCTCTGGCTTTCCTACAAGAAGCTTCCTTGCAATTCTTCCATTCCTATGTGCAACATGTCCTGCCCATTGCAGTCTACGAGACTTAACTATCCTTATTATATCTGGCTTCCTATAAACACCATGTAGTTCATTGTTATGTAGTCTTCTCCATTCACTGTCTGTTCATCTCTCTTTGGTCCAAAAATATTCCTAAGTACTTTATTCTCGAATACTTGTAATCTCCTTTCCTCCTTTAAAGTAAGCGTCCATGTTTCGCACCCATATAATATAACTGGTATTGATTTTGTAAATACATTCAAACATTTCAAATTGTAATTCAGTTTAGTTACTTTATATATTAATGTTTCGTAGTTCACTGTGAGGTAAGGGTGATGATTAAAATTTTGAATTGCGTCCGTCAGACTCGTAACTAACACGCCCGCTCAGCGTCTAAATGAGGCTAAGTTATAGTTCAATTCTTCCATGAAATAATATGCTGAGAATGAAATACCTGCTGCTTTCATATACTTTTTCTGTGGACTATAGAAACTACTCGATTTTTCGTCTGCTTTCGTGGTAGATATACAGAGGATACATTGCGTGCCTTATCTTAGACATTTAAAGAATTTTCTCCCAGATTCGTTAAAACAAATCCTTGTGCAGAATCTTGTGTTGCCACACTTCGATTATTGTGACATTATATATAATGATATAAACCATGACTTGTCGCAAAAACTGCAGCGTGTTCATAATGCTTGCGTTCGATTCATTTTCAATATCCGCCGTTATGACCATATTTCCGAACACTTTAATAACCTCTCTTGGCTCTCTTTCACCACTTTTCAAGCTTCTGAATTCCTACATTCCTACTTACCTGGCGTCCAGATTTGAGAAGTTATCCTCTTACCACAATATTGACACTAGGTCACAAGATAACAGTCTGCTAACAATTCCTCTTCATAGCACTTCCTCATTCTATTTCCTTCACAGTAGCCTCTGCCCGCTCCTGGAATTTCCTTCCTCAGGATATCAGGGGTTGCCGCACACTTGGCACCTTTATGTCACGCTTATACAGTTACCTGTTATCTAATAGTTATTTTTCTCTATTTATTTAATTTTATACTATGTCATTAATAATCTTTTCCTCGTTTTTTATATATCTTGTACATATTATATATTTCATTCGTTAAATTTAGAATAAATCAAAATACATTATAAATATTAATTGTATTGTATTTATAACATGTAATCGTTTATGTATATTGTAATTTAGATGTAAGACTATTTTTTGTATTTTTTAAAACCTGGTTGAGTGGCAGACAAGGCCTTAAGGTCTTAACTCTGCCAGGTAAAATAAAGCTATTATTATTATTATTATTATTATTATTATTATTATTATTATTATTACTATTATTATTATTATTATTATTATTTTTAGTATTATTATTATTATTAATATTATTATTATTATTATGCACGCATTCGCGTAGGCACTGAGCTACAAGCCGGAGGGTCGAGGGTTCAAGTCCCGTTGGGGTCAGGATTTTTAAACTGACCCAAACCCTCTGGCGGCACTATGGCCCTGGGGTCGACTCAGCCTCTAACGGAAATGAGTACCAGACGCTTGTTCTGGGGGTAAAGGCAGCCGTCACGCAGGGCTGACAACCCGGCTGACATAAAGTGTCTAGAAAAAGTAGGAGCCCTAACCTCTTACTACCCCAAGGGCCTCCGGGTCTGTTGTGGGATCACTTTACTTTTTGGAACAGGCAACTCTTGCCCAAACCAGGAATTGAAGAAGATTATTATTATTATTATTATTATTATTATTATTATTATTATTATTATTATTATTATTATTATGTAAACTACTCACACGGCACGCACATTCTCCTGAAGATGTCTATCGGAACGACAAGTACTATTAGCTTTACACCATGGAAATTCAGCTCAGAAAACGTAAAAAAATGAAGACATCGGCAGTGGAAGCCTACAAAGTCATGTGTGCTCGTTTGTTTGTATGTTTGTTTTTTTTTTCGTGAAGCAATCCTTCAAATAAACGTTTACCTAATGTATGTTTATTTTATTTTTCTCTGGGCGAAATTGGCTTACGCATTTAATCACTGTTTGAATCAATGTTTTGTTATCATAATATAAATTTCATATGAAAAGCTTATTTGATTTTGATACCAATTAACTTGTGAAATTGAATCGCTTAGAGCTCCATTATTGAGTTACAATGGAAATTAATTTCAGTACAGTACTGTATAAGCATAACACACATTTAACCTAAGGTGTATTTATTTTATTTAGCGGGTTACACAATTTTTCACAACATCTTCCTCCTCCCAGTAAATATACAGTCAATTTCCTCCACGTCTCTCTATCATTCGAATTTATATCGTCCAATCCCTTTTTTCCTCATGCCGCTCAAAGCAATGTCAGTTCACGTTATTTTTGGACGTCCTCATTTTCTTCAAACAAGTGGCACCAATTATAGTATTCTTCTTGGGATTCAGTTTTTTGCCATATCATTTACATGACCATACAATTTTG